>VXAU01001254.1:454781-727434 GCA_013399695.1 Formicarius rufipectus
CCCGCCCTCCCCCGCGGGTGCCGCGGGCAGCGGGAGTGCGGCCGCCCCGCGTCCCGTGGCGGGGAGGGAGCGCAGCGAGGGCTCCCAGCCGTCGCTCCCCTCTCGCTAGTTTTTATTTTCGTGCGTTTTTAAAAATCGTTATTTTTTTATCTTCACACAAAGAGCGCCCTTCTCGCAGTTCGAGCATCCCACGGCGCTGTCAGCGGTGTTACGCGTCCCTGCGCCGGGGCCCTGGCTCTGCTCTTCCGAAGCCCCTTTTCTTCCCGGGGAACTGGAGCCTGGACCCGGTGCCGCCCTGCCAGGCTTTGGGGAGGTTTGGTCTCGGCAGCCGTCTGCTGCTGGAGAAGGCAACCCGGGAGCGTGGCCTGGCAGGTGCCTGGGGGAGCCGGGATCTCCCTGCTCTGCTCTGCCGACTCCCAGAAGCGCCGTCCCCGGCAGCGGGCAGTCCCCGGCGCAGCGGGAGAACAAAGTACGGCCCGGGCGATCGGCAGGGAAAATGAACAGGGCAACGTTTTGTCTTGCGTTGGGTTTCACAGAACCAAAAGTCGGTGCTTTTCCCCTGCAGGCGAACAGGTATATGACTCAAATACGTTCTCGCTCTCCTACCTGCATCCCCTCTCGTTCTCTTAATCAAAGGGTACAGCAGCACACAGAGTTGCAAGGAATTTTCATATAACTCCTGCTGAACGCTTGGTAAGATCCTCTGTGCTGCAGAATACCTTCTGCATTGTGTGAGCAGAGTAGTGGTGAAAAGGAGATTTTTGAGCCATCTATGTTTTGCAGAAGCCCCGCGGTGCTAACCGGGAACAGCAGAGATGGACCAAAGAAGGGTGAACAGTTCCTACAGCTCTGCTCTCCAGGTGGCCCCGGTTACAAGACACTACCTTCCTACACAACAAACTAGGACAGCAGTCACTGGGAGCCCACCTTTGGAGCCCATTGACTATGCATAGGCTTCTACGGGAACAAATTCCATCACAGCAGCCTCCAGGGAGGACTCTATAAAAGGCTGATTTCCTTAGCTGGTTCTTGAAAAACTGTACCCCTTCTGAATACTCCTTGCTGTCAATACAGGATGCCAAACACACTGTGCCACACTCACACATCCGATTTGCCCTCACTCCAGTGCCCTTGTGACTTTTCAGTATCTGCACTGATTTACAAAGTGAGAAGGTTAGCTGAAAAAGAGACAGAGGTATAGGATATGTGCAGCTAATTGATGACATATCTCCAGTAAATAATCTGGTTTAAACTCATAACGATGGAGTCCATGCTGCCACCTATGTCTTCTGATTCAGCTTTCTTGTGCACTGCAGCTTTCATTCGTAGGCATCCTTCAGAAAGCAGCTCACATTTTGTGAGGCTCCATGTAGAACCACAAACACAGGCAGTTCTGGACACACTAAGGAATGAAGCACAATGTTTGTCACTGGTGCAGCCACTTGTTTGATTGCAGTGAGGATGCCTCGATGCAGATTAGGAACCAACAGTCACATCAGTGAAATGTAAGTAGCGGCTGGAGCCTCGTCTGTGTGAAGGATCCTGCCAACACAGCTGTACCAGTGACAGCAGTGGAATATTTTGCTCAAGTTCTCTAGGGGAATCAAAGCCTGTATTTTGTCTCTGACTTTCTCTTATTCTGTTGCTCCTCACTCATTAAAAGTCAGATACACAATGCACATGGTTGCTCTCTGTGTTTAAAAAAAAAATGTTTGGAGTAAAAAAACAACAGCCAAAGCTGTTTTGAAGTCAGAGGCGTGTACACAGTACCTGGAACTAAGTGGAATAATAATCATTAGTTCTTTTGTGTCACAAATGTGCACATGGCTGTCTGCTATTTCATTATGAGACAGCACAACTTCTGAGAATGTGCCTGATGAGTATTTGGGGGAACTCTGCCTTCAGCTGCAGCAGTGTATGGCAGCACTAATGCCTTTGGCTTCTCCACTCTCTTATGTAACCCAAATCACAAGTTGGAGCCCGAATTACAAAGCATAAGCATGTGTATAATATTAAGCATACAAATGGTGCCTGAAATTACTATCCTTTTCACATAGGCCTGGTTTTAATCTGTTAATTTTTTTGCTTCTGCAAATCTATTGACTTCAGCATGTGCTGATGCCATTCACAGTGCAATCAAGCCTAACCCCTTAAAAACCTCACTGTGAAGACATTAACCCAAACTTAACTAAGACAGCCCAGAATCACTCTGGTTACAAGTAGATGTAGTTCAAATTACATGCATACCAGACCTCGAGTGTATCCAGTACTAAGATGCTATAGGAAGCAGAATCCTGTATCCCTGGGGCAGCTTTGGTGATCAGCCAGAGTGTCTGGTTTTTGCACCCCAACCCAAGGCACTGGCTAGCCATCACCTTCCTTTGCATTTTCCCTCTTTCTCAGAGGCTATTTTTGTCATTACCATGCTGATCTGCTTTCTGGAGTTTTAAGGTGTTGGGTGCTGATACAGCGAGTGCCTCTTGTATCTGTTTAATCCGATAACATAACTCTTTTTTAATCTCCATGTCTGGGTCACAGGGTTTAAAAAAGACACTGGGCCAAATCCCCAGCTTGGCTACAATGTGTGGAAATCTACTGAGATGGCACGAAAGTCAGGAGAGATTCACTGCATTTGCACCCGGTTAAAGAGGTCTCAAGAGGCAGGGCTGTGAGTGCCAGATTTTGCATATTAACACAAGAGTATGGCAGAGTTAGGTGTCAAGTTTCTATCAGGTGAGTTGGAGGGAGGAATATCACACCAGCATCTAAAATATGCTCATCAGCAACTTCTCATTAATTTTTAAATTGAAACAGATTTAATGTTTCTTCATTTTTCAGCAGAATTTGTTTGGCTGCTAAAGGGAACATGGTGTTTCATGTATTCAGGACCAAGATAGGGCAAAGAGAGAGAGGAGGTTTTGCAGGAACTGGGAAAATTTTACATACAAACATTCAAGATAAAAAGGCAAAATTCATCCAGGCATAAAATCCAGCAGAAAACTAGGAGACAAATAGGTAGCATTGTCTGCAAAGGACTGTATAAGCAAAAATGGGAAAAAGATGGTCTGAGTAAGTCCCTTGCATTAATGATTCTCTAGACATGAATTTCCTATAAAAGCTATATATAAAACCCTCGGGGTTCCCCTGCATAGCAGAGGATCCTGAGCTCAAAAAAGAAAGGCAGATTTTGTAAGGGATTTATATATCATGAAGTGACTCTGGATTTTGCAGATTTTAAGCATTACTAAATTGGGGAATAAATTGTTGCTATTGCTGTTACATACCAGGATATCTCACTAATCCACCCAATCCACTAAGTTGCTGTAGTTTTAGTCTGTGTTTATTTTACATGAAATTATGGCCTGGACAGTTAATTTTTCTTAGTTTATCCATATAAATCATATATAAATAAAATATCAAACAGAAATCAAAACATGACCAGTGTTTTTGGTACACTCCCTATCATGTGAACCTGCCACTGATGGAGCCCCACATCCAGTTTACAAGTTAAACACAAATGCAACTAAACCCCACAGATTTTCTTGAAAAGTAGCCAATTGGCATTATCTTCTCTCATTTTAATGCTCTGGGTGGCCTATTTTGCTTATATTTGAGACTGCCTAGCCGTTATGGGATTGCCTGCACTGGTCCTTTCCTTACATCAAGCTAATTATATATTAACTTGAGGCAGTTAGCAAGTCTGAGGGGCTGGAACTTGTCCTTTCTGAACATCAGCTGAGTTTGGAAATGCCTGCTGCTTTACGGGAGTGGATTTCTCAAGTGAGAGGCAAACACAGAGGAACCAAACAGCCTGGAACCAAAGTGGTCCCTCTGGCTTTTGAAAAAAGTGTCTCAAGTTAATTGACAGTCAGCTACCTGGAAATAAAACCCTCTCATATATCCAAATTTCACTGGGATTTTCAAGAGCTTCTGAGCAATTTAAAATCCTTGAAAGGAATGCACTATAGAATGAAAAATATATGTATTACTAAAGAATGTCTCCAAACTGAAAGGCAGCCAGTTTCATAAAAGTGAGCTAAAAAAAGCAATAACAGGTACTCTGTCTCCTGCTGGATGCTGTATGAACCGTATGTTTTGCATTTTGGAAGTGACTCTAAAGCAATGCTTCTTTCTTCACTATTGCTATTGGGAAGAACAGTCAAAGAACTATGCTTAAATGAGGTTAAAATAATCTAATTAAAAAAATAAACAATGGGCTTTCATCATCAATTCATATCGAGTCATTCAGGATCTAACTTTAAAAAAATAGACAAAAATTCCAAAAGGATTTTGAAGGACAACTGTTTCCCTTTAAGATTAATCATAAACATACTTGTGTGTTCAAGGGAGAATAGATCCAGTGTTATGTAACAGGATAAAGAAACCAAATCCTTTTTCCTTAAATTAAAATAACCAGTATGTGTGTGGATTTTAGTCAATCACCGAAAATTCAGGAAACCCATTTTCTTTCACAATTGCGTTCCACATGCTAAAATTGACATCCTCTAACTTTTAAAAGGAATCACAACAATTAAAGACAAAAAAGATTTATTTGTCCTGTTTGACCATATTTTGCCAATAGAGGATTGTTCCCTAGAGAAAATCCTGTGGCACTTGCCCTGTGCAAAAATCCAAAAATGTTCTCATCTTTTTATTTTATGTGGCATTAGCAAATCCAGTTATTGCACTTTCTTTTTTAATTTTTTTTTTAATCTAAGTATCTAGTACTAGATGTATTCTACCTCATCTTTTTTAATAATTTTTTGCCTGAACTAAGTCTTATGCAACAGTTTTTATAAAATCTTGCAGTGCATGCCTAAATTTGCTAAAAATGTGACAAGACCAACAGGTAATGGATTTTTTTTTTGATGTTGGCATTGTTCTTTGCTGGCTCAATCATATAAAATATGTTTAAAAAACACAGAAGAAAATAATTTTCTACTCTAGAACCTGCATTTTTCCACTTCTGTATTTTACAAAACCATACCAGAAATTCTGCATCAGAATTTGACACATAAAGTTCCTCTTTATCATGAGTTCAATTCTCCAAATAAAGGGAAATGCTAGTTTTAATAACCAAGATATAAGCCCCCAAAAGGCTAAGTCTCTGAATGTACTTGCTGAAAAAAAAATAAAAAAAGTTATCTTGTTGGATCTAATTCTGGAGTCATTATTTGACACAAGGACCAAAGGAAATGCTGCTTATGCTGACATGTCCTTGCACATGTCCACACTTAATGTTTTCAGTCCTGAAAGCAAAGCTTCATGTCTGGGCAGTTTAAGTGATGTTCCCTCAGTGGATTAACTCCTCTGTTAGTCATACTCCAGTAACATAAGGTGTACTTGGAGATGATGCACATGCTGAATATGCCTCTTTCCCTGCTAATTACATACCCACCATGCTGCAGCTATGTGTTCTGCTGCTGCATGGTCTGCAGAGATTTCCTTGGCCTCATGAGCAAAACAGCTCTTGCAAAGTCAAAATGGTTACAACAGGTGCTACAAAGGTGATATGAAAGCTGCAAAGCCATAGGAGATGTAGGCTGGAAGATGGGGAAGTTGTGGCAGACCCACTCTGAAAGCAATAAAAGGGCAGCAGAGCCTACAGCTGTCAGTAGAACCACTTCCATTTCCATTTGGAGCTAGTCATCAAACTGGGCAGGCTTGGATTGACCCCATCCCAGCTGACAGTGGGCATCACAGTGGGAAAAAATACAACATTTATGGTGATGAGCTTACTGAGGCCGCCAAGCCCTCTCAACTTATGCAATGGATCCAGAAAAGCTGGTGGATTAAACTCACTGAAGAGAAAGAAGGGGGATCTCTTGAGTGAATTCATACATGCTCATATTTCTTTCTATTTGCTTATGGGTTTGCTTATGGGTCCCTCTGCTCCATTCCTTCTGAAAATGATGGTGAAACAGTTATGAGGAGGGTATAAAAAATGATTTTAAATTACCTCGTTTATTCTGACAAATTACATTGGTAGGTAAGGGAAAATATTGTAAGAAACAAAACCATTCCCAAATGCACAAGTTCAGACATATTGAATTTCTAGCCAGGTGCAAGCAGAGAAAGGACTTCAAATGAGTGTCTAGGAAAAATAAGAAATTTCAAATGAACCCTGCAAGCTATCCAGTAACTGCTCATTCAGTTACATGATTTCAATTAACAGAACTGGAAAGCAAACATATAACATAAACTTAAAACCCCAGCGCTTCAGTTTTCCGGATGACCAGTCCAAATGCAAAACAAATTGCTCTCATCTGGTGGCAGGGAGGCAGAGCCAGCGCCGGTCCGGTGATGCCGCCGTGCCCGCGGAGCTCCCCACGTGTGGCAGCTCTGACCACTCCCGGCACAGCCGTGCCCTGCGGTCCCTGGCACAGCCTGGGCACAAGCACTCAAAGCATTGCCCGCATACCCCGAGGAGGATGCCTCGGCTTCCACCTCTGCAGCAGCACGTTGCTCCATAAGGCAGCAATGCCACTGAGGAGAGGCCAGCGGCTCCCAGGCTTGGGTGACCTTGAGCCTCCTAAGCAGTTACCTTTTCTGGGCCTTTGGCATGCTCTCAAGTGATCTTTCAGCCAGAATCTCTGCTGCCTAAAATAAATTCAGCAATATTCACTATGGCATCCGAGCACTTCTTTTGGGATGCCTGATGCTCATCTCCCAACCTAGGCTGATACAGATTTTGGAAAGTTTACCCTGTTGTTTCTTGGGCAAGGAGCTCCTGGCCTGGTCTGAAGCCAGGGTGACTTATTTGGTGGTGTTATGAGGAAAGGCAAAGTTTTAGGGCATTTTCTTGCCTGTCTTTATATGCTGATGGTGTACATATTTGACGTGTTTAGAGGCAGCCTTGACAAGGGTATTTTTACAAGGTGCTTCCTCCCACCTCCTGAAAGACCAACCCACTGAGGAAGAAGAGAAGCTGGAGGGAGGAGAATTTCTTCTGTGACCTTTTCCAAGCCTTTGGTGTGGTGCCTGTAGCCACAGCGGCTGATGGTGAGGGACAGAGCTGCAAGGCAGTACCCCTGCACCCCAGGAGCTACAGGGCTCTGCAGCAAGCAAACACACATACTAAGGAGAAAAAATACCCCAAATCCCATGAACCAGCAACCTCCCCTTGCCCCTCACACACATATACATATTGCTTTCCCAGCCTTCATTTTGAAGGTGCAGCATCCCTTCCTAGAGTCTCTCCTCTGCATAAGCCCAGGCAGAAACAAGGAGAGTTGACAGGACTGATGGACACAGTCCAGGACTCAGGAGCAGCCAGTGCTTTGTGTTTGGCTCCTGACTGATTTTGGAAATATCTTGTTTGCTGAAAGTTGGGAGTTATTTACTGTTCCTTAAGAAAAAGGATGTTTGATCTTCCCTCACATGCCATTAATAAAATTTGCTAACAGTTCATTTAGAATAGCCATCTAAGCAAAGTCGCACAAAACCACTAAGTTGCATTAATGTAAAGCAATACACAGCATAAGCTTGTAAGATCTTCCTCAAGCTACCCAGGGCTCTGCCAGCTACCTTGGGCTCAGGGTTGTGGGATGCACAGCAGCCCTGCAGTTATTATGGCAAGAAAAACACAAAGCAGCAATGATGCAGGGGGGGAGTTGCCTTGCTGAGCTCCACCAGCACAGTGGATCACACCAGGATCCTTCAAGCCTGGCAACTACACATTCACCTGGGACTGTCTCCATAACAGGCCTGTTTTCCCTGCCAGGTACCCAGTACTGGTCTCACGAGTCAGGAAAGTGGAGGACTGGCCAGGCCCTGCATGCAGGCAGGTGGTGTTACTCAATTCCCTATGGAATAGGCTCAGGATGAAGCTCAAAAAATCCAGATTGGTGCCTCTAAATCTGTTTCCCCAATGCTGGTCATCTCTGATTTGTACCAAAGCCCGATCTTATCTTGCAGATTGTTAAATGGGTCACAAATGGTTAATATTTTGTGAACAGTTGATTACAGGCAGCCTGTAGCACTGAGCAGCTTTCTCTAATTCTCTGTGTCAGCCAAAGTCCTCAAGTTTTCTTATTTTTACTCCTGCAAGTTGCCTGTTGGGCTCATTAAGTTTATGGAGAGAAGTGTGAAAAGTCGCTCAAAGATTCCCACATTTCCTTGGGAAGCACATCCCAGAAAGCTGTGGAGCAGCGAAAAAATGTGGATCTGGGATGCCCATGGCACTGATAAGGAGATTCTTGGTCTGTGTTGCCTCATAGTGATTGCTGTTGGGGGCCATCATGGCCAGGGGAGCTCTTGGAGGAGCTGCCTGGCCAGGCTGGGCTGTAGCAGAAACCAGGCATCATCCAGACGAGTGAGGGCCTGGGATTGCCTGATGACGGAGCTGAATAAATCATGGAGCAGAGCCATGCAGTGGAGGGTATGGTGGGCCCCTGGGAGCTTTCCCATCCAGTTCCTCTGGAGCTCCTGTGAAGCCCTGTGGACAGGGGTACAGCATCTATGCGGGCACACCCACTGGCCTGCTGGAGCTAAGGCCATCTTCATCTGGAGGAGAGGACACTGCCACATGCTCCACCTGGTTTCAACTCATGTTTCCCCTCAAACTGATTTCCTGCCACCCTGGAGCTCTAGGCAGCTTTGCAATAGTCGCTGCCTGAATTTCACCTTCCTACGGGGAGACTAAACTCCCAGTTCTCCCAGTAAGATACAGGTTTAAATCCAGGTCATATTTCTGCCGTCCTCCACCAGCAAAACAGCTGTTTGCTCCAAACATGAAGATATTTTTGTAAGAGCAAAAGCATGAATTATTTCAAACTTGCCTCAGGATGAATTTTCAAGGGCACTGTGGAGACTGTTTCCATAACAAAATGGGAGCTCTTCTACTGAATTGTTCATGTTACTTCATGAATGCTAAAAGAAAGGTTGGCTTTTTAAAAAATGTCAACAGATACCTGGAAAGGGGAATTTGTTTCCATAAATCCTTTGGAGGCTATTGTTCTTGGTGTTGTCTAACCTAACCAAAAGTTCAATTTGGCAATTGTTGTTGGACCTTGCTGTTAGGTGAAGGCAATTAGTTTAACAAAATATCAGATAGGATCTCTGCTATGTTTGCAATGCCTGTTGCTCTAGTTCCTACCTGGTGGGAAATGGCTTTGGAGGAGCACAGCCGCGTCTTTGTAGCTGTTTACATCACATTTCTGACAGAGTTCCACCCTGCTTTCCCCATTTGTACTTTGTTTTTCATGAAAAAAGGTCATGGCATTGGCATCACAAAAGAATATTGTTGCTGTAGAAGGAATTTAGCTGTCCCCTCTGGGTAATAAACAGTGATGCACTCCAAGGCTGGCAGGGCAGAAATCAGAGATGGAAGAAAAGCCCAAGACCCATGGAGATGTCTGCAGATTTCCAGCATTCCACAAGTCAGCTGTCTCCCAGGCCTGTGCTGGGTCACTGCAGATTGTATAGTCTCTAATATTTTGCCTTTTGGCTATTAGAAAAACTGATTCCAGCAGTGTGACTGGCTGGGAGGCAGGTACCCACAACAGGCCCACTGCTACAGATGGGGTATGCTTAAATCCAGGCTGGGCATTTTCCTTGCAACAATGTCATACCATTAACCCAACATCTTCCTGTGTGTGTTGTTGGGCTGGGGGTTATGACGACCACACATGGTTGGCAAGCATTGGTTGCCCCTCCTCTGGAAGGAGGTGCTGTGGCAAAGGCACATCGGTGTCAGAAAGCAGTTTAGTTCACTGGCTTGTGAGGGCCTCTGACCTGGCTGTATCCCAGCTACACAGAACATCTTTTTGGCCATGTTGTGTCTAGATCAGAAAATAATGTATGGGAACTACATCCAGCTGTAAAGTAAATGAGATTTTCCCCATGTTTCCATACAAACATCCGCACTGTTCATCAAAATCACCACTTGTCTTTTGGTTCAAAAGCCATTTTTCTAATCTTTTGTTATGTGTGAGGCTCTCAAGTTCTCTGATATTTTCTTTTCCTTTCAGTCTGCAAATGCTTTCCAGCAAGGTGGTATTTTAACTAACTGCAGTATTCCAGGAGTAATTTCATCACAAGTATTTGTAGAAACATGTCCACAAAATTATGGTCCATGGTTTTATGATTCTGTGGGCAAGGGCCAAAATCTGAATTGTTCTGAGAATGAGGGAAATGAGCAAAAGTTGCTGCTTTACTGCTACAGATGAGGACACACAGCGGCCAACAGGCAAAAGCTCAGCATCAAAACCATTGGGAATACTTTCAGCAAAATCACTACTAAAGCCATTCTCAATTCAGTTGGAAGTGTATTGGAGAAAATTCTCCAGGTTAAGCACATATTGAACTTTCTTTCCCAGGATCACACTAATTGAGTAGCAAATCAAATTCTACAGAAATAGTTAGGGATTTTATAAGTAAACAGCCTAGAGGTGAATTTCTTGGTTTTTCTCAGTTAGATATGTTTGAAACAGAGAATTGTCTGAATAACAACGAATACTTGTTTTTACATGGTACTTAAGCGTAATTCCAGATTTTATAATTTAAGGAGTGCAGATCTTTCTTGTAGCAAAGCCCTCAGGATTCCTGTGGCAATAGTCAGCAATCAGATAAAATAGAAGCAATTAATAAAGTATTTCATCACTAGAAAATTTTCCAACACTGGAAGATTTTGCAAATCACCTAGCAGGTTTTGTACATCCTCTGGCATTTGAAATTTTGTCAGTAATGAAAACAAAATGAATGTTGAATACAAGTATTAGGCTTAAAACTATATCACATTGGCTTAGTGTGCACAGAAATAGTATTTTAAAGAAGTTGTTAAAATTAAAATTGTTTATTTTCAAAATAAAGCAATCTCCTCTTGACTATTAACAGATTAAAAGCTATCTCAAAAACTCCTATTTTCCCTTAGCATTGACTAAATTGTGGTTAAGTTACATCCCTATTTAAGGTTTCCACACATCTTAGTGCTTTGTATTTTATTTCCTCCATGAAGTTTCATAACTTCTGCTAACTGTGTAGGCCTGGGAGGCCTGCAGAGCACATCCACCCTCTGTAGGAAGTGGTTTTGGTGTTGCTCTAGCAAGGCTAAATCAGTAGGTAAGCTACTGAGTAAGCAGAGGTGCTGCTCAGCAAAGAAATTACACAAATGTCTGCACATCCTCATCATTATTAAGAAGGGAGGTAGCAGTCACAATGATCAAGCCTAATATCCTTCAAGGAAATTGCAATTCTCTCTTTTATTCCTCCTCTATGTTTTAATTGATACAATTTCTATTCCTGGTATCACTTGCTGCAGTGCACTCTTGATGACTGGGGAGCTGTTCTTTCCTTTGCTCAGTGTCCCCCAGACAGGAACTAAGGTTGGATAACAAATCCTTTGTGATTCTGCAGAAATGCAAAAGGAGAAGGATCTCACCCCCTGGAGAACCCAGGTCCTCGTTTACTTTACACCAGAGCTGACTGCATTTTAGAAGAAAGAAATTAATCTTTTTTTTTTTTCCTTTTCTTAATGTGAAGCCACTTTAATTCACCCTTTTAAAGCATTTGGGGATCATCTGATGAAAAGTCCTAAAGCAACACATGGCATCCCTGCTGCTTAGGTTGCAAAGCTAAGGTTCATGCTCTGAAAAGGGAAGTGTGCTTAGAACAAAGATGTTTTGAACACAAAAACAAACCATGGCAATGCATGCTGACAAACATTTCATCTGCCTGTTGCCATTTACATTTTTTAAATACACATGGAGTACTGTCGAGGGTCTTGGTTACCTTGGTCTGTCGCCAACCCAAGTTTCTGACAATCCCTGCTGCCACTCAGGTATTATTTGCTGCTTTTGTTTGACATTTATCTTTGATTTTTTTCCTGTTTGCAAGCATCTTTCTGATCCCAGAACTGAGCAAAATATTTCAGGCAGTCTTCTAGCAGCACTGACAGAAAGTCTAAGACTCACTCCCCCATGTCTCTTGCATGGTCAACCCATATCCTTTTGATTTCAGACCTACTTTTTGGTCTATACAAGAAAGGCATTACCATCTTGAATTGGGTTTGGTTGTTTTTTCCCCTTTTAGTTTTGATTTCTTCCAGTTTTCTGGATAGATTTCACACAGCTTGCCACCACAGCTCTAGAGGACAATAAAAAAATGTATGGGAACTCCTCCAAAGTACGTGTTTGCAAGGAGTGCTATGCCAGGAACATCATTACCAGAGTCCCAGTAACTAATCCAGAACTGATGCCATAACTTTTATGTGTACCAGGGGCACTGAAACCCATGCTGAAATACTTGGCAAGTCTGCCCTTAAATTAGGATATATTGTATTGATATTGGCTCTGATCGACCACTACATTCCATGGTTTTGAGGTAGCATTTCTGAAGGGGGAGGGTTTGTGGTGCCAGTTCTTGTCATATGTTTTCCTGTCTCACCCTATCGCCGAGCCCAGCTAATCTGATGATATCCAACTGTCCTAATGAGCTGCATCTACTTCTAGGCTGAAGCGTTGACAGCTGCCTGTTCAATTGCCAACAAAAACTTCTGAGACAACTGTATCTCATTCCTTCAAGTATGCAAATTGCTTCCTTTCTAGCCCAAATATGAGACATAGTGATACTTCTTTTCATTGATCTAGGTCTTAAAAAAGGTGTGTGAAGAACACAGTCCAGCACTTAATCATTTCCTCACGTGCAGTTTAATCCATCATCTGGAAATGAGGTTTCTACCGGTTACAGAGAAATCAAGGGCTCATGTCTCTTACAGCAGAGGTACAGTCACATGGGCTAAGGTCAGTGAGAAGGACATGTTCCTCCAACTAATGTTGGCATGTGTTTATTTATATTTTCATACATTGGTAGCTCTTCCATTTGCTGCTGTGAGTTTCAGAGCACATGGCAAGAGCTTCTGTTTGTTCTTATTCATGTAAGATTTAATGCACTTAAATCTTCACCAACATCTTGCCCATCTCAAGCACATGGGATTTGCTTTCTTCCCCAAAGCTGGTGAATCCACAAAATCACCAGCTTTTCCTTCCCCTGGGCTGAAGGTGATGAGCACAGAAACTGAGTAAAAGGTGTGCAGGTAAGGCCAGACTCCCAACAAACCATTAAAAACTAGTCACAGCCTTCTGGAGAGAAAGCTACCTAAACCAGGATGAATTTGTAGGATGAATTTTGTCTTGGGGGACTACAGTGTCCACAGGAATAGTAGACAATAATCCTCAAAGGTGGAGGAGAGGTACACAGAAACTCTGATTCAAATGCAATCAGATTAAATAGAAGCAACACCTTCAGTGATAGCTGAAGGCAACTCATCTCCAGGCAGAAATAATAGTTCTCCTTGTCGAAATAAAGATCCATGCCTACCCTCTGTCCCTCATAAATGTTATGACTTTCCCAATCCCAGGAATCATAGAAAATACTACTGAGCTGGGGTCAAGAAGCAGAAAAACTAGGGGAAGCCTGTCTAGTCCTGGAAAACTCCTATAGCACCCCAGGTCACCAATGTGACCACTCCCATGCCAGCCTTTTACAGTGTTTTCACAGCTGAAGGTAGGACCCATTTCTTCAATTCAGCTTTGCCTCAGTAAGTTCCTCACACATATACAAGCACAAAAACTCAAGACTATTGCTAAGATCAGGCTGGTAAGGAAGAAGGAAAGAGTTTGTTATTGTTCTAGGGGTTTAATTTAGTTGGGTGTTGTTTTTTTTTATTATTTCTTGGGATATGCTCAAAGATTGCAATGGTGGAGACCATATCAGTAGCTATATTAGAGCAACATATGACATAATAGTCATATTGGATGCAGAAATAACAGCCTTTGCCAGTTCCATGGAAAGAGAGGACAAATGAATAAACAACAACTATAACATCTGAAATCACCAGGCTTGGAAAAGCCTCTTTATTTAGGGATAATCCACTGAAAGATGCCAAGGTTAGATCTGGCATCTGACTTTTTCTCAGGAGTATAATTGGCATTGAGGAAGAACAGGACTTTTGAGGATCCACAAATCCAGGAAGCTTCTATGCCATCATCTTATAATCACTAAGCCCAACGGACAAATGCAAGGATTGTTTTATTTGGTAAGGGTTATTTTTTGGTTTATTTTAAAAATGTAAGTTTTCCTAAGAATTTTCTCCAGATGTTTTTCATACTGAAAAATTGCAAGCAGTCCCAGGAATGCAAAGGCAAGCAAAAAATCCAAATAAGTCTGACTCCTGTTATCTCTTCAGTACAAGATGGTCTCACCTCCACAGGACCTTCTCTAGTGTTAACACCCCTAACACTCCATCAAGAATAAGGCAGAGAAGAATTCAGAAGAAAATGGTGAGTATATATGGACTGAATGTCAGTGCAACTATCCTATAAGTCCTATCACACCCTATAGGACTAGAAAGATATTTTCATTGTCTAGTGTAATTCAGGAAGATGTTTCTGAAGGAACACGGACTGTGCCATTCTGGTGAGGGAAGAATTGGCTTCTTCAGGATTACTGAAAACTTACTAAATAAGAAGCTTTCTGTATTTCCTCACAGCTGGAGACCAATCATTGCAACACAGTTAGAAAAGCTGGAGGCTGAGAGAAGAGAAACTCTCTGATTTAACCTGAGTTCCTTACATTACAGCTGGTGTGTGCGAAATGCATCTGGGTTTTGTGAAGTGTGAGATACTGAATGTCTTTGTCTCCCTCAGCAATATTTGGAGTTTTACATTGAGCTGAGTGCTCAAATCCCAGAAGGTGGCATTGGGATGCCAATCCCCTGGGACATCATTGGTGTCAAATGCTCAGAGGATACTTGAGTAGGCTATGCAAAGGGATCACTTAGTGCCTCACAGGGAGGTGACATTTCCCTTCTATAGGGCATGAAGAAGACCATATGTTATAAACCTGTGTTCAGCTTTAGTTTCCTCAGCAAAAGAAAAATACTAAAGACTAAATCCAAATGTAACTGCAATGCAGTTTTCAGAGTCTTGAGACACTGATTCAAGATGTGGATGCCCAAAATACACTTTAAGGGTGAAATGCTGGCACCATATCAGCATGAAAATCTCCTGGTGACTGCATTGGAACTGCATCCATACAGTTTATCCAGACAAAGACAGTATAAACACCAGAGGCTCAATTGTCCCTGAGCTAACAGTGCTCAGTTGTTTAAGCGCAGGAAATGGCCCACCCTTTTCCCACCTTTGTACACCCAGGCAGGGGTCAGACACTGTGTAGCTGCCACAAGGGCAAGGCTGATCTGAGTTAGTGTCTGGCATAGGGGGGCTGAGGCAGTTGGATGGCAGAGCTGCTGCCCTGGAGCTTTGCAGGGGATTGCAGAGGTGGCCTCAAATGGGGAGAATGTATGGTCAGTCTGTGAAAGTGCCCCTTGGCCAAGCAGATGGAGAAACTGGGTTAAACCACTGTTTGAGACACAGATTTCTTTCTTAGAGTATAAAGTCAATACTCAGGTGAAAGAAAGATTTCAATAATTTTCTTTAATAGTCCCCTTATAAGAGGAAGAAGTCCAAGAAATCAAAAGTACCATTGACACAACACAATCCCACTTCCTTCCAGTACCTTTTGCCACCATAACAGGATCCTCAGTAGTTGTTTTTAACTCAGGATTGAGGTGATTTCATCCTCCACATTCATTATCTGAATAAATGAGTACATACTTCTCTCATTCTTCATGTTTGCCTTGATTATTCACCTTTGGTAATGGAACATATAACTGGAGTTGTGAGTTCACTGCCAGGGAATGCCTCCACAGGCAGAATGAAATGCAGTTACAAAAATCAAAAGCCATGATGGAAAACTACTTTTTCATTTTCTTTTAACTTAAAAACTCAAGGCAAAATAGTTGCCTGGCCCTCTCCAGCAGATCTCCACATGCTAAGTGTTGTGAAACCCTCATCTTGGGAGTGGTGGGAGCAAGCATTGAGAGCTGTTTCCATGCTACGTAGACACGCACACATTTTATCCAGTTGTGGTTTTCTTAATATGCAAAGATCCTAAAGTCAGCTCTGGTTCAACCCATCAGTTCCAGCTAATTTTTAAACTAAGGACTCTAATAAGCAGATTCAAGAGCATCTGGGCAAATTTAGCTCCAACCAATTTGCCTTGAGAACATCCTCTGAATATATTTGCATAGTGTGTGTTCACAAAGCTACATGAAACATGCTTTGCCAGCTGTCGGCTGGGCCCCTCAGCCTGGCACGCTGCTGTCACTGCCCAATATCCACTGAAGCTCTGACAAAGTGCTTAGAGTCATTCACCTTTCCTTTAGCTGATATGAAGTGTATCCCTGTATGGTGATGTGAGACAAACACCTGGAATAAGGGTGATTTAAGCAGTGGTCGGGCAGCCTGCAGGCACCGGGCTCACGCCCCACATCACTGTACCACAACCTTGACCTGATGACAGCGTATCTGAGAGTAAGAATACAGTCATTGGTACCTGGGCTTGGCTTTCCCACTGCAGCATAGTGCCAAATTTGATAGTCTCTTTGGTGATCCAGGCACATGCCCATTAAGACAAGTTTATTTTAAAGAGGTCAGGTAGCAGCTGAAGGGTGGTAGGAATCTTTTAGTATTCCAAAACGGGCAGTGTTTAAATGAACAATCTACAGATGTGAAGGTCAGCAGATGTACTGGCAATACCCTGTGCTAGAGCTTTTGTGAACTTGCTGTTTGGTGCCTAATTATAGTCCCTGTAGCAGTTTATTGCTTACAGAATATTGGGATCCAAGGATCCTGGTCAGATTCAGAGCCTCTTTGTGCCAGGTGCTGCACAAACACAAATGCCAGTTCTGGCAGATCCTACAAGCTAAGACCCTGCAAACTCCTAACCATATGCTAAACTTCCTGTACAGCTGTAACTTCACCGGGTTCAGGCTGATCTGTGCAGATATACAGTTCTGTTGTGTTCTAGTTCATTATCTATTTAGCACCCCCTGAACCCTCTGCAAGTGCTTAAAAGCATAAAGTAAATCATGCACATAAATATTTGTAGAATGTGGGGTTTAACAAAGACCAGCAGCAATATAGGCAGAGAAAAACTTGAGGGAGAGGGATGATAAATGTAACCATAAAGGGAACTTGTGATTATATAGACTAGATACATACTTAATTTGTGGGCTTCATGATTTGGGACTTCTGTTTATTTGCTTAATGCAAATGAGGAAGAAAATGTAAAGATTTCCTGCCACCTGCTGAAGCCAGAGCTGCAGTGTTGTAGGCCTCACCCAGAGCATTTCTAACTCCTTCCTTGTTCAGCAAAACACTTGGCAACCTTTTCGCACAACATTTGCAAAAGGAGAATACCAAATAGCACGTTCTCTGCAGGAACTGGGGACTGCTTGCCTGCTAAGTGCAAACCCAAATAAACATGCTATTCCTCAAAATACTCCTGTACAGTGAACATACAGAGGGAGGATCCCATGAGGTTTGGGGGTGATGTTTCTTTCAATATTTGTGAACTTTTTTTCTGTATTACTTGACTAGCTCTAACCAAAATCCACCTTTGGGAGTGTTCTGTATTCAGTCCAATTTAGACATACCCAATTTAGATGAAAGTTCTCACCATGCATCACTTTCAGAACAAGTTTCTTGCTAAGCTGTTGACAGAAAATGTTTATAGTCCTATTATAGTTGAGTAAAAACGTGAACTGAGTAATGGATGTAATATCTTTTCCTTCAGTTTACTGGAGTTTATTTCCCTGTTGTGTAAAGTTGTGTCTGAATTTTTAAAACAAATTCACTTTGTCCTGACTCATGCTTTTTGTTCCCCATGAATGGTTTAATAAGCTGAAGTTTGGAGAATTTGCAGAGTGTGTCTGTTTTGGAGTGACAATATTTCCAGGCAACCAGGATTCCTAAAACCGATTATGTTAAGCAGATACGTGTTGTAACTCCTCTGCTTTGGGGACACTGAGATAACAGATCACCTTTAACTTACTGACACACTTAAGTTTTGACTATTGAATAGTTGCAACAGTCTACACATAGAGTATCAGCTCTTTGTAGCACTTGGCAAACAGGATTAAAAAGGTGAAACTGATTTTTTATCAGCTCTCTGCAGGTCTAAAAGTCTTATTCAACAAAGAGTTTCTATACTTACTGAAGTTAAGCATACACTGAAGATAAGCAAAAGCCTGAAAGCTTTGCTGAATTCATACTCAGTTAGGTAAGGTTATACAGTTTTTGCTTAATCTGGGCCATAGCTAACAGCTGAGTAGTGATACTGAGCGTAACAACCAGGATTCCGGGGAGGGTGTGGATACTATTTTTGACCCACTTAAATTGATTCCAATTCAAGCTTTGTGTCACTTACAATATGTTACAAAGATACAGAGAATCTACAAACAAGCCCTAGTTACCTTTTTCATTTAATGACACGTTACTTAGAGCCCTCCAGAGCTCTTCAGCTTATTGCCTTGCCTGGTGGCTCTGTTTTCACCTCAGCATGCCAAGCTTACTGAATATCGATATGCAAAAGGAACAAGCCTTCCCTTATACTTAACATGGGTCTTGTTTGCTCGTCCTGGCATTGGGTCTCTATTACGTCTGCAGGGAGGGTTAGCATTTAATCTGTGTGTTATTGCAACGTTTCTCCATCAAGATAGAGGCATGCCCCAGCAGGACAAGGTGCTGTGAAAGTTCAGGTTGCTGCTGTTGCTTCAAGCAAAGGAAATTATTTTTCAGCCACCCATGTTGAATTGCCAGTGGCCAACACAGAAACCTTGTGTAGACCAAAAGCTATCGGACTATGGATATTTACAGGACCTAAGATGAGCTCAGGGACCAGCAAGGCAAAGGCCAAATCTTGAATTTTCTACTGAAGGCTTGATTTTGTTAAGATTGACTCACCTAAGAAATCTTCCTTTGTGACATCAAACCTATTGATCTGAACATGAACCCAATCCTTTTACTACTGAAATTTCTCCTGAATAGAGTTAGGAGAAGCCAAAATTTGTGGATTATACTAGTGAAAGAATATCCTATGACCAGGCATTATGGGCTTTGGGAAGCACAGAACAGAGTACATGATTAGAAATTGCACTGATCATGCTCTTAAACTAAATGCAGGGTCCTTACAAGCTTTCCTCTGAAATTAGTGGGAGGGAGGCTTTCAGAGCTAAGTCAATGCTGTATTGCCACACACCTTTGCCATAACTTTGGCTTCTGGTTCTCCCAGAGTACCTGCCTGTGGACAAACCACACACAAGGTATTTATAACCTTCACATACAGACCTTGTTCTTTCCAACAAAAGCAAATGAAGCTCCCAGCTCACGAAGAAAGACACTTAGATTATGACAACCTGCTGACACACATGATAAAAGTGACTTTTTATAACTCAAAATAGCCAGAATATCCCTATGAAATATTCTTTCTTACACAACATACTGTTTTCTCATTATGTGTGTTGACATTTTTCAGACTGACCTCAGCTAGATATTTTGTTCCGGAGTCCCCATTTAGTGGAACATTTAAACAATAACACTTTGAAGCATGCTCAGTCTCTCTTTTGAAGTCCATTCAGGCTCTGCCCCAGGGTCAGCAGGCGCATTCCAGCAATGATGCACGGACCATCTGCTGTACAAGTTTAAATCCCACTGGTCCTATACCTAGAGGTACTAACATGTTGCATAACTTGCACTGGAAAACAGCCTGTCAATTCAGATGGGGTTTGGATTTATTCCTATAGTTCTCTTATCCTCCTGCTGGAGGGCCTGTGTACAGTAACCTTTGATTGTGGTTTCTGGGGACTACAAATTAATGAGATAAATAGTAAGAAATGACATTAAGTTTTGCATTCCAAACCTTTATTTTCCTTTGCCTCTTTGCACCCTGGCTCTGTGACTCCCAGACAGTTCACTGTCTGACATCTAATTTAGCTGCCTTCCTATTCCAAACTTTTCACTTTGGTGGGCTCTGACGAAGTTACCCTAAATAGTGACCCATTGCCTAGTGCCAATTGCTGCACAAGGGAAAATCAGGATGGTGCAATATGAAGAGGGAGTTTCCCAAGAAAGTGTCCATGATTTAGATAACCAGTGACCATTTACTTCAGTAGGAACCTGGCATCAAAAAAATGACAAAATCTCTGCCAAAATATGCCTTTGTCTATATATTTTATCCATTGTGCTTTAATGTTAACTAGTCATTATTAAACTTAACAATGCATTGGCGAAGGTTAATGCATTTCAGACCCAAGCACTGTTGGTCTCATTGATGCTGTGTAAACACAGAGGAAGGAGTGGCCCCTGCCCAAGGGAGTTTAAAATCTAAACTTGGACAATACACTTCAAACATATGGTATATCCTGAAGGCTGAATTACCAAACTTCAATCAGCATTAGCCTTAACAATTAATTTATGTTGCACATATGTTCTGAATTTGGGGGCATTAGCCCTGATGGGCCACTTGACAGAAATGTGAGTGTATGTACATGATGACCTTTTTAATGATGCAGAAGGACACAGCAACAAGCAGGAGGAGGTCAGCTGAGACCTGTAGGATGGAGCATGGCATGAAGGTGAGCATGGCAGAGGGACATATATAGGGCATAAAAGAGGGAGACTTGGAAGTTTTGTGGCATAAGTGAAGGAGAACAGCCATATCAGAGCAAGCTTTTCAGAGAATCTCTAGCACAAGTTGAGCACCAAAATAAGTGGGCACATTTCCATTTTTGAGTATCTGTCACTTATTTAGATGTCTCCTTGGAAACTGAGTTCTCCAGAAAATCTGCCCTCAACAGTGGGTGCTGAGCACTATGCAATCTGGTCTGTTCATTTCTCAGTATGTGGTTCATCTGTTCTAAGGAACAAGTCCTTCTGGAAATGGGGAAAAAAAGGCAGAAAGAAGTGTTGGATACAGAAAAGCATGCAAGCTGCTTCGTGGGCTAAGAACAGGAAAGGCAGAACAAGCAAAATTTCATAAACCACGTGAAGACAAATGCTGAGCCACCAGGACTCCTTATAAACACTGCACTACTCCAGAAAAGTTGGCGGACATGGGTTAAATAACTGAGAAAAAGTCATAAGATATGAATTGGCTGATTTGCTTCATCTCCCCCCTAGAATGTTCATACCTGTTCAAAAAAAAAAAAAAAATAGAACAAGAGAACAAGAATACCAGAATGTTTGCTGCTGCTGCACTACAGGAGAAAACTGTGAACATTAGTTAAAATGAAAACATGGCTTCAGAAGAAAGAAGCAGCCCATGGGGTTGGGGGAACATCATCTGATGCTTTCTGCATCCACAGAACAGAGTAGAAAACTGCATAACAGAGCATGAAGGGACCCAAAGCTGAAGAGCATAATGTGGGACATGCTCTCATGTACACAGAAATCCAGCCCCTGGCTGAGCAGGGTTATAAATCCCTCATTTGTTCGCCATGGCTCACGATGGAGTGTGACGTAGCACTAGTGATAGCCAGTCCACCTTTCAGTTAGACCTCCTCAGACCTTGCAGTCCCCTCTGAACCAAAGCAGTCACTTTTTGCATAATGCACCTCTTTGCGTCACCTCCAAACTTGTCCTTGCATCTCCCTGGTGGGATCCTATAAGAGGATTGGGTGGGCCAGGAGGGAGTAATTCCATTGATTAAGCACAAAAGACTATGTTCATTAATAGTCAGGCATCTTAGAACCAGTCATGGAAAAAAAGAGAGTGGATTTGCCATTAAATCGGATATTCCTGGAGGTTTTCCTCAGCACAACTCTCTCTTTAAAGCTAACAGAAGCAATTGAGAAAACTACCCAGTAATGCCTGAGTTCCAGTCCCAACTCTGACATGAACTCTGAAGCCAATATAATCCTCTTGTTCCTTACAATAAGGCCTCAATCCTCCTTTGCCATAAATCAGCCTGATGCCATTCACCTAATTTATTGTTACTCCACTTGAAGATTTGTTTCAGAAATTAGGGCACCACGGGACAGGATAGTGCAGAAATACCCAAGAAAATCTGGCCCCCAGAGAAGTTTACACTCCAAGCCATAAATCTGTGCACTTGTGAGCTGTCCTCATGACATTTGAGGCCCATGGAGCAGTTACCTCCTGACAGGACATGTTTCTGTGAGATGCAGGTTTACGAGTGATGGGTATCTCTCGGGATAATTAACCATCTTCAGTTGTTGCTGCCAGTGAAGTGAGGGAGCTTTGCAGTGCCCACTGCACAGCTGTAGATTCACTCTGTGAAGGAGCTGCCAGAGACTTGCTTGGTGCAGGGTCCAGTTTAAAGGGGCCAGGTCAGGAGCTGGTGATGACCCAAAATTTAAAGAAGGTTCTTAAGTCACATCCACTAACATTTTCTAGTTACATTTGCCCTCTTCTTGATAAATAGCAAATATTTTCTGGGAATCAGTCTAATTTCTTATGCCAGTGGCAAAATAAACCCCAGCTCATCATGGATATGTCCTTTCCAAAGAATTACCACAAAAATGTCTGAAACTCTATAAAGGCTGTTAATTACTCTAAATCTCCATAGGGCCTTTTTCCCCCCTTCCTCTTCCCTCTTTTCTCCTTGCTCTGATGAGCTGGTGAGTTGGGAATGGTTTTAAATACCACAATAGTCATGGCAGGACATCAAGAAAGAAAAAGGAACAGAGTTTTGAAATACTTTGTGTAAGGCTCCAAGCACTTGAGTTGGTGCTTAACTGACTGGTGCGTACCACACAGCAGTCAGATGATCTCTGCAGCTTTGGGAAATAGGAGAAACTCTGGAGAAGGGTGGGGGGGAAATGGTCTCTCCCACATTGGTCTTTATTGTCTTATGGATTTTATCACAGTATTGTTCTTTATTTCCTGCTATTTATAGGCTCTCATGTTTTGTGCTGCTTTCATGTTTGTGTTATCTGCCTTCCCACGACATGCTTCACCCCAGCCCTTGCCTACAGCTGGATTCATAAAGGACAGGAATATAGGTCTGAATGGCACATCAGGGCTCATCTTCTTTTCCTGGGCAATGCACGCAAACTGTCCTTTTCTGAAGCACTAAGCAATCCAAAATGGTGATTTACATGATGGTGGTTGTTCTGCACACTCTTGCCTAATGGGATTGAAGAGTTTGTCATTGGGCTTTTGGGTATCACGTGCTAACATCCTTTAAAAGCCCCAGTTGGTGATGCTGGGGCTGTTTGCTCTGAAGTCCATGCTTTAAAATGAATTTAAACTATCAGACCATCAGTACATGACTTGATGATAACCACTCCAAAAGCTTCACCTGAATTATTTTATAACTCTTGTTTGTATGAGGAACCACAGAGAGAATGTGCTACAGGGGCTATTCTTGTCCTAATTCCCTGTGATGTAGGGATATAACTCCACTGACCTGAACTAGCAAAAGTGAAGTTTGTTCTGGTTAGAAACAAATGATGATATTTCTAAAAGTCAGGTCCCTGTCCTAGTAACCTTGCTGCCAAAAAGGTGGCTCAAATAGACCATGGGGCTGGAAATAAAAATACAAGAGGTACAAAATATTGCTGAAATCACCAGTGATTTAATCCTATCATTGTCTTTGTACCTCACCTCAGAGCAGTTTCCAGGTAGCCAAAATACTACTTCCAAAGTAGAAACCAGGCTGCTGGTTAGGTGGGCTGAAACTGAGAGATTTTTGCCGTACAACAGTCCCTTTCTTGCAGTTAGGGAGGGACAACAAGGCTCTCACATGATTCAACAGCTTGCATCACTTCTTGTGTACCAAGCAGCCTGCCTTGGAAGGGACCACACAGCTCAATGCCAGTAACAACAGGGAAAAACCCTTCACCTAAACAGAGAGGAACAGCAAGCACTGCTTTGAGACCCTTTCAAAACACATATCCAGCACCAACACCTGCTATGGGCTGCTGGAGAATTTTAAAGAAAATTGAACACTTGCTTAAAGACAGAGCCAGACTTAGGCAGCTTTTGCTTATGGGATTTTTGGGCAAGTTACTTCTGTTTTACCCACATGTGCAAAAGGGCCACAGAATCCAGTTCTTCAGTGCTGTTCAGCAGCATAAAGGCATCTGTTTGTTAAAGAGAGTCATTCTGTTTTGCCTCAAATTGTGCGTATTCTGGGAACATCCCTTGAAAAAATCGAGCAGAATTGTTCTTTAAGCAGTGTGTCATGCAGGTTTTAGTCAGGCGGTTTGACACAGCTTTCTGTAGTTAACCTCACTCCCTGTAGCAGCCAGTCTGAAAGAGGAGACATGATGGAAACTGGAAGCATCTATAATGTACCAGACTAAGCAAAGATAAAGTGTGGTGCAAAGAGAATTAAGTGGCGGCAAAGACCATGCTCATGTTGGTGAATCCCAGGATTCTTTCTGAGGTGCTGCTAAGAAGCAAACTTATGTCAAGCCATAAACATTGCTAAAGCACATTCTTTGTCTCCTAGGCACCAGTGAGTCCCAAGAGCTTCCATCTGAAAATTTTCATGTCCATTACAGAGAAATCATCCATTGAAAACAATGTGGGGAAAGCTATGTGAAAATTCTTTTTCAGGATGGGAGGAAACAAAAAAGGCTAGTAGGAAATACAAAACACTGGAAACCAAAGACCAGACCAACACTTATTCCATCTGAGAAACATTTCAAAGCATGAAACCAAAGTTTTCCAGCAGAGACTGCTGAAGAGGCTTAAAAGAGAGTGGCTCTGGAACAACTGCTGGAAAACATAGCCCTAGCCCTCCCAAAATGTGCCAAGTGCCTTGGTGTCCATGGGGATCAGTGTGGATAGGAGGTGTCACCTCTCCCAAGCCCAGCAGTTACATTCTCCTTCTGTCCTTTGTTTCAGCTGATGAAAACCTGACTGTTTTCAGCTCAGTGTCTGGTACGAGCCAACTCCTGTTTATCTCCTGAGCCACACTTTTCAGTGTGTCATCGAGTGCCCTCTTGGCCACCATCTAAGGCACACTGACAGGTTGCAGTAGTTTTCCAGTCAGACTCTGAAATGGTTATTCACACTTTCATCACAGCAAGATTAGATTATTGTAATTCTTTACTGGCCGCCTTCCCAAGGGGGGCTCTGCACAAACTCCAGATGGTGTGAAATGTGGCCGGCAGGATTTGAGTTAAGAAGGGACAGTATCATCCATTCTGTTAAAACCCCTACCTTGGCAACTGGTTAGACAGCAAACTGATTTCAAACCTGTCCTCTTTCCCTCTGTGCCCAGCTGAGGTCAGGTCTCTGTCAGCAAAATTATGATTCGTTATGATCTGGAGTACGTTGCATGGGCTCATAGTACCTGGTAAATAATTCTCTGAGGAGTGATTCCAAGAAGGTGAGAGTAGAATAAACCTGACTTCCATCTGCTCATTCTACTCTAAAGCCTATGCAAAAGCCAGGTGAGATACTTCAATTACACCCTTTGCAAACATTAGACAGTGACAGGGAGCAATGGGCTCTCCTGCTCTTACTGCACCAAAACTGCAGCCCCTCTCCTGGGCAACTCCCTCCAGTCATAAGGCAGCAAATCATAGTCCTCCTCTGGCACAGCTGGGAAGAAGGGGCAATGCCAGCCTTATCCCACAGAGGCAGCCACCTCAATGCAGCACATCCCAAAAGCTCTTCTAAATTTCAAGTGGATAATCTCATCCTCCTAACCTCAGTGTGAGCTGCCAAGGGGACACCTGGACAGCAGCCCAGCTCACTGCTCCTGCTCTAGGACTGCAGGGCCTCACTGAAAACATAGACTACTGGTACATGTTCCTATGTGCCATCTTTCACTTTGTGTAAACAGTGGCTACACAAACAATTGATACGGTAATTACTGGCTTCATACAGAACAGCACAAATAAAACCTTCCGGTGTTTTGGGCTTTTGTCTTCTCAGAACTTTCCTTTTCTGGAGGAGCATGATATAAAAGGTGTATTCCTTCATATTTCATTTGTTTTCATATTGAGCCCAAGAGTTAAAACCTTCCCTGATTTAGCTCACATTGGCTAAAGTACTACAGGCCTTTCACGCAAGGGAAAAGTCTTGGACAGGTTGTAATTAGAATCTAGTAAAGAATGATCATTTGGCTTCTTTTTATTAACTGCTATTGACACAGCAGTATGTGATTTGCTGCATAAGAGGGAGAAAGGCTGGGGACAGCTTTCGCTGTGCAGTGGAATGGCATGGCAAACACGGCATGCTCTGAGCTGTTTACTTTCCCCGTCACTTCTACGGGGAACCTGTGACCTGCCACTCATGGACGTGGATATAAAAGCTGTTTTGGTTGGTTGTTTTTTCTGCTAGTGCAAGACAGCTGACACAGACTATTTGCTTTGGGAAAACAACCAAACCCTTTTGTTTAGCATGAAGGGGGTGAAAAACCCTATATATAAAGAATTGCCCTGACTCTGCAAACAGTTGCTGCATAAGGACGAGCGAGTGGTGGTCAGCTTTGGGGCAGACTGACTGTCATTCCAGACCTACAGTGCCCCTGTCATTTTAAAAGTTCAGAAGCATCAGCAAGCTGTTGAAGATACACACTATTTCCCCATAGGAATAAAAATACATTTTTAAGGAAAAAAAAAAAAAACAAACCCAAAAACCAGCAATGAGAAGAAAGAGGCAAAGTCAGTATGGTTTACCTGAAATCATGAGAATTTGGAGCTGAGATAAAATGAGGTAGAGGTTGGCCTTAGCTGATCTGCACTTGCTGTAGGACTGGGAAGTATACAGTGACTTTTTGTACCAGTTTTATAAACCATGTCCTCCTGAACCAGGTGTCTGGCCATTTTAACACAGGAGAGTAGGCACCATGAGAGTAGGTACCACACAAGTGGGAATAGCTTTGGAATTACTGCAGCCCATAGCACACTGAGAGCAGCTTCAAGAGTAGGAGTTATCACAATCTAAACCCAGCACTTTGATACAGGCCTGTCTCAATGCTGCCTTGAGCATGGTGCTGCCTATGAGAGATGCTGACAGACACATGCCAGTTGCAGGTACCCATTCATTCCATTTCTCCAAACCAGGAAACCACTCAGCTGATGAGGGAAGGTGCCAGCCCATGTCCCATCAGTGCTAGGGTACAGCCTTAGCTTTAATATAGAATGAAAATGCTATTAATTTTGCAAGGGATCTTTTAATTTCCCAACAGTTCATTTTAAAAACAAATTTTATCAGTATTTGTTCAGCTGAAACACTTCATCAGTGGCTGGGCTTGAGGTGTCTGAATAGAGGCATCTAGAACTATTTTGAAAGTTTGTGATGTCCCCCTAAGGCACCTGCACAGGTAAAATACAGGACCTACAGGAGACCCACATCCTCTTTGAGGGACAGACGAAGCTCACATGGGACACACGGAGGCACTGTAGTGTATCACATTATCCTATATAGTGCCAGATGTATATGGGGAGACAACTTGACTACTTCCTCTGTGAATCAGCCTGGTGTTTGCAGAGGATCTGCTCCCAGCTTCTTTGTCTGCTGAGAACTAAGCCATGAATGCATCCTGTGCGTTTCAGAGAACTGTCCAAAAGGAATGCTGGGAAAGGGAATGTCTGCTTATTTTATGTAGAAAATAAAAGCTTACTTGTATCATTGCACATGGGCCTTATTTTAGTTAGAGGTCACTAGAAAGGTACCATGGCCGTGAGCAACTGAGCAGAGCCATGATCTACTCATCTTCATGCACCCAAACATCAATCCACTCAGCACATGCACATGACAGTGATAACCATCTGATGGGCCACGTAATAGACCAGAAAATCAGGCAGCAAACCTCACCCCACTATGTGTCACATAGCCCACCAGCCCTAACATGTGCCATTTCAAGCCAAGTTCTTTACCAGATGAAAGGAAGGCCCTCTTGATCAGATAAACAGCATCTTAAATGTTGCAGCCCTCAGCTGTGAACAGGAATGCTCAATATGCCAGGTGGCTTAAACTGCAAGCATGTAATCTCCTGTTGCTGTGTAGCTTTCAGGCATCCTTCCACATTTTTAATTCTCCTGATAAATGTGGAGAGAGCTGTTTCCAAAGAATACATTTCCCAGCAATTCATAACATAAAACACCATACATTATAAACTCTATCTACACCACTACAGCCAAGAAACAAAGAGCTCAGATATCCCTATGGAGCCATTCTTGATTTGCTGGGGGGAAGCACATTAAAAGGAGATACGTTGTATTCTCTAGAGACCATCACTGTGACCATAAGCGTGAATGACTACCCAAACCTCAGGTTATTTGCAAATCCAGCTGAAGAGGAGTAGAAAAAGAAATAGATTGTAGCATTCATACAGAGCCCTTAATTAGAGAGAAGAACGTGGCTCTCTGCATAGGAAAGCTGTATCTTCACACAGTGCAGATCAACAGAGCTCCATTATGGAATTACATCAGTCTGTGTCAATGGGGATTCAGTCCAGGTATGCACACAAAGATGTCTAACTCTACCATGAAACACAACACCTGGGTGAGGGACCACATGAGCAGCTTAACAGCAACTGTATTAATACCTGACAGGGCAGGAAAGAAAAGTGACAACAACTGTTATAATTGAAACTACAGGGGGGTGTGTAAGTAGGGCACAACACACAGCAATTACCCGAGTTGGAGTTGAGCCACAACACCAGCACTACTGCTCCTGCTCTATGGGACTGCAAAAGAGCCTAAGAACACAGGATTTTGGTTCTCCATCTTTGGCTAAAATGGTTGTTTACACAGAAACAGAGAACTGTGTAAAAAGACATGGCGCCTACTCAAGCCTGAGGATTGAAGCAGGGCCACAAGTTGAGGAGATGAATTTCTACCTACACTTCCACCACACAACAAAGAGATGTGGTGCTCCCTGGGTTTCCTGTCTGGATAGCGGATAGGCACAGTTTTGACCAGCTATGGAAAGGAGGCACCAGGATACTGCAAATGAAATCAAAGCTCTGATTCCAAGAGTGTTAAAATGAACCTTCTGGATTTCCTCAGGCTGGAGATGCTACCAGCTCACAGTTCCCTCTCCCTGCAGTCCACCTCCCACAGGTTGGCATCTATTCCTTCCTCAGGGGCATCACCCACAGCCCCCAGGCCCTGCTCTTCACTCTCCACCACATCCTCTCTATATCACCTGCAGAAAAGCAGAAAGCTTTCCATAGACCAGCTCCCAGAAATCCCACACAGCAGTGGATTCCCAGGCAGACGGTACATGAGAAGCACAAAATCAATGTCTAACAGCAAAATGAGGCTCCACTGGTAGCATGGTGGGGGGATAACCTGGCCTGGTGTAATCTTGGAGTCATTTGGAAGTATCACCTGGGAAGCAGCAATAGTGTCTATATGAAAGATTAGATGAAACCCTCCAGGAACAAAGCTCCTTTTCCAAGGAAAAGCCCAATAGGCTATGCCTTACCCAACAATGCCCATCCGTGGTCCAACAAGCATGTCTTAGTCATACAACAGAGGAACAACTTCAAGCATCTGCCCCATCATCAATCACTGCTTTGTGACTGTGCTGGCTTTGCTAGTGAGCGGTGACTGCGGCCAAGCTGGCGGTACAGAGTGACAGGTCCTGTATGCCACCATCACACAGGTCTGAACCTGTGACCCATAGGTTCTGCAGATCGTCATAAATCCCCTGGAACATACATCTCCCCACAGCCTTAGAGGTTGTTTTTAGTTAGACAAATTCAAATGGCTGCCACAAAAGCTTAATCTCTTTCCAGCCACACTCACGCTGAGTGTCAATAGGAAAAAGTCCCATGAATACGCTTGATAATTACAGAGCCGTGGCTGTAGCAAAGAACAAAGTATAATGCAGGCTTGAATACTCAGGAAATTGACTGCTGATATGTTTCCATTCATTGTTTTGTTCTCTGTTCTCAGTGTTATATTAAAATCTCCTACTAAGAATGAGCTTTCTTGTTTAATGGAACTTGTCAGTTAGAGGAAATCTGCTTGAGCTGTTTGATCTATTCTTTAAAATAATATTGATTGCAAATTTAGCACATGACCCTTACTTAGCAAATCAGTTCAAAACTAAAGCTGACATTTTTCAAAATTTTTAACCCACAAAAAATCATGGGCCATCACTTTATCACATTCACCATCCCTTTGCACTGACTATTCAGCACTGGCTATTCATTAGATATGTTGATCGATTGTACCAGTCACCTGACATTGTTTTCCTGACTCTATTAGAGAAAAGTGATAGTAGTGAATGGCAAACAGTAAACACAGAGAGAATCTCTGGTCATGAGAAAATTCATGAAACCTTGCAGGTTGTGAGCATTTTTATAAAATCCTGACAACCATACCAACTTATTCAAGTGTGACCTCACGTCCATAGGAAATCATGCTCAGTGCTTCTGCCTGCCTCTCCATTAATGGAACTGTCTGTCTATTTTTGATTCCATGTGATTTGTAATTAAAGACTGAATTTGCATGTTTGCTATTCATCCTGGTTCCCAGCATGGTTCTCAAAATAACAAATCTTAAATTCAGGCTCAGAAGCTGATGTACAGCAGAATCTGGATTTCCGAATTCCTACAGCTCAATGGTATTTAAATCTGAAGGTTTTACTTGGTTCCTTGCAGACATAAAGGAACCATTTTAAAGACTCAGATGCAGTTGCCAGTTTACACTCTATGTAAGTTTGTAGGTTATTTCAATTTGCTGATTATGAACCCTCAAGGAAAATTTGCAAAAATGGGTTGTATTAGGTGGCTCTCAGAAACAGTATTTCTTTTGTGAATGTCTTCCTGTTTCCAGTTAAATCAGAATGATGGAAGAAAGAGGAAATAGCTGATTTCAGGGCTCATCTAATTAGATATAACAGATTCTATCATCATCAGTACTTGATGCTTTTCTTTAGGCAATCTGAAAGACTTTCAGAAACTACTGCTCATGTCAGCATGATCACAAGTGCTCTCAGTTTTAGGAATTTGCCTTTACAGACAGAGTAGTGGCATGAGCCCCCTCCCTGAGAGACAACAGGATCAGCTCTGCAGCATCCTTTCCCCTCCATTGTAACACCTCTGGCTGGCACCCGGAAATGCCTCCCTTCTCTGATGACAGCAGGTTTGGTGATACCTGTGCTCATTTATGGAATTTGCTTCACCTTGGCCTTGCTAAGAACACTGTGGTGTGGACCGGGGTGTGGTGCTGTGGACTTCTGTCAGTGCTGCAGCTCTGTTTGCTGACACAGAATTGCTGACTGTGGATCAGGGGCAGCGAGACGTCCCTGCAGGGGTACCTTAATGATGGACGCGCCTCAGCCACGACTGCTCCTGCTGTTGGGGAGTTCGAGCTCCCTGCCGACGCAGGACACGCACCATCCTCCCCTGCTCCATCTTCCCTGCTCCTGACTAATTCAGGCAGCTCAAGTCGCAGGGAATTCCTCTCAAATAAACCGTCCTCCCCCGCCCTGATCCTTTCTTACAGCAAGGGCAGGATTGTCCAAAACAACCCACGGGAAGAAATCCAAAGTAGGAGGTGATCTCCTTACAACCCTCAGTACTCGGGGCCGAGGTGTGACCCCCCTCAAGCTCCTTGGGTCATTCCAGCACCTTTGTCTCATTGCCTCCTAGAGCGACGCCCTCCCGGCCCGCTGCCTCCCACGCGGCTCGTGTTTTCCGCGGCCCATGAACAGTTCTCTGTTCCCGCATGAGTCACGCCCGCAGCCTGCGGGTGGTGACATCAGCCCCTCCGCAGCCCTCCCGGGGGCCGAGCACGCCGGCTGCCCTTGGCATTCGCCTGGGGCAGGGCTTTGTGCCGAGGATAAGTGCGGGGGATATTTGTGGGGAGGGTGCGGAGCGGAGAGCGCGGCACAAGCGATGGCTGCATCGAGCAGTGTGATGTGGGGGATGCCATCCCGTGAGCCGCAGGAGGAGAATCTGCAGCAGCCCTGTTTTTCACGCCTGCCAGCAGGCAGACCCTCTCCTGGCATGCCCGGCGTGGTGCTAAAGCCCTGCCGGCTGGCACTACCTGCACCAGCCAGCCCAGCACATGCTGCAAACACCTTTTTTCTTTCCTGGCGTTGGCACTGCATCTGAGACCGGGACAGAGGGTGCGGCCGGTTTTCAAGACCGCTTTGAGACTACAATAAGAGCTCTTTATGGGCTTAAAATTACCATTCTGCAATACTGGCAAACCATTCCCTCTTCCAGGAAAACTGTACCGCAGGAAAGTTATCCCTCTTGTGCTGTCAACTGCACCAGCAGCAGTGCAGTCCTGTAGCTCTGACCAGAGGCTACTACATCTGGGGACTGAATGGCTTCATGACCTTGATGGATGCACAGAGTCAGTTCAAGAGGGCTCAGCTGTGCAAACGAAATGCTGCCACCTCACTGATAAAAGGGGAAAGTATCCCATGCCAGGGCAGAGGAGGGGACGTGTAAGGATGGAGCAGATATTGGTGACACAGGGAGACTGTGCCAGCTCTGAGCTTACTGTTTTGGGGAGATAGGCACCCACCTATTTCAAGCCAGTACCCTCCCCTCCGTGGCAGGAGCAGCCAGCCTGGTGTTTGCCAAGGCTTTGCTGTAAACAAAATGTGTATTGAAGTATTTTTCTGCCCATCTCCTTCTGCTACTGCTGCTGGAAATTAGACCCTCCCAGAGTGGCTTGCTCACCTATCAACTTCAGATACACCAGCAAACCCCTTTCCATGTCTAATGGTAAGGGGGTGCCAGGTGAACTCCCCTAATTGCTTTGAAACGTACACAAGGCAAATACAGAGAGGCACAAACCAAACTTCTCAGTTCTAGTGCAAGGAGAGTTCTGCTTTTACTCTGATCTCACTACTTTGGTGCTGTTAGAGGGCTGGACTACAACTCCCACCTGCAATTCTGCTTTAGATTTGGCAGAACCTCCATGAAATGTCATCTGCAATTATGAGATTCCAGCACAAAGGATGGGAAACACCTGATGGCTGGTATTGCTTTCTGAGGCCTTTTTTGTCCATGAGACTTAAGTACTCTAAACCTAAATCCTTCCTCCAGTTTGTCCTCCAACCCTGACTACACATGCTGTAGCCAAATAACAACCTGCCCCCCCCATCCCCTTTTTTTCTTTTTCTTCTTTTCCTTCTGGAGACACTGCAGCTGTTCTGTTTCGCTGCTGAATGAAGCAATGTTTTACCGGCTATGGTTTACTGATTTGCAGATTTTGGTGGCAATGCTGTCACAGAATTCCCACCATCAGCCCCGCCAGTGACCTCCCCCTGCCACACAACACTTGGGTCTTTCAGCTGGGCCAGTGCAGTTGTTCCTGAGTCATGCTGATCGGACACTGATATAGCTGAAGCAAATTGCAAAAAACAAAAAAAATACAAACCAAAACATACACACAAAAAGGAAGAAAACAAAATCCTTCCTATTTCACGGGGCTTTTTGTTCACGGTCTTAACCCCCATCAGTTCCTGATGTGGCTTGCTGCAGAGTCACATGAAGAGTTATTTACACACAGCTGGGAGGGGGCTGAGCTAGAATAAAATGGTGGGGAAAAAAGTCTGAGATGGGAACATCTTAAGGTAAAATTATGACTAAAGCTTCCTTGTCCTCAAACCATGTCTAAGCTTTCTTATCTTGGACCATAACCACGAGACCACCATAGCTTTCCAGTAAACAATTCGTTTCACCATTTATACGTCATTACACATCTCCCATATACCAGAGAATAAGCTCTTCAGACTCCTTTCAGGCCTTAAAAGGATCCTTACACATTTCCTTTTTAAATAAATATACACATTCAACCAAGCTGTAAACTATTAAAGCAAGACATCACTTCAGGGATAAACTAAAAAATTTCAAAATAATTCACTTAGTTGTCTCATTCATGGACCTTTGCCTTTGGAATTGGATGTGCTTTGAGATTCAAAATAACACAAATAATAACAAAAATAAAAATAATGCTTTCCATCTTACTGAACAAAACAGTGATATACCAAAATACAGCTCATGCTGCATTATCACTGGCTGTGCAGGGATGTGGGTGGGAAGCAGGAGGCTGCAAGAAGAGACAGATAGTATGGCTCCTATTTGCTACTTTTCCCTCTGTGTTGCTATTTGCCTTTTGCTGGAGAAGCACAGCAAATACATTAACACCCGCATGAAAAATGAGCTGAGGTAATTCCATCTATGAGCATGTGACCAGTCCCGCTGCCACAAATGTTTTCCCTCTAGGTCCATATCTGAATCTCACACAGACTGACTCACACTGTGGCCGTGCACATCACTACTACCCGGCAGCATCAGACTGTCATTTGTTTCCTTTTGGAATGGGATGTTCTATAATAGCTCCAGCTCCCACTCGACAGTTGATGAAATTGCACTTCTTTCACATACCTCCTTTGTTCCTGAGCAGTGGGGAGTTTTCACTATATTTCTAAGGTGCCAAAAGATGAGCAAAGTGACCTGAGCCTGGGGTCCCTCACCAAAAGCTCTAACAGGATGTATGTTTTAACAGGATGAAGGTGTGATGGTTCTTGGTGCACTGTAGAGTTTGCTCTTCAGGAAGGCAAATGAGGCACAGTGCAGAGCTGATACTTTTGGGGTTACTGCTGAAAAGTACAGCTCCCTGTCTCATTCACAGGGCATCTTCTCCTGCAGCCAGGGAGAGATTGTCCTATACATGGAAGATGAAGCTCTGGACCTGCTGACGGAGCCATCAAAGCAGAACCAGCTCTGCTTCAGAGTGCCTTGCTGTGATGCTCAAATATGCAACACTCACTTTTCAGCACTGGCTAGTTTGATTCTTTGCTCCCAAAATGCTAACCTATATCTTTGTTCTAGTCTGGAACAGGTAAGTGTTTTAGAAGTGAATCCCTGACTGTGCTGCAGTTCATACCATGGCACAGTTTCAGAGCTCAGTCTACAGGACTAAGCTCATGCCAGTCTCAGGGTAAAATCCCCAAGTGTCAGTAGTATAAAAACAGAGTCCTCAGTGCCAACAGGTTTGTTCTGCTGGCTTGGTGCTCCTGTCAGTCCAAACTACCTGCTATCATTGCTTGCTACGTGCTTTTCAGAGCCCAAAGTGCTGGAGTTGTTGGATCTCAGCACACAGTTGCAAAAGGAGGAACACAATGTGGTTCTAGAGGTGCAGCAGAAGGGAGGAAGATGCAGTCCCCCAGGGTTCCCTGCCCAAGTAAAGACCATGTTCATCAGGATACACCTGTAATGCTGCCAAGTTTCCTGCTGGGAACATCCTAACAGGCAGCTAATACAAAGGGAAAGAACCAAATGAGAGAGCCAAAGAATGATGGCTTTTCTCCTGCTTAATTTTGGGATGTTGCTATGATTCAATGCAGGCTAAAATGGATTTGTCTCCACGTTGGAGACACAACAAAATGGATGTACTGCTACATGCAATCCAGAGTTCCCTGCTCCAAGTGCTGCTCCTCTATTTATCAAAAGCTTTATCCAAGTGTAGATTACTTCCTAAGGGTGGAGCCATTCCTAGCGAGGACATCAGTGCCAACTTCTAGTGTGGTCAAAACAGTATTCCTAGCATTCTTCAGAAAAAAGATTATCACTTATTACTTGACACTTGGAATACAATGTGAAGCTTAAAGACGACCTGGAGACAGTTTGGAAAAACAAAACTTACATTTTCAAAATCCACATAACATTCCACTGAGAAACAGAAAAGTTCCTGAGGCTACTACCTGCAAGACGATGTCCTAAGAGTCTCTGAAGATATTTATTCTGACCTCCTGGACCTTTGTCTGAGGTTCATTCACTGGGGTTAAATAAATAGGCACTAACAAACCCAAAGCTCCAGACCTTCCAGTGTCCTGCATTGAGCCAAGACCTTAAGCAAAGAGGCTTAAGTCACATTTATATTTCCTTTGACCTAAAGACAGAGCACTGCTTAGTAAATCCTAGTTATGGAGCGAAAAGACCTTTATGGCTGCACAACCTTGCATTCAGCTGCCTGGGAAACCTTTAGCAACCGCTGTAAAGGCAGATCATCACAGCCTGGCATTCCCTGCTCACTGCAGACACCTGCACACGCAGCACTCACTGGGGAGAGTGGTCGGAGCCCCAGCCCTGACTTACTTTCATGACAGCCCTCAGGAATCCTCCTGGTGCTGCCTGGCCAGCCTTAGGTAATGCTACACTGCAGGAACACAGTGCTCAGGCACTCAGAGCCGGCCCTCCAGCTTTGCTAGCCACCAGGACAAAAGACAGTCTCTAAATGTAAGTCAGTATAATCTCACAGACATCACCTGTAACTTTACCTGGACTTACCTGGGTCGATGTGGAGGGTAGGGCAGCGTTTCTCTTGACATTCAAAACGAACGCGTGCACCAGAGAATACGAGGCTCCTCGTACACAGGGTATTGTTCTGGATTTCGCATTTCTTCGGGGTTGTCTTGGCAACCAAGAGGGTTTGCCGCTAGAGGTGTGTGAAACACTGGGTAACAAAAAACATCACGACTCCTACTTGTTTCATTCCATCACCCTGTTAAACCAGACTCTTTTTCAACCTCCTGGGATGCTATCGGTGTGCTGTGTGTCAGGAGGGGCAGCACAAATCAGCATGGGCTCCTCTGCCTCTGTCTTCCCCCTCAACACTGTGATTCTGAATATAAGAAAAATGACTTTTTTTTCACTGGGAAATGATGCCTATCCAGACACCCTTACAAGCTCTGCTCCCTTTCTCCTTTCAACTACCTTCTTAGGGATTAGTTCTCTGGCAGGCAATGGAACTGACAGTTCCAGAATGGATAGATGGATGGATGGTTTAAAGCAAAATTAGTTTTAATTTTGTTCTTGCTTTGTTTGTTTGCCTTTTGTTTGTTTGTTTTGTTTTGGTTTTTTTTCAGTTTATTGTCATTTTTAGTGACTTGAGTGAAGTCAAAGAGGTGACTGTGGACTGATTCCAATAAAACCAAGTTTGCCATTTTAGCCTGGTCTAGAGGAATCTTTCCCTTGCAAAGGGAAGAGATGCTGGACAGCCAATGATACAACTGGTCAGCAAGAAAGTGGCCGTGCCCCACTTGGCCTTCAGACTCAGCTACTTTCATGAACAACAGACCTTTATTTGCTGTGAATCAGGTCCAGGAAGTATTTTGGAAAATTTTTAAATCATCTTTGGATGCAATTTCACATTGTTCATTCACGTAATTTGCCTTTACTTTTACTTACTAAAGGCATTAAAAAATTAATCCAAACAGCTGTTCAAATGCCTCTATTTTCTATGTAGCAAAAGGAGAAAAGATCTGAACAGCTGTGTCAGTAAAACACATGCAGGTGGCCTCCCTAAGGCAAAGTTTCTATGAAATCTGTAAGGTAATGTTATTATCTGAGTTATTGTATTTCTTTTTTATTACTTCTCTCTCGTGGATTCTTAAAGAGGTATTGGCCACTTATTTCTTATTTTCATTCCTGTTCTTCAGTGTTTGACCTGTCTCACAGCTCAACACAGGGGTTGCAGTGATTCAGCCATCAAGGGTGAAAATCACCCTTTCAGCACAATCCTCCTGAATCTATTCTGAGGTCTTAAATGTAATTTAAGATTGGGTAAGAAGCAACTTTACTGATCTGGCCTCTCTATGGTGACAAATTCAGGCTGCAGCACCAAACATTGCCCAAGGGATGCTGAAGTGCAGAGGGAATTAGTTTTCCATGTTGTACAACCAAGTCACCTGAGGTGCACAGTTTTCTTGCAGTTCCTTGACAAGGTAGTTGTGTCAGCCTCAAGGAGAGGCTAATGACCCACAATTACACAAGAGTCTGAAAGAACAGTTGTTTGGAACTCCAACATGGGAAGCACTGGGGGTTTGCAAACTGCTAATCAAATTCTCAGCCAGGTGGTGCTGAAATCCATACGGCCAGGCTCATGTCAGGTTCATTGACAAGAACTCTCTTACTGAGGTTTTGAACTCCTCAACCAGACTGCCATTCTGTACAGAGCAAATTTTAGCTTTCTGGTGCCCCTTCCATGCACTCACTATCATGGTCCCACCATGAGAGGCTTCCAGATGCCTGCTCTGACCCCTGTGTTCCATGGCACCACGCTCCATCTGTGCTCCAGGCCATCACACCCTGGCCCAAACCCTACGCCCTGTCCAGCCATCCAGGGCTCATCTGTTTAGTCCCTTCCATATAAACCCTCCTAAGAGTGTCATTCTGTTGCTATAAGGCAGCTGGTTGATTTATGGATGTGTTAACCATAAATTGCTTATTGATATTTTCTTCCCTGACTTTGGTCCTTGGATGATGAATTCAGCAGAATCAAGTTAAAGCACTGAGGTGTCTGAAAATTGCCAGTCACATCACAGGTGTTACATCAAATGCTATTCATAATAAAACCAGCAATGATAATTTTAGTGATTAAATAATTTGTTGTTATTATTCTTTCTCCTAGTCCTAAAATATTTGAAAAATATGGGCTCTCCAAAGAGTTCCTTTGGAGAGAGAAATATTTTCAGGTGACTCACAGCGTAAAGAAGGGAGAAAACAGTTTTATATAGTTACAAACACATAGATAGCTAATATTGTTACATATTAGTATATAATGATTTTATATTAAATTATTTTGCTGAAATTTCTAAAGTTGCTTTTCAACTTACAGCATAATGGTAGCATATAGCTATATGCCTGAAATTTGTTTATACACCAGTAAGATTTTTCCTTTTTCCATTTTTTTTTAATTGGCCTGAGAAAAGTATGTAAAAATGTCAGTACATGAAGAAGACCGTCTTCTGGGGGAAAGCTCAGATGAATCATCCCTGAATCTAAAAGAAAATTTCATTCTCCTCTAAATGGTTCCCTTTTGGTATGTTTTCTTCATATTTAGTAGCTGGATGCAATTCCCTCTATAAGTACTAAGCCTGTGTTATTACAATTCCAGCAGGATATATGTTTATTTGGAGTCTAAAAAGGACTAAAGTCATCAATCAGGAAATAGCACTGCACTTCATATTATGCATTTATTTATAGAGATAGGATGAAATTTACTTGGGTCCAGAGAACAGAATTAGGCTGTTACAGACCTTGGTTTCATAGAAGTTATTTTCCTCTCAATGCCTATGCCCCGTGGACACAAATTTATTTCACTGATAGTGGATGAGAAATCTCCCATTCTGTCACTGCCTCCAGGTAACGGTGTCTGTATTTTTTCTCCTCCTCCCAATTTTGTGTCCATTAAAATCTAATACCAACAGTCACAGAGCAAGAAAATCTGCAGTATATAGGGAATATTTTTTAACTTTCTATCCTTTTGTAATTAAAGAAATCCTACTTAATAATTTGATGTCTACAGTGACATTATCATACTTCTGATCTTAACCTTCCAGTTGAAGTTTAGGGGATGGTTGGCCGTTAGAAATAAGGACTATTTTACAGACAGGCATTTTACATTTTACAGGATGCAGATTTGGAAGATCTCAGTTCTTCTCTGAGGTATGTCACACACAGTGCAATGAAAGATGACTTTAAATGGAATGTGTACTAATAAATGTAACTATGAAAGTGGAAAATCACAGAATATGAGAGCTCAATGTAGTTAATAATACAACAGCAATTATCTTAAATAATACTAAAAATACTAGTGAAAAAACATTAAGAGACATTTGTTAAGTGTCCAAACATGTTCTGATTGCTGTATTTGATAATTTTGCAAGAACTGACGACTCCAAGACTCCATGAGATTAGATAGTATTTGCCCACAAGATGCAGAAAAGAAGTTCAATGAACAAATGGCAAGTTTATCTCACGTGGAGGAGTTATAAAATCATTAGGCAAAGTAAAAGTTTATTCAGTTAATTGGCTAAGGCCCAGCAAAGGTTTCACAACACTATCAGCAGGGTGTTGAAATATTAAAAAAACCCAACAAACAAAAACCCAAAGCAACAACCCAGCAACCAAACACTCAGTTTCAGAGAAGCATTCCCATCTAAGAAACACTCTCTTCAGTATTTCTCAGATAAGGAACTGTTTATCAGCATGTACGTATGTTCTCCCTGGAATCAGGGTCCATGCAATTTATTTCACATACAGCAATATTCTCTCATTGCTTTGTGATTTCTCCTTGCTCAAATATCAGGAAAAGTGAAAGTAACAAGCATTTACAGTTACTAAGAAGTGTGATATAAATATTATTTTTATTTACTTACTCGTTTGAGCTAAGATAGATATATAATCACAGTGTAATGAGTTAATCAACAGGAACTGCTGGCACTTCTTGTGCACAGAGAAAAAAAAATCTCTTTGGAATATGGATGGATAGGAATATGTCTAAGCAGGAGTACAAGGAAAGGTAGCCTATGAAGCTACTGATACAAAGGAAAATTGGAAAGCTCTAAAATAAAATAAACAAAATTGAGGTGTAACCCATGTAAAGCCAATGAAAGATGTACTTGGGACATCCAGTTAAACTTCAGTCTAGTTTTGCTGATCACGCAGCATCATTTGAAACAGAATGTTTCTGAATTTTTCTCCTTGGTGTATCTTTCCTTAGGAATAGTCTGACCATCTAGGAAATATTTCACCCTACCTTCCAGCACACAAAGAAGTTTGAAAACAATTCTAATATAAATACTTGCTGATGCCAAACACTTCAGTTGCCAAGAAGAAATGATGCATTTTGTATCAGGATTACATTATGACCAAGATTAATTTTTGGATTGTCTCTGGCAACTCTTTAACCAAAACACCTCGTTATGAAACACCACGTGTAACTCACAGGTTTTGTGTGTTCAGGGAAACTTCTCTCAACAGCTGATTTGCAGTGTTCATTCAGAACAAGCTGTACTGTAAGCTTTTCATCTAACTGCCAGATACTACAGAGGTAACATATTGGGAAATGGCACCAGGTTTTTGAAGACAGAGCTACTCAGTGATAAAGATCTTAAGGAAAACCAGAACTATTTATCAAAACCAATCAATGAATAAACCCCAAATTCTCTTAAGAGAAGGGAAACATCTCACCATTGTAATATAAGGCAACTATCACTCAGCAAGCACTTAGGACAAACCTCAAGCTGTGTTTCATAGCATGAGTTATATTATCAGGTTGCCTGCAGCTTCTGTATCCATGTCTGCTCTTGCTTCATAAAAGAAATCAGCCTCCATAACAAAGTAACCACTTTATATATCTACCATTTGTGTTCAAAACCTTCATACGATATAAACTCAAAGATGAGATCTGGAAACAAGACAGGCATCACCAAACACAAATCTAAGAAAAAGTAGAAGGGAATAGAAGAAGAGAGAGCTGACAAGTGGTAGAGAATGAGAAAATACTGTGAATCTGTGAGATTATTATCAAATGGATTTTCCCTTGCATCCAACTTCAGTTACTTTTTATGGCTGCTATTCTGACTACGTTCTATGTGCAAGGTTGAGCCTGGAAAGCAAACAAACAGGAGTATCATGCACCATTTGAGCCTTCTTGGCCCCTACCATTTTGATTAGAATGAAATTACCCCGAACAATGTGGCAGCCTCTCCTTCCAACAACCAAATGATATTCTTCTGAGTTGAATGCAGTTTATAAGCCTTAAGTCATTAGGCAGGACTGAGCTGACCAATCATGCCACACAAACACTGACTCATCACCCCTAAGTGATGTCAAAAAAATAGCCACATCAAGAAAACCAAAAGCTTAATATTTGAAACAGTGCCATGACTGAGAAACTTCAATTTCTACACAAGCAACTGGTCAAAAGAAAAAACAGTAAACTGGACAAGGAAATTCTTTTGCTGAAAGTTACATGCTCAGTTATATTATTACATTGCTGGTGTTCCCCTGATCCTCTTCTTCCTCCTGGGTTTCTACCTGGAAGTATTTCCAGAACTTGCTGGTTCAGTTACCTCTTTGAGAGTCTTGGCATTCAGTGGTTCCAGCAACAAAGCCTTATTATTACAAATACTTCAGCTCTAACATTTCTAAGGAAATTAAACTGACTATCATAATCTCCTGCTGACTCTCACCTGGGAATTTCAAATTCTCTTGTGTGGAAGAAGACTCTGAGGACAAAAGACTAATTTTGTTATTTCATTAAAAGCAAAGGAGGAAAATTAGGATAAAAATTTCAAAGCCTGGAAAGGGAAGTCAGGAAACAGCAAGAGGAGAAAAGACGAAAACCAGCACTACATCAACGACTCTGGAAAATTCCAAGTCAAAGCACATCACAAATTTTGTTTTGGTACAACAAGATGATAAACAGTACTCTTGGATTTCACTGACTTTTTTTTTTTTTTAAGTCTTTTTAGCCTTTCTTGTTCATTCTTGGTACTGAATAATAACCTCTCCTGAGTCTACAGTCATGCATATTCTCTACAGTCCCACATAAAGTTACATTGGCTTGCAGAAGGTAACTTTTTTGAGTACAGACATCACCCCGAACATTACCTTCTGACCTTCAAATTTGTCACATAACATTTAGTATTTAGATATAAGCTACTATCTAGAAATGAGCAGTTTTGACGTGATCAAGGTATTTCATCAGCCCCCAGAAGTACATGCAATGAATCAGCAGTAGCACAAGAAACTCTCTGTCACTCTCTCTTGTGCTCAGTGTTGCTGTACAGAATGACACACTATCAGTGATAATATCCAGCCTCTGGAACAAACAAAACACAGACTAACTAATACAGAACATTAAAGCCAAAAGCAATTTTTCCTGTACTCCTCTAGAGAACTGTAACCAATACTATAGAAAAGTCTGAATGAAATCTTGCTGAGTTCTGTGTGGAGCCCAGCTGCAAGCCAAGAGTGATGTAAAATGTGCCTGGAGTTTGAACTGAGCCCTCTGCATTATTCTGAGAGTTCACCATTAAAAGAAGAATAAATGTTATCAATAAAACCACCAAGATAATGAACATCTAAGAGTCTAAAGTTCTGCAAGGGATCTCATATAGCAAACATCCTTACTGATGGATTCCCCAAAGGAAAAGAATTCTACATCACCCACAAAACATATTTTTTACAAACTGTTGCTTTCTGTCTGCTACAAAGAAGTGAAATAGAGCATTTAACAAGTAACTTGTAAAATTCAAAGTTAAAAGCCTAGGAAAACAGCTAGGATTACAGCCATTCAACAAAATCATATCTCCCTTCACATACTGTCTTTTTATTCTTAAATTTGTCAATAAACCAACAATTAAATACTAGCACTGTTAGATATCATGGCTTTAGGTGCACAAATAAATTAAACAGCATGGGCTTGAATCATATCAACACCACAGGCAACTGCTGTGGGTTTTGCCACCCAATCTGTCAGTAAGGGATGAGAATATTTGCTGTCATTTGGACTCTGGTATCCTAAGCTTTGAAGAATGCAGTGGGTCCTGGCAATTCCTGTTGGCTCAGGTCCCTCATACATGGGCCATGTATGACCAAGAGTCAGTTCTTATGGCGAACACAGCAGAAATTTGAGCATGCTCTGCCAAAAGCCCCTGGGAAGCAGGGTTTGTTGGCACATCCCTACCTTCAAACAAGCAGGCAACGGGGGTGCATCTTGGAGTTATTCAGCTGCAGGCAAAAATGGCAAAGGTGTCTTCTAAGGCAGACTCTGCAAGCAAAATTACAGAGGGTACGACTGGTAAGTATAAAATGGGAAGACAGAAACACATACCAAGGAATATGCACAGACAGAATGGGAACATTGTTCTGTTACCAGCATTTACACATGTAGGATACATATGTATAGGATTCTGTTTCTCCTTCTGACATTCAGCCCTGGGTGGTGAAACAGGTGATGCTCTGGGCTGTAGTGGTCTGTCCTTTTTCCAGCTGGTCAGATACCAACTGAGGGACCTCTGTAAGCACCACAATAGCTCTGGCAACAAGGATGTGCAAGGCGAGTAAATGCCTGCACAGAGATGCTTGAGGTGACCTTCAGCTGCTGAAAATCCTACTATCCTCTCATCTACTCCTTGTCATCTCTCTAGGTCACATCAACAAAGGCCATGGGCAAAACACAGCTAGCGTGGTCATGGACTACCTCTTGGGGTCCACGATATTGACTCTATGTTTTGGAGCTGAAGAGAGAATATTTGAAAAAAAGGAAAAGAAATCACATACCCAAGAGAAGAAAAATCTGGTGTAACCCACAGAGAACAGCTAAAGAAAAAGGAGTGACAACAAACAAGCTCTGCAGTCAAGGAAAGGGTAAAATCTTGGCTCTGTTGAAGTCAATAGGATGTCTGCCAGAAAGCTGTAGACAGCATGTTTTATCCAGGACTTTTAATTAGTTATTAAATGATTCAATGGCAAGTTGGCTGGTTCAAGGCACAAAAAAATCATAGAATAGCTCCAGCATGCCTCTCCCTGCCCTGCCTACCCCTTGGGAGGTACAGATCATACACAGCTTTTTTTTTTTTTTATGAAGGACTTGGCAGGTATTAAATTGAACCTTAGTTGAAATCAGTAGTTTCCCAGGCCCTGTCTCCTTCCCAAATTTGGGGATGAAGATAGGAAACACCTGCTAATGACACCAGAGACACAGCAAACAGCAAAAGTCACATATCAGCAGAAAGCACACTGGAAGCCTGGCCTCTCCAATACAGACACAGCCCACCTGATGGAGGATAGCATATATGAAGAAATAGGATGCTGCATTTATTTAATTGATATACATTTGAATAGACTGGAATTATTCTGGAGTGACCAAAAAAAAAAAAACAAAAAAAAAACAAAACAAAACAAAAATAGGGCACCTCACCACCTTCAGGCTTAAGTCGCTTTACTGAAAGCCCACCCACCCAAGCGACCTATTCACACCGCACACTTCTCTTGTTCTGCCTCACTTTTCTGCTTTCCTGAGCCTCCTTCTGTTTTTCCCCCTCTCCAAAGTACATCGGTTTCCGTGGAAACAAAAACACGTCATCGGAATGGACAGAACTCGGTGACATCCCCAAGTGCAGACAGAAAATGCAATTTCAGGGAGCGTTTTGCAATTTCCAGCATGGGCTGAGGAAGGCGACGGGCGATTACCCCGCGCACGTGTGTGTACATGTGCCCGTGTGGGCGTGTTCGCAGGCGCTGCCTCCCGCCCCTCCGCTCACACACAGCTGGGCCACCGGCGCCCCGGGACAGCCCCGGGCTCGGCACAACCCGCCCCATCCCCATCCTATCATCCCCTTCTGTTCTAATACAGCTGGAAATTGCTTTGACAGCTGAATAGCTTCTTTGTTTATAACTCGTTCTTAGCTGATTCCGCTGCATTATGTGGCTTTGTAAAGAGACTACTTTGTCAAGAACTGAACATACATGGTCTGGGCATGAACAGTTCAGTGGGATGAGCTGCGTTCATTTTATACGACGTGTGGCCTGCAGTGCTGCTGCCTTCAGTGCATCTGCTTTTCTCTGTGGGTTTTTCTGACATCAAGTTGTCTATAATTTTCTTGGGGTCTTTGGGATGATCTTCTTTACTCTCTCCTGGACAGATGCAGAGAATTATCTATATGCCAAATCTCAAAACATCGAATCTTGCATTAAATGTTGTACTGAACCAAGTTTCTGGCTGCATATAACGGGAGGTCATCATTATCTAGTTAGCCAACTACCCCCCCCCTGCAAATATCATGTTCCTGCCCTAAATTGCTACAGTTCTGTTATTATTTGAATTAGTATTTCAACACAGTGGAGTCCTAGCTAAAATGTAGAAGCTAAAGGTTCCCACTATAGGGACCAGCATATGAAACATAAAGAGCTTCTTTCCTTGTCTCTTTATCCCCAGCCCTGCAAGCCATGCTAAGTAGACAGATCTCCATTCACATGACTTCAGCTGCACTTCAGCAGTCCCATTCTTTACAGAGACTTATCAAAAATATTAAAGCAAAAACCAGCTGCACAGCACTCTGGCACTATCAAAGCCTTGCACTATGCCCTGAATGAGCTTTGTTGGCTCTGAGGCCATTGCCTTTGATGGTGTTTGAGTTGACTGCACTGGACATCTCTGATCATCACTTCAGTTTTTACTTCTAGCCGTGGCTTGCTCAGAAATTACATTATTGCAGATTCACTTTGTGCCCTACCCGGAGGCACAACATGGACTCAGGGCATTTTTCTCTGGTTTCTCATGTCTTATTCCTCTCTCTCTCCCTCAAATTTTTTTAAATAAACTGTATTAATTCTGACAGGTAGAAGATATGGTCCAGTATAAAAATGACTAAGAACATTAACTGTCCTAACAGCAAAATTCCTATCAGCCTTATAGGAGGCATTACACTGATCTTTTGTGGGTTAGAAACGGGGCACTTTACATCACTGGAGGCTTTTCTTGTGTGGGACACAGATCTGGGCCTTGAAGCATCTTGCATTTCAACAGGTTTTGCTCAGCCCATGAACTGGCAGAACTCCAATTTACACTACGCCCTGGATTTTGCACTCAGTGGTATTTTACCACTTCTGAACATACCAACCTTCTCTATAAACAGAGGGGAAGTTTGTCAGACAGACAAATCTCTCCTTATCTCTTAGTCATAACCCTGACCCACTTCAGATGATTTAAAGAGCTTTGCACATATTAACCTTTAAAATAAAAAAGACAAGAAAACAACTTCTTTGCAAATCACTGTTTGAAAACAGAAGCTACAGAAAGACTCCTCACAACCTTATTTGCTCCCACTCCTACTCCTAACATGTACATATTTCACAAGAGCTGGCATGCTATGAACTAGTTTGTTGAATATATACATATATATATATATATTTAAACTCACCATCTCTGGGGAAGTTCTTTGCACCAAAAACTGGTGTCTTGACTAATGAATTCCTTATCTTTCATGCCTTTGTCAAATGAAGGACTGCCATCACTGACAAAAAAAATACCCCAACCATGCAATATTCAGGTAAGTGATGAAAGGCCGCACAGGCATTTTAGAAACAACTATTCTTGTTGTACTGGGAATTTTCAAATTTAGTAAGAAGTCATGAGGCCTTCAGTAAATTTCCACAGTCAGTTTCTGTTCTTCGCCCCCCCTTGTGGCAAACCTGGCTGAGCCACCAAACATGTCTCAATTGGTCTGCAACCTGCTCCGCCGCAGGAGCCCTTGGAAAATCCCAGCGCAGCAGACACCAGCTGTACCGGGTTATGGCTGGTGCCAAAACAGCAACAGGGCTTTGCACCATCACCGGTTGTGTGTGCTGGTTGGAGAGGTGTCATGAGAAAGGGGGAGCTTTGCCCAGCTCTTAGAGAGGGGAGCAGCAGCTGCATTTTACTCTGTAATTCTTAGTCTCCTCTAATTTTTAACCCTATCCATCTTGCCACGAGAGGGTTGAAGGCTAAAACACACCAAAAGTTTTGTGCAAAAAGAGAGCATGAGAGAGAAGAAAGGAGAGTCACGGCTTGAAGAGGAGAAGCAGATAATTTCCAAGGTCAGAGAGCCTTGGTAAAGAGAGAAAATGAGAAGTAGAGAGGGGCAGAAAGGCATGTCATCAACTCACAGCATGATCTTTCTGGAATAAACAATACAACTTTATGTTTGCTAAGTGAGCCTCACCCATTCCTTCAAGGAGAATATTAATATCTCAGCTAGTGGATTTCCACATTCACATATATCTTCATTTCAGTGCTGCTGGCACCTAGAGACCTGAATTTAAGTTTCCAAAAGCAACTAAAATCCTTGCCTCTGACTCTAGTCTTAGCTGTTCCCTGACAGTGTATGAATATGACTGTCCTTCCATAAGGTCATAGTTAATAACAAGCTAAATATGTTCCACCTAGAGGAGCATCCATGTGTCACAGTGTCAGTCTACAATAATATAAGAAAACATGAAAGATTATTAAAGGACACTTTTCCCAAAAAGGACCTTAAATTTTGGGCCCTGACACTTAGTGTGTAGCTCCTTTGAGACTAAAGATATGTAACACAGATTAGGTGCCTCAATTTGGAGAAACACAAATATTTTGAGCTTGGTCTCAGTCAGAAAATAATGAAAAAATTTCAGGGGAATGTTCTGCAATTTAAAGAGGCAAGTAACAACGCAGCAGAATCAGACAAATCCAGCCATCAGTGAAAATGATTAATAAACTCCGTAAGGTGTACAACCTTCCTGTGTTTTCTCTTTAGGACAGTGCCAGGGAATACATTAGACAGTGGGCTCCAGGTTCATGCCACTTCTGACTCCCCACTGGCTCACCAAGGCTCAGATGGTTGACTTGCATCAAGCTCCACATAGACATGAGAATACATTTACCCAGAAAGGAGATCTTGTATGCTCTGGTTTCTGGAATTGTAACTGAAAATACAAGGGCTGATGCTGTTTTTCTGTAAGGTTCTCAGTCTTTCGTACTTCATGGAAAAGTGGGCATGGTGAGAGCAGAACCACAGGTCCAGCCCTCACTGCCTGTTAGCAGTAAAGGTGCTGGGCATGACCCTATGATAAGGATTAGCAAGTCAGACCTCTATAGATGAAAGCATTTAAGATTGCATCTGCAGAGCTGAATAGCTGAAGGAAGTCCAAAGCTATTGCAAATGAATCTTTACTGTCAATGACGAAGTTTTCATGAGGCCTGGCAAGCTTCCTCTGGATCTCATCAGAAGAGTTTATAAAAAAACTTAGAAAAACCCAAACCAGAAGGAATCACCCAAAAGAAACTCCAAGGTGTTTTCCTTAAATGAGAAGGGAGAGGGGTAGGTGCAAGAATTTCCCTGTTCTCTTTTCTCAGAGACAGGCAGTGGGATTTTGCAAAACAGCCACGCACAGAGTGTTTCAAGTTCTCCCTCAGCAGGGCATAAATCCACCTGAAAAAGTAGTGATAAGGAAGGAACTGCCCAGCAGCTTCCCTAGTCTGAACGCTATAAGGCTCTTCCAGACCTGCTCCATAAACAGGAATTGCCTTTGGACTCCTAAAAAACATGCACTATACCGTTCTGGAATGGCGTTAATCTCTTGGCCGTGGAGGTCAAAGTGAGATTTCTATTATAAGCTCTGTGAAACACATCTCCTTCCCAGCCACTCAATTGCAGGGAACAAAATCCAGTCAGCCAAAACAGTCCGTGTGTAACAGGACACCAGAGCAGGCATCTGAGGCAACGCAGGCAAGGCATTTCGGAGTTGTGAGACCTCCAAGCTGGTGCCGAGCCCTCGGTGAGGCAATACTGGCTCAATGCCACAGTCAAGGAAGCAGAAGATAGTTTTCTCTTTGTTTCCTTGCAGAGGACAATGGTCTATTCACAGGCAACACCAGCTGGAGAGGCCAATGCCACACCTCCCACCCAAGGTCCAGCATCCCCAGCATCAACCACGTTCCTTGCCTGCCCTTGCTTTGCTTCCATCTTCCCTAGCACCTCTGCATAGTCCTGTTTCCTTCATCTCGATAGCACTTATAACATCTGGAGCCCAGGAAAGATTGGACCTTGTGGTTATAAACGACAATGCCCCGACCCTGGTGTCACGTTGGCTGAGCAATGATTGACATGTGCCAAAGCAACAACACTGATACCCAGGGGTAAGCTTATTGAGTAAGCTGGAGGTTACCCGAGGACCCTCCACTTCTCTTTCTTCAACACATTTTCTTTGTATTTTCCTCAGGGTCCACAGAGCATATTGACTTTCCTGATAAACTTATCAGTAGCAGAGTGAAACATTCATTTCATTTGTACCATTTCTGCAGAGGCTTTTTTCTCCAGTTGGTGAGTTGGGATTGAGTGAACAGCATAACCCTGCATTTTCTTCCATCCCACATGAGTGCTGCTCCTTGAGGTGTGTGCTACATGTCAGAAGATGGGGAGACGCTGTGCCAAGAACCAGCCTTCCCCTGCCCCGACGCTGAAGGTCTCCACCTCTACACTGGAGGTGGTCTATCCCTATACATCATTCCCAGCCCCAACCCAACCCCGACAGATGAGGAAAGGCTGTGGCACAGTATGTGGACGCCGATTACATCTCCAAACAGGAGGAGCACACAATTGGTGGGATCCGCCTGCTTTCCAGCCCCTTTGTCCTCAGGGGCAGAAACACAAATAAGCCTCAATGTCTTTTTCCTGCTTATATGAACAGAGATCCGTTTTTCAATAGCAAGCCCTGGCAGATAAGTATTCCCTAGTCTCAGTATTTATTTTTAGGAGGGAAAGGCTTTCACTGGCTCCCATGGCACTCCCCTCCAGCACTTGGGAGGTGCAATGGATGACAGGTAGAGCTGTGATTCAGGGATATTCCTACACCTGCTGGAAGCTGGTGTTGCCATGCCAACCTGTAGCCTGTACACAGGCAGCCCAGGGCACTGCAGGCTGCTATAGGGTCTGTGTTTTTGTAGATAGATTACTCCCAGGACCCTCTAGTGCAGGATTTTGTTGAAGCTTCAACTGCAGGATGGATGATGGTGTCCCCCTGAAGTCTCAGCTCATCTGCTCATCTTCCCCCTTTGCCTTGTCTCAGAGAGGATAGGACCATATCCTTTACAAAGGAGATTTTCCCCCTAAATGAATTACATCACACAACCATTGCTAATAGCTCGTGGTTTTTTTTCAGAAGGAGCACAGAGGGAAGTGGGTAGGAATGGCAACAATCCTCCTGACAAGCCCAGGCACCCCTGGCAGCAGCCACACCCGCCCTTCACCCACTCAGCATGTCATGTCATGTGCTGCATGAGACGGCACCCAGAGCCCATCTGAAGCATACACAGGATGTGACCAATTACCTTTCCTCTGCTCAGACTCCTCAAAAGGGACATTTTAAAAACTGTTCTTTCCAAAAAGCACTAAGAGACAAAGCCAGCTCTGTGCAAAGCTGGTGGAGGGTACTGCTGACAGCTCATAAGATAAAGATTCATGTTTGGATTTTATTGCCTTATTGGAGAATTCCCTGGGCAACTTTCTGGGTATTTTCTAGGTTACTTCCTTATTGCTCTCTGGGTAAACTAGGTCAAAACACGTTCCTTATATAAACCTCGGTTTGCCAACTCATAAAATAAAGGAGATGGGACAAGTTGTTCACTGCTGTTTCTGCATGGGGTTCAACCTTATGAAAAGTCCATACAATGCCCTTCTCCTTCATTAGAGCCAGGAAGGCTTTGAAATCCCCAAACTCAGACAAGCTGAGGTGTTGCATATTGCTAGAAGCAGCGAAAGAGGAGCAGGTGCGAAATATGGACAAATAGATTAAAATGTGCTCAGAGTTGGGCAGCGTTTTGTCTCTAAGAGCAAAGAAAAAAAGAAGTACATCATCTGTAATTGTTTTTCTTTAATCAGCCTGCCTGCTGAAGTAGGAATACCCTTACAAATCACAATATCAAGTCTCAAGAAGCAGTATAGGAACAAAGAGATTCCACCACCCACTGTGCTGAATCCAGAGCTGGCTGCTCCTTCCTGAGCTACTGTAGTACATCCCAGCCTTGTTGGCTGCCACTCTGCACACACTGTTCATTTACCTGCACTGATCTTTTCAATCAAGGGCTGAGCATTTAAAACCACTGTAACCTCTGGGAGTCCTGCAGCATCTATAGTGGGATCTGATAAAGGGAAAGCTACTGTGAGCAGATAATACAGGCACAATACAGGTGGTCAAGTGTCTGAGTCTGAATTAATACACGTGGATATCAGTTTGCTTTAACAAAAAGGATTGGTCTACAGCACCACAGATAAGAAAGAAATGTGTGGGTTTTTTTAAGAAGGTAGGCATTTTAAAAATAATATATCTGCTAGCAACAGTGTTTTATTGCATTATTAACACACAGGGTAACATGTACCAACTAATGCCACTTAAGACATGAGACAGTTTTTCAGAGAGCCCCTGTATTTCAGTGTCTGCATTAAATATGGCAATAATCTGGAAACATTTCAGTGTATGTTATATTGCATCAGCGCTCTCATAGTATCTATAGTTTCTGTCCTTTCTCAATATCGTAAGATGCAGCAATCTGGATAGATTTTTCACTTGAATGATTCCTTACTCCTGTAGTGTTTCAGAATTTGGGCATAATTTTGGCATCAGGTCTTTAAAAATGGATACACAGTCTTTTCAGGAGCAGAGATAATCAAATTAAATATTGTAACTTAGCAAGACTACTACAGGGAGATGGAATAGGAAAGTTATTGTCAGAACAGTATTACCATGACTGTTGTTTCCTATGGCATCCTTTGGCTGCCTTCCACCCCCTAAGTGCCCCTTGCATGGCTCCTCCTCCTCCAAGTCCCACCTGTGAGCTATATATCTTGTGTTTCATGGCCCTGCATGAGCTCTCTCCATAATACTTTCACAAGTCATTACTATGACCTATATAGCCAGGCTTGGTACATGGGTTCAATAGTGCGAGTCCTTTGAACTGCATTCCTCAAGTCCACTTTTCATCCTATTATCAGATTGGTACTGAATAAAGGCCAGGTGGAAAATCCCAGCACGAAATGCACTCCCATGGCTGTCATTCACAGAATGGCGATGGTCAGAAAAGGGTTGGTAAGAGACCTCACCATATACTGAACTATGTGAATTATGTGTGTTTAGTCTAATTGGAATGATTTCTGATATCTCAGGGTCAAAGTCTCACTTTTCATAGGTAAACATTTCAGAAGACTGCTATATTAATGACATATCATTAGCCAGAATCAGAACTGATTCTGCTTAGTCAGTTACTTTGGACATAAAACACTCAGCCAGTGACTTTGAGACATGATTTGGCTCAAGGTTTTAAAATGAGTACCATTTGCCACACTGTCCAACTCTAGCAATTACACAGCTGAGGCTGGGGGTACAAGGCAACAAAGCTACTTGAAGACATCCCTCACTGCCCACTGGGAAAAAAACAAACAAAACAAAACCAACTACACACCAAATCTCCCAAACATCTGATTTCTCGGCAGTTTTAAAGCTTCTTTGCTTGATTTTTTGCTACAGTAGAATAAATGAAAGTGCCATAGCAGTGGCCTTTAGCCACACCAGGTCCTTTAATGCACATGTGTGTCTTGAGCGTCTCCGCACAGAGCCTATAGGGATGTGCATCCTGGGGCATCCCTGCACATACAGTCCCCAGAGGGGCTTTGCAAACTGCTCACGTAACTGTTGCATTAAATTACATTTAGTTGAGTGATCAGTAGCTCATCAGTTGACTTCTGGCTCTGATTTCTAATAACTGGAAGCATCTGACACAATGAAAGCCCTTAGAGAAGGCACAGGGAAAGAAATAACTGCGCTAATTAAGCTATGCAAAGTGTCTCAGAGAAGAGTGCTGCCCCACTTCAAGGATACCCTGACATTTCTGACCTGTTACAAGTAGCAGCATAAAAATTTCAAGAATGTAATGTGGAGTGTTTAATTGAGACACAGATGAAAAGAAATCAGTAGAGTTTAAAGCTGATTTCTTCCTCACAGCTTAGTAAATATCCTTAGCCACTAATGTGGCTAACTTTGATTGTACAGGAGGTAAATCATCATCATAAACACAACAGAAAACCATGCTGGCCTAGCATATTTATGATGAATTATTTGCTTGCAGTGCAAATGGAAATGCAATAGTCCTATTGCCACATCCTGCTTAGCACTTAAATAGCATTTTTCTAATTTATTTCCATAATTTGCAGCTAAGGATAGAGAGGAATGTTTTGAATTTTATATATGATGCATACTTTCTTCTGAGACTGTGAACCTGTTAAAATGGAGCCCAATTAACATTATACTCAGCATCTTTTCCCTCCAGAGCCCCTTACTTTTACAGTATCCTCATGGGAAACATTTTGGTTTATCTGTTTTAAAACATGGTTAAACTGAGGCTTGAAAAAAAGAAAGTTACTAAGGCCAAAATGGATGTTAGGTACAGAGCTGGGGAGAGAAATTCTGATCCAGATTCCTAGTTGTTTGCTGGCATTCCTTTCCTTGCCTACATTTAGGAACAGATTATCTGGATGTCCCATTCAAATAAAAGATATTGAATAGAAGACTACTCTTCTTCCTAGGTTTGGAACCTCCTCCACCTCCTTGCCAAGAATTTCTACTTGTTCTTCAAATGAAAATGCGTTTATTATTACATTTGGGTAGTAACTTCATTAGTAGACAAAATTCACCTTCCTGTATTGTAAAATAGCTCTAATTTTTAATTTACCCCATAGTTGGCTACCTGGAATTTGTGTTTTCATGTTGACTCACCATGTCACTGAAGAGTGTCAGAGCGCTTCTTTTTATAGCTATAAAGAGGAGTTCAGAGCTCAGCCCAGGCTATGGATATTTGGGAATTTGGAGTTTAGTTCATACTCATCGTAGGTACCAAACTGGGATAACCTTTCCATACTTATTCATGTTGCTGAAGATTAAATTAATTGGTTGTGATTAACAAAGAGGTGTTGTTAATAAAAGTCCTTTTCATCCAGGTGGTTTTGTTCAGTGTCTGAAAGACACTAATACTTGGATCAAGTGTCTCTAGACATTTCTCAGTTATTTCTGTTAGTGGCAACACAGAGGACTGGATATGTAATCTCCTAACAGTGTTTTGTGCCTGCAACTAGATTTAATTGATGTACCAGGGCAACAGCTTGCTACTATTACTAGCTGAAAGAATTACAGTGGAAGTGACTGATGACCCTGAGAAAAATCCAAATAAAGACAACCTACAGTTACAGCTTTTCCCCCTCTGACCTCCTAACCAGAGCAATATGCCACAGAGAGAAATCTAGATCCCACTGAATGGGAGAAAGTTGTCTGGGAAAGGCAGCAGCATTTCTTTGATGGCAAAGCCAAGGAAGAAAACTATCTAACTCTTCCATTGCAAAGTTTTCACTGGACCAAAACCAAAACAAGCATTCAGTTTGATCACACTTGAGGCTGGCTTTTTAAATGGTCATCTGGGCCTCCTACTCTTTCTCCAGTTCTGGATGCTGTGTCCCCATGCCTTCACACCTCTCCTGCAGCCACTCAGCTGGGCTTGGGGAATCTGTGCTCTGACTTCTGCTCTGCATCTCCTAATGGGCTCAGGTGCCAGTCTAAGCTGCCTTATAGGGTAATAAACTGAAAGAGGATAGTTTTAGAATAGATACTAGGAAGAAATTCTTTCTGTGAAGGTGGTGAGACCCTGGCACAGGTTGGGCAGAGAAGCTGTGGCTGCCCCATCTGTGGAAGTGTTCCAGGCCAGCTTGGGTGGGGCTTGGAGCAACCTGGTCTAGTGAAAGGTGTCCCTGCCCATGACAAGGGGGTGGAATGGGATGAGCTTTAAGGTTCCTCCCAATCCAAGCCATTCTATGATTCTAAGAAGCTATTTATAGTTTAAACACAATAAGAAACAGGAAAGATTATGTTTCTGTTGCTTTACTTACATAAGGAGCAATGTAACTGGCTCTCCCTGTCTCAGTCTTGTGCTAATAATAAAGTCCATGTGAGGAATACACAAATTTACAGCACGTATGAATCCTGTATACGTAACTAGTCTCGAGCTAGAATAGTTTCCATGCCGCACGTCTCCATATAGCCCATCTTTCTGGCACATGTGACCCAGAAATGTGTCATCAGGACACATGTAGCCACTGGACTGATGAAAAGAATTCAAGGAAAACAGAAGCAACAATGCTGGTTCCAACCTTTGCTCAGCTTGTTGCTACTGCTCTCTGAAGAGGTTAGCAAGACTTGAAAAGGATGTTGTCATCCCAGCTTGGCCCTGGTTTTACCTTTCATACAGCAGGCTTTTATGTAAAGCCATATTTTCCCAGAGATTATTAAGAAAAAGGAACTAAAAATCCACAGCTGTCAGTTTTTAAAACCAAATACTCACTCCCACGCAATGGCTGAAAGGCAAACTTGTACCTAAAGACTTGCAACTGGCACCACTGACATTTTTCATTGTCCAATCAAAATGTTAAAAATAAACAGAGCCCACAGAGCAAAATGCATTGGATTTTAACATTCTTTCACAATTCATAAGCAAAGCTGCGGTCAGCAACGTGGAGCGAGAAAGACATTTGGTTATAAGTCATGACTTCGATCTGAGAGTCTCACTGGCATTTCCTGCAAAATTTCCAAATTAAATGGATGTCCAAATTAGAGACATTCAGACTAAAGATGAAACATCACAAATAAGCTATTCTGTCTAGAATAAATAAAATCAAACCAGTCAGATACTCAGGAAGATAATTGATACAACATTGTTCTCTGGGGCATCTTTGTTAGTGATTAACCCAGTGTGTTTTAAAAGCCTAAAACAAATGTCTTAAACTAGTGGACAAGCTATTCTAGTCCTCTGGGCATGAACTGCCCTAATCTTTGCACTCCAGGTCTCCCCACAGCCACATCCTTCTAATGCCTTGCTTTTTCCTTCCAGCCTCCAGCTGGTGACTCACTATTTAATCAGTGCAGCCATCAGGATATTCACCTACCAAATCAGAGCAACCCTTGATCTCACTGCCATGACCTTCATGGTGCCTATTCCCAACTTTTATTACTTCCGCTCATTGCACCAAATCTAAACTTAGACTGTCAGCACTTCAGGGCAAAGCTCCCACCATGTGTGGCACGAAGCCCCACCCTCCATCGCAGTCTCTGCACACCCTTATATAAGGTCATAACCATCTTAGCTGCCCAAAGGGATGAGGGAAAGGACCACAGTCCTCAGGCCAAATTAGGTTTGAAGTCAAGAGTAAAACTGCCACTGGCACCAACAGTGCTGGATAAAGAACAAAGGGGCTGATCCTAAACGCAATGCTACGTGCCACTTGAAGGGTCTGTATCTCCTCTGTGGTGAGGGATTTCATCTTGCAGATTTAAGTCCTAAAGGCAACAAATCATTTTGATGAGAACTGTGAAACTCCTCCACCAATGCTCATTAGACAGTTACCTGCCAAGAAGGACACAAGGCCTTAAGGAGTCTGGAGATGCAGGGGTCACTATGGTGTATTTTATCTTTCTTCTCTGTATTTTCTTCAGAAACAATAAAGGAGACAGAAGATAAAAAGTGAGATTATGTCACAGCAGAGGAATGTCTCTACTCATAGGAAGATAAGCTTTTTCTACTGAAGTCAAGTAATCTTCAAAAGATGACTATGAGCTGCATTGCTATGCATTCTACAGAGTTTTTTGGGGTTTTTTTGTTTGTTTGTTGGGGTTTTTTTTAATAGTCTCTCCACTTCCTCAGCAATATTACCCTTGTATTTTATGAAAAACCCCTACATTATATCTTACATTTTATAGCTCAGTTGATCTCAAGGCCCCTTCTGTGTCTAGTTACGAATTAGAGTAAGGAAGGACATCAAAGTAAGTGGCAGGATTTTTGGTTATGTGGGACTGGCAATGGATACTTTGACAAGGAAAACAGTCAAATCACGCTCCAGACACCAGGTTCAATTATCCATAGGTGGACTATCTGGGCCATCAGTTGACCCACTCTGTCTTTCTCCTACACCTCTGGCTGCATCACTGCCAAGACAGACTCTCAGTTTTCTGGTGCCAAAGGTTATTTCTGGCTCTAAGGAGATGCACTTCATGCATATTAAAAGATGAACACACTGACTAGTCACTGTCTCACTAGCACATGTTCTGCATTTGCATTCCCCCTCACTCTCCCTGCCCTTCTTCATTATCTGGATAACCGGCTGCAGACCATCTCTGAAGGAGTAGGTTTGGTAGTCATCACAAGGGTGTATTGTGAACGAAGGAACTCAACCATACTAATATCTTAATTCTAAGAACAGACAGGCCACATAACACAAAGTTTCTGCCTTCCAGACCCCTGCATTTCAGACCTCATTCTGCATCCAGCAGTCATTGCTGACACTTCTGCACCAGCCAGGCTCCCTCCTCTGCAGAGCTCATGAGCCCACAGTTTGTCTGGAGAAAATCTGCACTACAAACATGGATTTTGGTGAAGTTTGATGATACAGAAAGATATCAAAGCAGCAGCCTGCAGAAAAGCACAGTATGGGCAGCAGTGACCTCCAGTTCTCTTTGCAAAGACATCCTGTTGCAAAGGTGCTCTATTTGTATTTATGTTGATAAGCAACTCCAAGGCACTCTGACACTTTTTGGGCTCCAGAGCAGCAGGAACTCCTTGTTCAGTGGGGTGGAGCTGGGAGCCTCAGGCTGAAAAATCTGTCTGGTCACTATCCAGACCACAAGGATTTCAAAACATGTGGTGCCCATGGGCTGGATCTACCCACTTGCAACACATTGCTTTCCTTGTGCCATCTACTCCTTCCAAAAATCCTACAATTGCTTTTATTGTGACTTAGCTCAGCACTCTCCTCTGAAAATACACAGTTGTGAAAACACAAACTTTTGGACCATATTTGAAATAATGATTCTATTCATAGTTTCCAAACTCTCCTTTAACTATAGCCCAGGGTGTCAGCTAAAGAGACAAATGAAATCTAAGCTGCACAAACTCCTCCACAGTGCATCCACAGGTATGCAGAGAGAATTAGCACATGTAGCTCAGGATGCAGAACCTGACTCAGAAATACCTAGGAAAAGTATGAAGCATCAGGAACATCTCAGACAGGAGGAACTGGCCTATTTCATTGGAACCAAACAAGGATCTCAGCCCATGCAGGCAAAATGAATAACAAAAGCCAGCAAATGTTTATTCAACAACATAAACACGTTTCACTTTATTTCCAGATATCTCTTTTTAGCTATACTGTCCTCTATGGAAGAAGCAAGGCTTGTAGGCATTTGGGAATGATGTGAGGTGAAGAGTGGGTAGAAAATGTACATCTAAAAATTCTTAGCTTACAATAGACCCTTCCTTTCCTAGATTCTACTTTTCTGATTCTAGTAAAGTTGTTCCCTCTGTTATTGTTATTTACCCCAGATTTGCCTATTTACTGCACTATTAGCAGTCAGATACACAAGGGGTTGTACTTTATCCTACTGGATACAGTCACTGTGAGCTTCCAAATACCCCCTTTATCAGCTACCACACACTGAGTTTGTGACTTCTCTGAAATATCTGGTGATAGAAATTCTTGGAAACTGGAAAGGGAGCCTTGTGCCATACATATGGGAGCATGGCTACTCCGAGATAATACATGTCAGCTTCAGGAGACTTGTAATGGCAAGTTTTTTCATTGCTTTCATTATCTCAATGTCTATATATGGGATGTTTCTGGAAATCATGTGAGTTCCTGATGGTCAGTTTCTCTACTTATAAACATGTGTAAGAGTTTCACTTTCTGATTGCTGGAAACCAAAAGCAAGGTACTACTCAGTAAACTTTTGCTCTACAAAAAATTTATGTCCATGGAAATAATCTTCTTAACTTCTGCTAATTTACAACTGCAATATTCAGCCATGTCCCTCCTTTAACTAGGGTACCTTCCTGGCATAAAGGTATGAAAGGTCCTAAGTTTCATTATTTATTATGACATTGTCATCAAAACCAAAAAGTAGCTAAATGAAGTTATAATAATTATTAAGTGCACTCAACTGCATTTTATCTGAGAATTTCTGCATGCTTTGAGTGTGGGAGAAATGACTCATTCTTTGTGAGGAGAATACAGTATAAATCCTGCTAATTATTTGTGCTGAGAGTGGTATCTACAATTCATTTATTATATGAAAGTTATAGGGCTCTGGCATTTGTTCAGTAAAGTGCCATTAATATTGCAGCTGGCTAAGCTACAGACACTGCAAGATCTTGAGAAATCATATTTCAGATTGGGTAGAAATTCTTTAAATATATTTTCATTCAACATATTTAAGTATTTCTTCTTCAAACATACTCCTCTGAAAAAATGAAACAACCTCAGCAAATCCAGCAGGACAAAAAAAGAAACCTTCAGCTGCACCTAGAACTCAGAAATAGATATTATGCAGCATCTAGAGATATTGTGTGTTGTTAAGGGATTTTTGGAAGGAATGGAGGACTGGAAGTGACTCCCCTGCCATTTATCAATCCCCTATTACTAAAGACCACATTCCAGGATAACTCTCAGAACTGGCTAACAGGTTGTTAATTAGTAGTCACTACTGTATAAAGTAGAAACAAGGGAACTGCAATGAACTAGAAACCAAGGCACACGTTAGAGCCCACCCAGACCACTTTATAAGTGGCCTCTGTGTAGAGAACACTGCCCATGCCTGGATCTGACACGAGCCTGCCCAGTTCCACAGAGGAAAACTCTATAAGCAGCAGTATGTGTTTGTATCAACCAAGGAAAGATGGCAATATCCAGGGAAGAGGAAAGGAGAAGGGAGACGAGGAAAGCAACAAATGAGATGACGCAAATTACATCAGACTTGAAAGAACTTGTCACATCCTTCTCCTGCTCTAGATAAGTTGCTGTGGTTAACTGAGCTGATTCACCTTTCTGATAAACTGAATCCTGCTTAATTTCAGTGCCATTTGTACCTGGGCTTGTGTGCATGTCTGGCTGTCTCCGGGATATACATTAGGAAACTAATGGAAAGCACCTGATAGCATCAGCCAGATAAGATAGTTGATGTTCCCTCTAAAGTCCAAAATGTTGCAAAAATACAAAATCATATTTAAGGCTGGGATGACTCAGAAGTCAGCATCATCTTGCCAACTTGGAAGGCCCAAGGACATTTGCTTCAAATAGTATCTTGGTAACAAATTCGTATGTGACACTCACATACACAAATCTATGCATAATGAGATTAAAGGTCACAGTTCCTTAGGAGAAACCCTGTTAATATTGAAATACAAAGAGACTCTACTGTCTACAAACAGAAAACTTATAATCCAAAGGCACTTCATTAAGTGAATTGATCTGTTTCTACAGCTCTGCTCTGTAACTGCCTCTGGCAAGAGGAGCCCATTATTTGTTGGTGGGTTTTTTTGTTTTGTTTTGTTTTTTAATCTGGCATTTTTGTCATGCCTATCTTTCAATGGGAGCATTACAATTTGGGTAAAGCACTTATTGCAAAGACTTAAAGATTTCTAATAGGCTGAAAACAGTTATTTTTTGTGTTGGGTTGTTTTCCTTGTTGATTTTTTTTGCCCAGGATGAGTTTCCTTTGGTATCTAGGAACTCCATTAGGAGGACAGGAGAGAGCCCTTATGTTATGTACCAACAACTGACACATGAACCTGGTAACAGTTTATTTTAAGGGTGCCATCACAAAGATGAGCTCTATGACTAGCAGTAACAGAATTAAGAATGGGAATAGTCAGACTGCATGTGAGAATCAAAAATTCCTGCCAATCCTTGAGAAAAACTTCCTTGCAAAGAGATATTTACAAGTATTGTCAAGGAAAGAAACCCAAACAAACCTACTAAGAGAGAGATTAAGTGCATTTAAGAGATGGGCTGGGTCAGCCATTAAAGGCACCGACCCCTTGAGTCATGACACAAGCTGGCCATGAAGATCCTGTAACATGCCCCTAGACCCTTTCTTTGCCTTGCATGGTCACTGGTCACATGTGAAAACCATGACAGTTCTGAGCATCATGATGAGATTTGTATTTTTTTTTCCCCATGGATTATTTTGCAGACTGGAAAAAGATATTTGGGGAAAAATGTTTTGGAAACTGAAGTCACATGCTTTGATGTGAAAAAATAGCCTGCCTGAAATTATGTTTTCTGAGCTCAGCATTACACAGAACTTACATTTTCTTAAAAGAAAATACAGTATGCTTTGGAAATTAAACAAACTTCCACATGACTGGAGCAGAAACCTCATACTTGATTTCTGTGACTTTGACATGAAATACAGAAACCTTTGGTTTAGAGCTCAGCATGTTTCAATAGATTCCAAATGGATTCAAGGGCAGTTCCAAAACTAAAGGTAATTATGAGAATAAAATCTTGAATTTCTCAAGCAAACTAAAGGTTTGATTTAAACCCTGAAAAGAAACTTGTAGAGACTGAGCAATGCTGGATCACCAACTGGATATATGGGCTGGTTCCACACCAACCTGTTCACAGATGTGACCAGTCTCTATAGCTGGTACTTAAGAGACATGTGTGTAAAAGCCTTAACTGAGTCTTTTCTACAAATTCAGTCTGGACCATCTTGCTAAATTAGGTACCTTCAAGAGCAAAACTCCCATGGCCCCTGTCACAGAGACCTTAAGAGTAGACATCACTTGCTTGACCAATTAGTTGCTATTTGAAGTTGCACATGCTCAGCATAAATTCATTTAGTCATAAAAAGATTCACAAAGTCTTTATCTTGCTAGAAACAATCATCCACATAGTTTTCTTGCACAGAAGTCCCTAGGTCTGCCTCACCAGTTGGTCCAAGGCTCAGGAAACCTCATCTCTCCTTGGTCTCAGGGTCTCACACCGTCTCCTGACCTCCTCTCTCTCCAGCATTTATGCATCAGGGTCAATATCTCAGTCCCTGTAATAGTAATTGTGGTAGACAGGCAACTTGTTTCTGCCTTGTGGCCAGCACTGGCTCACAGCACTTGGTTCAGCCCTGAACAGGACTGATCCCCTGGTCTGTCTCTAAAAGACAGCACCCAGGAAACCCAAGAGCTGCAGATGGTTACCAAAACCTCCCTGCCAGTGAATACCTCTCAACACAACACTTTTGAACAAATATCACACAGTGGTATTGACTTTGCCTCTGCGTTGTACCCAGCACGTAGCCACAGGTAAGTATTGCACCACACAGACCTAATGTTTGCTTTTCAATGATGGTCTGTGCTGGCTTATCCGCTTTCAGGCCTATTTCTCACCCCTGACTTGAACCTGTTCTAGTGCTGTACTCCCTCCTACTTGCCAAAAATCTATTGTGTCCTCCACGCCCTGGGATTGTTCAAGGTATCCATTTCATGGCGCTGATGCTCCTCTTGTGTTGAAGATAGTTCAGTACCACAAAAAAATAACATTACTAAAACTTAAAATATTTTTTTATTAATAATGAAAAGATGCAGAATTATTAATGTAAGCTACATTAATTTGCTGATCTACTCCACTTTCTTTCACAGTATGAGTATTATAAAGCAAACCACCTGAGTTCCAAATAACAGAGACTGACTCTCAACACATGGAAATTCAGGGTCTAGCTTTGGTAGCTTTTAAAACAAAAGGACGGTGAAGGAGGCCACTTGGAGATTCACTTACCTCAAGACAACAACCTTATGTTGTGTATATATTAGCTGTACGGACCTTACTCTGGCCACAAATAAATTACTCCAAAACCTGGGTTGGCTTCCCCACCAAGGTATCCAGTTCAGCACCAGGAGCTCCTCATGGAGGAGGAGCACAAGCATGTCCCTCAAATGTCTTTTTTGGGGAGGAGAATTTGACCTTCCAAGTTGGACTATGAAACTTCACTATAACTTAAAATAACCTCCACTGTCTTCCCATTGAGGCTGATGAAGCTTACTTCTGCTTGGCCAATCCCGTTTCCCAAAGATCTGCCTCTCCTCCCCTTCTCCTTGTCCCAAATCCTTCTCTCCAGAGCTCTCCTTGCTCCCATGTCCCTAATCATCTTGGGGTCACTTCCCAAGATCTACTTTTAAAAATACATCAGTGTGCTATAGACAGGCTCCTCTTGTCAGCTTTATAACTCACTAGTTACAGTTTCTGAGGCAGGAGAGGGGAAAAGGGTATTCCAAGGGGACCCCCTTGACGTGACCATTCATCTGCCTACATCAGCAGTTCCCAAGCTTGTTGGCTCACAACCTCATTTCCGGGCTCATGACCTCTCTTCCATCAGTGCTCCTCAGGGTTGCGACCCTGACTTCGGAAACTTTTCGTCTGGATCAGTCAAAAGTGATGCCTCAAGAATGATTTTCCAACTGGTGCCATGCTTGTGTAGGCTCCTGAGAGGCGTGATTACCCTGGAGTTCAGGTTCAAACCTGTCTCTTTACTTGTTTGTAAGTCTGGAAAGAATTTCTGGGTGTCACTCAGCCAGTAGATAGCAAACTCTAACTTTCGACTGTTCTGCTTAGAGACAATTATATCCCAACTGACCTGGTGTGGCTTTAAGCACTTGGCTGCAAATTTCAGCTATGCCTGGAAGAAGCAAGGATTTTACTTCTCTACAGAGTCTGCAAAATCCTTGTTTTCTCTGCTTGCATGTCACAATGGTTCAGGTGTATCAGTTACCATGCCCAAATCACCGCTTATGCAGTAACACGACTTCAGCCCCCACACTGTGCATCCTCCCTGCTGCATGTGTGCAGCTGGCTAAACCCTCACAGCTGTTTTTCTGCACATTAGTTTTCCTTTCTCATTATGGTATGAAGATTGTGTGGTCAGTGAAAATTTTAATATTCAGATTTCTACCTCTACTTTGCCATCCTTGCTCACTGGTAAGAGGGCTGTGGGAAGGTAAAAAAGCAACAGGAAAGTGGCTTGAAGAGATCTTGAAAACACCACTAAAAATGCTTAAAATGTCAGAACATTTGCAATTTGAATTTGCTACAGCTAGTCCTGCTTTGGAATTCCCCTAGAATTAAAGTAATTGGTAATTTTTCAACTACCTGTTCCTCCTGTTTTCACATCATATCCCTACTCAGCCTTCATGTCTCTGGTGGTTCTGCTCCTGCATTAAAGACCAGTTCTATTAGCTTTCCTGCCCACAGAATCTCTCTCACCTGGTACAATCTTTCTTTAAGCCTAAAGCAGTAGTTTGACTTTCTCTTTGACCTCAGTGTATTTCAATGTTACTGTTTTTCAATTTAAATAGCCAAGAGATATCTGCCTAGACACACCAGGCTGGAATTTGGGGAATGTAAAGTGGAAGCTTAGCAGTAGCAGCAGCACCTGGGAGCAGCCAGCCTTCATACCTGCCTTGGGAAAACACAAAAAACTTTGAGTCAAAGGGAAAACAGTTAACACTCAGTTAATACTATGTATTAGCCAGAGGATTATTGTGTACTAACTAAGGGAAACCAGACAATGAAGTGTATGAAAGGACACACCGCCATCCACGCAGCTGAGAGGGATCAAGTTATTCAAGATCGGTAGACAATGGAAAGAGGAGAAAGGAAATTGGGGTCTGACTTTTCACCACTTGGTCACATGTGAGTACATGAGGCAATTGTGTACAACCTCTTTTTGCAATTATTCAGTCTCCATATGAGGTTTGACTTTGGTTGCTGCCAATAAAAGAGATTAAGCTGAAAATGTTTCAGCATGAAAGGCAATCACTGAAGTCAAAATCAGTGCTTCTCTTTGCCTCAAATATGAGGACAAAGCCCCATGGCCTGACAGTGCAGACCAGCAGATGAGGAAAATGAAGTCGTGCTTTGTTAGAATGAAACCTGGTGAGCACCAGAGCACATCAGCAGCACGGAGAATTTCCTCTTTGAGCTGGTAACGATTTGCATGAGACCATCGCTTGTTTGTCACTCTACCACACTCGCAGAAGGGCTGCAGATCCCTGCTGAATTGCAAATAGCTTTCCCTTTCTTCCTGTCTTTTATGGACATGCTGTGCTTGCTGTGCTTATAAGAGTGCACCGAGGTCAGGTCTGCCTTCTCTTGTGCCATTGTGAAATGGAAGACTGGTGGACACACCAAAGTGTTGGGCTCAAGAAGCTGGTGTGGTTATTGCTACTGAGTTGGGCATACTTGAAAAATCTCTGCTTGAAACTTCTCCTATTTCAGGCAAATGCAGGTGGACAGAAGACTTAAGGTTTGTGGGGAATTGTCTGGTTGTGGTTGGATTTTTCTTCCCCCCTTTTTTTTTCTTTAAATATAGATATATTTGGATTTGCTTCAACTAGGATGGAATTAAAGATTTTTCCAGAGAGGATAGGACATTGGACTGATCCCAAATCTACCGATACTAATCCAACCTCATGGTTACAAAACATGTACCTTCGTGAGTAATGTTCTTCATAGAGGAAAAACTGTACCATTAAATGTAAAAGAGATACAAAAATCAAAATATTCTTATTCATCCTGTTAATGTACATTAGAGAAGGATGTGTAGTCTGCATGGACTAGATGGAATTTTTTTTTTTTTTTAAATAGGCAGGTGCACAACTGAAAGTGTTTTGACCTGCATAGGAGATAAACTCTCCTTTTGAAGAGAAAGGCCATTGTCAAAGGTTCATGGCTGAAAAACTAATTAGAACACAGTCATTGTAGCTATATGGCATCTGTATAATCAGACCAGACTTCCATTTGATTTATCAAATGCACAGAGGCTCTTGTTTCAGGGGTGTATGGAAGCACACTTTGAAGTGCATATTTCATATCTGGATGAAATTCTCATGTACAGGTGCAGCATTTGTAAAACATCCAAGAAAATACAAAGGGCCCTTTTAAGAGAGACACTCCCCCAGCTTGAAACAGAATTTCTTCTCTTTAAGACTACAAGACCATTCAGCTAATATTTGGGGTCCTCTTGCTGGTCCAAAGAAACCAAGCAGCACATGGAAGTGTTGGAAGGTCATAGATTCAATCCTGTCAAACATTCATTCAGGATTTTTTTCCTAGTAGCAAGGCCATGTGCTCTATTGATGCATCAGAATATGACACTGGAAAATATTTTTTTTTAAAAAGTGGATGTCAAAGGGTGTGGGGGTGGAGTTCAACTGCATCTCCATCGTAGCTTTCAAAGACACCTATAATCACAGTGGTTCATGCCATTAAACATCCAAAAGTCTCTCCTACCACTGCCAACAAAGACTCCAGCAGGTATCATCAGTGTATGTATTTTAAACTTCAGGGTACATGAAAACCTACCCTAAACATGAATAATTTAGAGAAGAGAAGTTTGTTGGGAACGTTTGTAAAAGATGAAAGTGCCTTTGAAGAAAGAGAAACCTTGCATGCAATCACATAACAGCCACAGAGCTAGGGATGAGGAGAAAGTCTAAAGTGAACTCTGCTGGCCACTCTGACAGCCTTCCCAGGGAGCTGAATGGGAGGAGTTAAGCTGGTACATCTTGGTAAGGCTCCCACTGCCAAGGACTGTACATGGAATGACACTGAGGGACCCACTCTGCTCAATTTATTAGAGAAAAGATAATCATGTTTGTTCATTTTACTCGTATATCAGTTTTGAATGTGTGCCCATTAACCATTTAACTATATAGAGGGGGGAAAAAAACCCAAACAGGTGGTGAAATAATCCTGCTAAGTGGCAAAGGAATTCACTACAAATCTGTAATTCTGAGAAAGAATGACTGTCAGAAAGTTCACAGTTCTTATGTGGTCCTATACCTGGACCTAGAGGAGAGGATCTAGATGAGATCTTATTTGTTAAACTGAAAAATCCAATAGTCCTTGAAAGAAGATGAACTCTTTGAAATAACAAGAATGCAAATAATTCACCATGGTTTGTTGCTTCTTGCCCTTCATTAGCATATTATTCCCTAAACTAGCCCAGCAGAAGGCAGATGTGGAAAATGAGTGCAAGTAGGTATTGCCATGAGAGTAGCAAGCCTTACTCCACCAGTTCTCAAAGTAAGAAGCTTAACTGTGTTATACGGTGATTAAAAAAAAAAATCTCACCTGGAGCATCAAAATCTTCAGTAATAAAGATAGAAACATTTTATCTGCATCTGATAAATGACAATGATCCTATAAACTTGAAGGCTGACGGAATTAAGACAGCTTTCTTTGAAGGTGCTAAAAGGCAGGAATACCAAAACCAGCAGGGAATTTGAAGTTGGTGGTGCACAAGTCTATATGAATCAACAGAACAGCCCAGCAACGCTGGGGGCAAACAGATGAGGGGGAAGGGGGAGAGAAAGACCACAGGCCAAGGGTATTAAAACCTGCATCACATCTACATTCTGTGCAGCATTACTCACGTGTCATGCACAAAAGCAGAACCTGCACTAGCTGTGAGAAATGCTGCATTACTGCCTTATGACAAGACATTCACTCATGAGATGGACACTTCTCTAAATTAAGTGCTTTCTAGTGCACAGATAGTCTTTCAGACTTGTTTTTTTTAGTGAATGCATTTTTAAATAGCTTGCTGTCCAGTGACTTGGAGTCACATGCATGTGCCTTTGATCATTCAAAGAGTATTTCACAAATTCTTTGGGAGAATACTCAGACCTGCCTAGAAAAGTAACAGAGCTATGCCTGTCACATACTCCCTTCTCAGCCTGGAACTGGCTGAAGACAGGGGGAGATGTTTCTACAGTCAGCACCAGAGCTAAGACTAAGGAATGAAAGGTGCTCACCTGTAAGTTTGAGCTCCAAGGCTATTGCTAACAAGCAGAACAATAAGTATGAATGGTCAGTGGACTGAGACAAGTAAAGACATTTACCACGTGAGGGTGCAGAATTTAAAAGAAAGGCTGGCATTATATCTGGTCAGCTCCTGTTGTTTCAAGAAATGCATGACTGTAGAAGAAGGAACAAAGACTGGTTTGAGCAAATAGACAGGGGCAGGCACAGCCAGAGCTAAACTCAAGAGGGTGGCAGAGACTATTGGGTAGGCTCAGTCACTGCTCAGGAAGAGCAGCAGGAACTTCCCTTGCCCCTGGTAGTGCTTGGTGTGCAAAGGGAGCTCACAGCAAGTGGATTTGAGTGCTCTGACCTGGTGTGCCTTTAGATCTTTTACTTTACTAGTTTTCAGATTTACATGCCACTGCTCTGTGAAAATCAGTCTATCTGTAGAAAGGCAGTTCCCTGTTCCCACCTATCCTAGTTGCATATACATAGAAAGGACAGAAAAAGGGGCACAGCAGTTTTAGAGGGATGAAGTGATTTTGGGGTCTTTGCAAGTCCTTTCCTTTTCTCTGACATGAACTAGAGCACTTGGACACAGCTCTAAGCCGTGCTCTGTTTCCCAGTGTCTGCAGTGTGCCCTGTACTGCAGTGCATTTCAGCATGGCCCTTCTGCAGTGTCCCTGTGCAGTGATTCATGAGCTGGAAGGAGTATACAAAATGAGTTGTTCTTGCCTCTCCTGCCCCCTTTCTACAGCCTCTGAGAGTGGCCAGGACAATATATGGGAGATTAAGTGCAAGTAGGAGAGAAGTCCTGCTCAAAAAAGTGATTGGCACATTTGTTAAATAAGCTGTCTGGTAAAGCTGATGCATTAAATCTTACAGAATGGATCATCCTTGGAAGGAAACTACACACCTTCAGTTATGTGTAAGATCACCCCAGACCCCAAACAAACACTCCAGAGGGCACCAGGAATTCATTAGTATGGATAAAAGCTGCTCAGTTGGAACCTGCAATCCACTGCACAGCAAGTTGTCACAGAACTGAACCCCAAAGTGGTCCATCGGGGTTGATCATGCAGCCATCTTCCATGTACCACTGAGGCCCATCTCCTTCACCTCCTCCAGGCATCACTCTTTGGGTGGCCTAACTCATTTTCTTAGGTGTACCTGATGGATTGAGAAGAAGGTTTGGAGACACAGAATGAGACCACAAAACTGCACTGAAGTTAAAGAGCACAAGCAGCCATTCTCCTTGATGTCCAAATGTGAGAGATGATAAAACAGAGGCCAGAGACTTTTAACACATGACTAAAAGCTGCAAAATTCCTTGTGGAAACATGAGGTCTATTCTATTTATCACAAATTCGCTAAGGTTAATACCCTGGCATTGACCCGGCCTTGCATGCCCTTAGTAATGCTGTTATGCTTTGTCCTGTTAAGATTTTACAGCAGAAGAGATAACACATGGTCGATAACCCATTATAAACAGGTATTTTTCTTCTTCTCCTCTTCCCCACAGTCCCCATCCTGTTGTAGCAAGGAAGATAACACTTCAGCCAGAGAATTTGGTTCCAGTGTCAGTGTATGGCTGAAGAAAGAGAGACTGATCAGGCATTGTCGTCTTTATTCTGGCTGTTGAATAGCCTGCATGAATATCACATTATCATAAATCATTCCATTGCTGAAAGTCATCTTACCGTCAGAAGGAGCTGAATAGCAACCATTTCTCAGTCCTTATGTATATCCACTTGCAACAGCTGAGCTGTGGGAGTATATGGACCTATTTTTCAGCTAGCATGATAATCAAGCCATCCCTCATTTAAGACTGAATTCATTTGCCTTGGTATTAGTCCCAAATAACAGTACCAGAAATTGATATGTAATCTCCACTTCAAACCAAGATTAAGCTGAGGGCACCAAACTCCCTTATTCCTTAAAACGCATATAAAGTCCCCAGCAAGACTCTTATCTTGGTGTGAATCTGAACACACTCAATTAAATTTAAAAGCAACTCTTTTAGACTGGTGTTTCTCAGCAGCCCCAGCATAGCCATAAAAATCAGAATCTGTCCTTAATATCTCTGCACACTCGTACTGTGCAGAACTAGCTCCAGACTATTTATAGCTCACACTATATATACACACTGCAGCTTCCAAAGGAATATTTTATCTTTTGTGAAGACAATGCTTTCAGTAATGTAAAAAGGCAAAAGTTTTGCTAAAGAAAAAAAAAAAGTCTGCTCAAACCCTTAACCTGGAAGAGTGGCCCTGCACTGCCAATCAGATAATAAGCTTAATTCTTACATCACACTTTATTTGTAGCTCACTATGTAGTTAATGTTTGCAGCTTATCTAACAGGAGAAATGTGAAACCAGAGCTTTAGAACAATAGAAACAAGGCTGTCACCAGCAGGCTGCCAATGAATCATGTCCCTGCAGTCAAGTTCTCCCAGAAGGTCATTTGTAACAGAAATACATCTCTGCCTGAGCTGGCAAAATGCTGAAAAGAGTTTCTCTGGTTTATCCTAATAAAACATCAAGCAGATCAATTACCAGAACACCTTCACTGGATAGTATTTTTACGTTCTGATGACTGAAAGACTTGATAGCAAAGGTTACCAAGTGAGGCCTGCTTGCTTCTGTCTGGAATTCTAGAGGTGGTTTTACCTTCAACCTAAATTCCAGGTATCTAAAAAATGAATCTTTTACAAACCCTAAGACAAAATTGGCTTACTGCTCTCTTTCACATTTTCAAAAGCAGAAAAAAAAATATCTTTAAACACTATACAAGCTGTATCATAAATATAAAAGCTGGTTTTGCTCATAAAGAATTATTTTAAAGTAGCTGCCCTGTCTGCAGCTTATGAAACAAAAACCAACCAAACAAAAAAATCACTTCTGCTGCACTTGCAAAAGAGCTCGCTCCAGAGTTCTGCAAGAGGGAAAACAGATGATGGAGGACCTATTCTTTTAAGAAGAATGTCATTGGCATAAACAGCTGGCACTTGGTGCCACGTTATTTATATGTGCGGTTGCTCATGGTTTTTAACAGATAAGGAAGCAATGTCTCATTTACAATTCAGGTGAGGAACACCAGCAGTTCTACAGCACCACTGGCCTCTGGGCCATGTTTCTTATCATATCAGAAACATCTGTCATGGTGCAAAGGAGTTCATTAAAAAAGCCCATCAAATATGTGGTTCCAGGATAAGACAGCAGGCTGCAGGGAAACCAGAAAACCAGCCACCCCGTATAAATGCTGGGATGGTGTGTCCCATACTCACCAGTTGGGATGAGCATGAGGACTGGGAGGGGGAAAGGGGAGACAAAGAGAGACACCTTGGAAGAGAAATGAGTACAAATTTTCCTTTCTCTAGAAACCAACTGTGCCTTGGAATGGGCTTGCTCACAAGGGTCCGGTCGTTTACATGCAGACATGCTGCAAAATGATTTTCACATCTCTCCCTGCAGAGCCCTCCACTCTTCCAGCTGCAAACAGACCTGACTGTTCATCCCAGCCTTTGTGGTCCAGAGGACTTTACTCAAGGCAATATCATTGGGTTGGGGTAGGAAGGATGTGTGGAGAGGTGGTCAGCATGGTGGTGACCACCAGAAGGGGACTCCACTCACAGAGATTTTTAAGGGCAGCTGAGGATGAGATGACAGGAGCCTACAGGGAAGGGAAGGTGTGTGTTTAGTCCATGCTGAGGGGAAAAACATGGTGGGCTGAAAACTGGTCATGCACCCACGTTCACCCCTGCTGTAATGCTCTACATAGCACAAATTTAGAACACCATGATTTGTAGTACGGGCCTGTTTGTCTCTGGTGTTGTTCTCCAGAATTGGGTCTATTATTTCTGTGAGTACAAGGGCATTTTTGTGCAGTGACAAAGACAACTCAAGGTGACTTCAAAATTCCTCATGCCTAGAGATGCCTCTGTACCTCTGGAAGCAGGCAGCTGGATTGAGACCCTCATCTGTGTCACACTGAGTGACTGCTTCCTGCTGTGCCTTTGAGCTTTTGTTAAAAAATATAGGAGAAATATGACTGTGTCTTTAGCCCTTGCTGAGAAACCCCTCCGAACTTGAGCCGATGCACAGGGGAAAAATATAGACAGACCTTGAAGTGGGTTTATTGCTCCTTTAGCCTGTGCACGGTCACATACTGCCTTTTCTGTCCCATCAAAGACCCATTTCATGAGTTTATATGGCTGTTGTACATCCAATTGTGGATGAAATGTGAAACATCTTTTTTACCTCCCAAGGAGTACTCAAACCAGCCATACAATTTAAGAAAAATAGATGAAAATACCTACTTTAATTTTGCTTCTAATCTCAAAATGTATATTCTTAAATATGCATACATAAGCAGAAATGGCAGGTAAGGGCTCTCATTCTAAAACAAACAGAAATATGCACTTTGAGCCCTCATATGAAATGGCAGTAAAAGCCCAACCCAATAATTATTTTCCTTGATTTTCAGCCAGACAAGGCACAAGACAAATAAGTCATCAAGGACAAATAAAAGGAGGTTCATTCATCGCATTTAAGGCTGGAATCTTTAATGGTCACCAAATGAACTAAGATAACTAAGTAACCATTGTAAATATTAATCTTTAAAGGAAAACAATACTCCCAACAACAGGAAGTCTGATAAGACATTGGATGTGGCCATCAGTGTTATGGAGTCTCTCTAATTTCCTTAGTTTTTTCTTATGCCTGTAGAGGGATCAGGAAGGGGACCATATGGTATCTCTCAAAGGAAGTAAATTAACATTATTAATAGCTAATGTGGGAGAGGTGAAACAGTTATTGTTCGTTCTGGTTGTTATTGTGCTTTTGCTGGGGGGGGAAGCCTGCCTGCTAGTGAGTTTAAGCACTCAAGCCAAATTTAAAATCTTGTATTTATAAACACAGATCTGATAACAGTTGCCTAAGCATCCATGATGCTTTGCCAGCGCACGCACATCAAGCTGATCTGAAGGGCTTGTGTCTTGGGGTTTGTCCCAGGAGTTGGGTCATACAGATGAGAACTTCTGGTGCGGTCCCTGCTCCCGAGTAACACCTCACATGGACCCTCATATTCTTTGCATTGGTTTAGTTTCAAGAGGACAAGGGCGGGTAGATCTGCACTTCAGAGGAACAAAAGCTGTCCTCTGGCATCTGCTGAGGCAGCTGACCAAGGAGGTGGGTTCTCACAGGCAGTGGTCACTATGGGGGACACCTACTTCCACGCACGCAGTATTGGCACCAGTTGGTTTCCAAGGGCTACACAGCAGGGGCAGGGCATGGAAGTGGCAGAGGGCACTTTTGTGGGCAGCAACAGTAACAAAGTGCTGTACTAGGATGGATTGAATTGGTGACCTGGACAGGTATGTCAGAGTTCTGGGATCCCTTGCAATTTCCCTGCATTTAAAGAATTTACTTAGGCCTCTGCTTCCATCTCCCCAATACTTAGAAGGCAGCATTTATTTGCTTAGATAACATTGACACTTAAGTTATAAACTGTGGCTGCTTGAAAGGGTGGGACTGTGATGCCAAACTCAGCTCTGTTTGTCCCAGAGCACCTAAAAGCACAAAATGCACTTCTCATTTTTTTCAAGAGATCCTATACTTTCTACCCCATCATGAAAGCCTGGGGCAATTTTTAGCTGGCCTGGCAGAGATGGACTTTGTGACACCTTTCACATTAAGGCAATGTGCGAAATAAATTTGACAGGTTTTAGTAAAAACAAGAGGACTTGATTAAAATTGCCCAGTGATATTGGTAGATATAAGCAAGTTTCAGATAAATTTTCCAATAAATGCTCCAAAAAGAAAACAGTGGGTTTTAGTATAATTAACTCTCTGGATCTTAATAAAAATTGAGTAGCCTCGTAAGAAAACCTCATGCTTCAAGGCACATGGTGATTGCTTTATAGAGACAAAGGAATTCCCTCTGCCCTTGAAAGCTTATACTTCAATTGCAAGTTGTCAGCTGAATTTTTATTTGTAGGCCTGAAGAGGACAACTGAAATATTTTAAGACTCTATAGACTTCTGCTGAACTCAGGTGCAACTGTTCTGTAAGGAAACCACTTCCATACCATGCAACTCTACTTGAAGAGATAACTGAGTAAATTCTGATTTTTTGTGTCTTAAATCTGGTCTAAAATACTTCTTCCTGGGTGATGATGGGATATTTTATTTCTTAAGAAATTCATCACATTGACCAAAAAGTTCATGAAAGGCTGAAGAGCTGTGCATTGTTTCCTGGCTCTATGGAGTCATATGACATGGATAAATTGCTCTCTGTGCTGAAGCCTGGGTGGTTTATAACATTGTGAAGTTTTCCACACCGCAAATTTTAGGGCCTTTCAGTATTTCAAGTTATATAAACTTATAATAAAACTGTTGCTCCTTGGCTGTGCAGAATGGGACTTTCTGCTCAATCAGGAGAGGGTTGATTTCCAGACATGAAAGGGATGATACTTTCATGATGGTTTAGGAGAGGACATTTACACAACACCCACAGCAGTATGAGCACACAGATGTTTTGTCAGGACAGTTTTATAGTCAGGTAAAACATTACCTCAAAGAAATTAAATGAGTCAAGCCAGATTCTCTAGTGACTGAAATACCTTCTGAGAAAGATAACAAATCTGCCTATCTTCATAATCTTAACTACCAATATGATGACATCACCCTGATGATTGCAACTCATTACTCTGTGGTCACACATTTGCTTCTAGTTGCCTGTCCCCACCTTTAATCAAAGTCAGGCACCAAATGTGGCTATTTGGTGGCGGCAGATGAAAACAATTCTACTCTAAAACCACCACAACCTCAAAAAGAAAAGTAAGTTACAGAGCACTTCTAGGGAATTACAACACCAAGCCCAAAGGTTTAGAGAACTCAAGAGATAGGTAAGGCCCTGTCTCACCCCATTATCAGAGGGGTTTTGGAGTTCACGTGTCTGTAGGAGTTTGGGAAGCATGAGCAGTACAAAGGCACATGGTTAACCTCTGCACAAAGCTATTGCTCACTTGTGACCCGTTCTCTATCCTTGTCAGGTAATTAACCACACATCGTGAGAGCTTCAGGAACGAGTGAGTTGTCTGGAGTGGCTGCAATTACTCAGTTGCAACTTGAACTCTCCACTCAGGCAAGGGAGGATGAAGAAACACAGCATTGCCTCCCCACCCACACACCCTGCCCGGTCCTTGGGCTGCAGCCCAGGAGCTGCACCTCTTCCCCCGTGCCACATGAGAGCGAAGGGCACACTTGGCTCCCGCCCTGCTCTTGACCGGAGCAGCAGCACCAAGAGCAAGACATCAGGTGACAGTAGCAGGTTATTTGTGGTAAAGCTCAGCAACTTGATTACTAATCTCTGGAATGGAGGGGGAAGCTGAGGAAGGATTTTGACCCCAAGGTACACCTCAGTCAGTTGGCACAGGCACACAGTGCCTCCCAGGGCCACCCCAGGGAAGTGTGCCTCCAGGGAACCCTGCACCCCAAACCAGGGCATGTCTGTGACTGCCACAGGACAATTTATAGGACAAATAGTGAGGATAATTAAGGATAATCTCTGCTTTAGGTATCTTACAAAGAAGGTCAGGTACTCTCTTTCCTTGTCAGATGTGATGAAGTCAGGCAGGTCCCATTAATAGCATGTATTTGTTTCTCAGAACAAATAATAACAACCCCTCCCCACCACCCCCCTTAGATTCTCAAGGTTTCCTAGATTTAATCTTCTCAAAACTCAGACAAGATCATTACAGTGAGTTCTGTCTCTAAAGAGCCATAAGAGTGAATTACTTTACCAGCACCAATCTCCTGCTGGTATATACCTTCCATACTGTACTCACACTAGCAAATACAGAGAGGTGCTATAATATCAATATCCCAAGATCAGGCAATAACATTCTTTCATGCAACTTGGCAGGTCAGGGTAGATTAGATAGTCATAGGAAAGCAAAGGAGGAGGAATCTGTCCCAGCAACTTCTGCTATATTTTCTGTGGTCTGATGATTTCATAATATTTGGTCATAAGATGTTGTTTTCAATATTCAGACATTATCATGAGAGGTTTCTTCCTAAATAGCCTTTGGGTAACAGACATGTACATTGCTGGCACAGTGCAGAAGCTGGGACTAACCCATTACTGCTCTTGAAAGATTCCACTGCTTTCCCCAGCTGAAGGGACTTGAGAGAGCATGTGTTGCATGATCTCTTCTGCCTATACATGTGACAACTGACACAGGAGGAGGTCTGGTACAAAGGCATGTTCCACCCTCTGTTTCACAATCCTCATGTACTTAAAAGTCCAGTTTCCAAGAAATCAGTGCAACAGCAGTTCCCATCTCTGTGAACAAGGAATATTCCTTGGAAACATCTGTCTTATGGCATTAGAGGCAGGATGCTGAAGGTGGAGGACCAGCAGCCAGAGCAGACCAACTGGCCTGTAGCCAAGCCAAGATTGTGCTCAGGCAAGAGGCAAGTTCAATGATTTCTTTGGAAAGGCTGATTCAAAACATAGGAAAAACATGTGGCAACACAGCCACTGAGAGATCACTCTTACAACCAAGCTATTTGTGGCGCTCCTGACCTAGCAACCCCCTTTGTCATGCTTTCATGTGTCCAGCTCTTTTACACCCAGGCACATTGCTACAGCACTTGAGCAGCTTCAGCAACAATTCTCACCTATCAGCGTACAACCGTATTTTAATAAACTTATGGGATTGAGAGCAGCATATGATCCTCAAGGCTGCATACAGCAATTGAGCTTTTACAAATTACCATGTCCACGTAATTATCAAAAAAAGAACTGAAAGAGGTCTTTCCATGCTGTGCAGGTAACTGCAGTTCTACATACTCCATCACACTAAACAAATTAATGTTATGTCTGTTCTGCTGTGTGCTTTCATGATCCTTTGAAAGCTCAAAGATAAACAAGAGTCCCCTGAAATGACCTGAGTACACTAGATCAAAGGAAAGGCAAGGGAAAAACCCCTGCAGTGTGAGGTCAGACAGACTGTCCACAGCTGCAAGAAACTTCTCACCAAAGCAGGTTTGCCCCCACTTACCTTCTTCATGCTACACTTCAGCTCAGCCAGACTCACTGTAGTTCCCTTATTGTATGTTTTCAGTAAGTCCCAGACAGCTTTATAAATCTATGTACAAATACAAGCACCAAGGTTTGGCCACCATCAAGGTAACCAATTAAATGGACCACTGGTCCAGCCTCATACCTACCATGTTCCTCGAGGACATTAGAGACAGACAGAACTGAGCAGAAATGGCAGCCAGCTCCAAACTCCTCTACACCTGGGAAAAGAGAGAAGGGAAGGAGCCTGAATCTCTGGTTCAGACATCTCTAGTGAAGTCAGGCTTAGGGACACTCAGAGCGTAGAGCACACACAGGCAACAGCAACCAAGCAGCTCTAAGGAATGAGCTCACCATTACACTGGACACAACAACGCGGCCATCACATACAGAGAGAACAGTGTCACCATCACTATGTGATAACACAAATTGTCTCTGCTTTGCGACACTTCGCGACACTACTCTTTATGCATATATATGTACACCCAGGCACCAGGCAGCATTCCTCAGCTTTAGCTCAACTAATCTTGTCACCCACGACCAAGTTCTGTGAAAAGGCACTTGGTGAGTTCACAAGGATGCTCCTAGCAATGAACAGCACCTCAAAAGTTAAGCCCAAGGAATAAAGTTGACTTCACAGATTTCACAGAATATTCAGAGTTGGAAGGAACCCATAAGGACCATCAAGTCTTGCACACTAGTCTACAGCCTTGTGGTCTTTGTTTCATTGGAGCTCCCTGGAACTGGAGATGATCCACTGCATTATGCTAACCAAGAGCTCCAATCAACATCTCACAAGCATCACACTGAAAGCATTTACAATTCCTTTCATATTTTGCTGGCTGCCAACAAAATGCAATGGCAGGGCAGGGGGCTGGCACTATTTTAAATTCTAGGACGCTGATCTGAAGCTTGCCAAATTTACACTCCAGCTTTTTAATTCAACTTGATGAGCACTGAGTACTCACACCAACTGTGCCTCATGGAACGGCTACCCGCAACTTAAACCTGCAAGCAAAAAGGCAGAGGCAAACAAGCTCCAGCACCCTGTCCCCCTCTCAGAAGCCAAATTCAGTTTGGTTTACAATGAATTTTGTACTCAGGCACTAGAAAGCACTTGAACTGGAGAGCAAGGGTTGGGCTAATTTCACTTTAAACAACAGTAACACTCAAGGGTCTCTGACTTGCAGTTAATCCCATTGTTTGGCCAGTATTATAGATCCCCCCAGTACATATGTACACCTTCCAACTCCTAGACCTTAAAAGAGCTATTTATAAAAATACAGCTGCCATCATATTACTTTACAGATTGGAAAACCCAGGTGTGACAAAAGTATCAGATGAATCATCCAGAATCCCATGATAACAGAGCCAGAATCACACCTACAGCTCTTCGTTCTCTAATGCCCAACTCTCTGCATGTTTTTGAGTCTGGTTCTTCTGAAATCTTATGCTGTGACAAGAATCTAAACATTCTATATCACTTTTGATTTACAAATTCCAAGATCACATTAGTAAGATGTAAAACTACTAGAAATGCATCCGAATTTAAAGTTTTTTAAAAATAGAATAGAAACATTTAAGTCTGAAATTGTAAAGATGGGGTGGGCTTATACTATAAGAAAGGAAAAAAGTACTTTGTATTCAATGTAAGGACACATTCAACTCCACAGTGGATATGTGTCAGGTCTGACTTTCGCTCCTCACCCCATATCCATGATGAATATTTGTTTTGTATTGCACCTCTTCCTCACAGAGCACTAGAGACTGCTAATAACTGAATTCCACTCACAAGGCATGCTTGTACAAATAAGTCAAGTAGCCAGGCCTGCAACCACGTGCACCTGCTTGGAAGCATTAATGGAAAATTTGGGTTCTAGCAAGTTTCATGTCTGTAATTTTTAAAAAGGGACTAAGACCTGAACTCCCAGTGAACATCAGTCCACAATGACTGCTGACCTCATTTTCTGAAGTCCTTAGAAAACATCAGCCTATGATTAATTTAAAATACCAGCCAAGAAGAATAGTTCCATCTGTAATACAATCACGTAGTTACATTAATGATACCTTCATACCATTAATACCAGAGTGACAGGGACAGTGCAGTTTGTACAGTAGCTCAGAAATGAGTTGGGCGCAACAGGACTGTAGGGCAGAAGTGTGTTGCTACAACAGGTGCCTTATGCACAAAATAGCACCAGGCTTGGTGCTATTTGAAGACTCTCTCAGCATCACCACATTCGAAATTCTGTGTTGGAGCCCTGCTTATTCATCCATAATGACAAAGTCAGACTGACCTCTGTTATTCTATCCTGAGCCCAGCTTAACTTCATTAACTATCAGAACAAGGTCATGCTCTGTTAAGTTTGTACTTTCATATCCTTTAGTAACTTTGAATCATCCTCACTGTCAATGCACTGACATTTATGGTTTTCTACTATCATGTCTTTGTTTATGTTCAAAGTTCATTCATTGCCTTCTTCCATTAGGGCTGTGTAACACATTCTTTGCCCTAGTACCTCCTGTTACCTTTTTCTTACTTGACCCATCAAAAGTTTCTATCTCTCACCAAAAAGGTAGTTTCCATGGAAACTCCGAAGAACAGGCTAAGTTAACGAGGCATAAAATGAAGACAGTGTCCTCAAGCTCACCCATTTTGAAAATCTAGGTCAGCAGTGTTTGCTTAAAACATTCCATTCTTCTAAAACCATGTTCACTTGACTGTTAAGGATGTAATAAAAAGAGAGGCTCTAGTATACCCCAAACTTAGCATGTTTAATATAATACTGGATGTTAATGTGAATAAACCATTCTTACAATTTCTCCCAGCCTGTTTTCCTTTTCGGTTTCCTTGGATAACCCACAGGCATTTAGTTTTATCATCCAGTCACTTATCTTCACCAAACATTTACTCTGGCCATCACAGTCTGACTTTCAGGTAGTGTTCAAGCAACCTGCTATAATCTCAACAAAGGCAGGAGGTATTAGCCATGCCATCACTTTTAATCTCATTTAGAGGACCTACAGGAATGAAAGAATGAAAGCCAAATTCAATCCAAATCTGCACAACACACAGGCAGAAACCCAGGAACAAAAACAATGTTTAAATTCTGAATTTGAGTTTCCTTTCAACTGATGTTGTCTAATCCCACCCAACCATTAGAAGTAGCAAGTACTGATCTGCTGAAATGTAATGGACCATGCTACAGCAAATGAATAATTGCATTCAATGGGTTTCCTTAGTGAGAATCACAGTTTCTCTCAGGAGAAGAAACAGCCATACCAGGTGTTAGTGCTAAAATACACTGTCAAGTACATAAGGTTATGGAAGGCTGCCTCAAAAAAGCTGCTGAGGAGGGAATTAAGACTGACGATTTGCTAGTTAGTTCCTCTGCTAATTGAAGGCAGATGTAATCAGCTGCAATCAAATACCTTTTGAAATGCAACTATTTTACCAAAGATATCTCAGTTTTCAGGTATGTCTCAGTCTGATCTCCACTATTCTCTCTATGATTTACACTGGCCTTCAGTGCTTTGGATAGCTGATTGATGACTTGCTCCTCTTTAAAGGTAAGGTCCTGTGTAACTGAGCTTTGTTTTTCTGTCCACACTGGATGGTGATGGGATTTCAGCTGATGATGACAAGCAAGAAACAAAGGTTAAGAAAATACCTATAACCTCATTACTTCCTGAGAAAACAAGGTGCACATGATGACAGCTTACAAAAACAATCTGCTGTCCTAGTAAAAATGCAATCCATCCCACATTCCTTGTGTTATCAAATATCAAATCTGAAGTAAATCAAGCATTTTTCTGGCCAATGCCCCTCTCCCTGCCTAAACCCTTACGTAATGTGTTAGTTTAGAAATGTTGTACAGCCAGGGCAGTTTGAACAACTTATCTGAAGCAGAACAGCAGTCCCCAAAAACACTTTGGTGTAATCCAATTACACTAATTAAAATAATTATTTCCACTTAGTTTGCTACTGAACTGCTTGCTTGGCACATCTAGAGTCAGTGCATACAAAGGTCAGGTGCAGCCTTTCCAAACTCTAGGGAGGAAAAAATAGAAGGAATTTTTCAGGGTACAAGTCTCTAGATGTTGTTTGTGGTTTGCTTTTGCTCAAGTATGGCAGTTAACAACTGGCAGGTGGAGAGCCTCCAACTTGTTTCATCTTGTCTACATGCAGCATCATGCTTTCCCCCCTCAACTCTCACTTCACTGCTTTGTTGTGATGAATTACCAGCCTGGGAAGTTTTCTCCAATGGTAAGTTGTGAAACAAGTTGTGCTAAAAACTCAAAATTTCTCTGCAAATAGGTACTTTGTGGAGATTATTCTAGAATAAGAATCATAAGGTAGACAGCTTGCCCTCTAAATTTGCAATTGAAGCGTCTGCTACTTGTGCCTACATCTTTTGCAGAATCTTTGGAGGAGAAAGCAATCCATTTTAGAAATGAAACAAACAGAGACGTAACTGTCAAACTTCTCTAATTTTTTTTCAGAGAGCCTAAAGGAAAGTTTCCTCCAGTCCACTCTATGTTGTCAGTATAGCTTTGTCTCCATCACTTTAAAATTTTCCAGCATGCCTGTCTGCTGCCAAATCCTTCCCTTGACACAACCACAGAATAAAAAATCCTTTGCTTCCCTCATTTGAACCTCCAACAAGCCACAGTGGCTTTCTTAACTACACCCTTCTATGAAGACTCACAGAAAGCAGTCCTCAGACACTTCTACTAAACAATCATAAAGAAGTTTTTATTTTATTTTTTTTTTTAAAAACACAGTAGACCTTTAATATTACCTTGAATAATGGCTCTACCTGGCTATCTTAGCAGCACCCTAGATTTTTCAAAGCCACCATTCCTCTACCCCACACAAGCAAACCATTCTTCTCCTCTGCTAGCCCAGGACCAGAGGACTGCTGCCTCAGCATCAGCATTTGACCAAAGCAGAAGCAAAAAAACCATGACGATTCGGAGTTCCCAAACCAACAGCAACTTTGGTATAGCCAATGCTACTGTAAAGGAACCTCATGGCTACAAAAACTGGAACATGTGTGTTTTCCTCACAGGACCTCATGTTCTCACTCACTATCTTGTCTGTATTGAAAGTACAAGGCCACAATGTGCACACTGTTGGTATTTCCCTGTGCTGTGGACTTCTGTATTCTATGGACAACTGAGCCTTTATGCTGCAGCTGTGAGATAACCTCATATGACTTCTGATGAGTGCAGTGTTATCTGCCAGGGTGTCTTCATTCACAAAATATATGCACAAACTTCCAGGTGAAAAACGGGTGAGCATGGATTAACCTTTGTTCTAATGCTAAGGTGAAGTCAAAGAAGTTAAAAGCACAACACAGCTAAACAAAGTAATACAGTCATCAGTCAGCTCTCTGATTATGGCAATGATGGGGAGAAAAAAATTAGCCTGTTCAGTAGATCGATAGATCTATCGATCTATTTGGGGAGAACATCAATAATGGAACATCCACCAAGCACATACGAACAGAAGAAACAGAGTAATCCATCTCCAAATGGCACCTGCTGATTTGTTGAACATATAAAATATGCCCTTGGAATCTACTGATTGTTATGGAATTAGATCAAAGCACTGATGTCTTAGCACTGGCAGTAATCTGGCCAGGGCCTAAAAGACCAAAATATGTGATAAATCCCAGCTAAGATTTTTTTTTTTTCATTCTGAGAGTTTTAGGTGCATTTATTTATGTTTCTCCAGAATCTCTGGGTTATCCTTAATCGGGGCTTAAGCTTGGATGACACACTGCATTCCGTCATTGAGATGTCCTACTTCTACCCCTGGAATGCAGCTAGATTAGAGTCTGAGTTATCCCTGGGAGATTGTGAGATGTTAATCCATTCCAGTGTTACATCTTGGCTGGGCTCCTCACACTCTTTGCTGACAGCTTTAACAAGCAGGACCATGAATTTATTGCAGCTTAAACTAAATTTATCTCCAGAAGATGCCACCTGAGACTAAACATTCATGTATCATTTTCCCTGACTTTGGAACCCATCAACACTCTCCTGGGCAAAGAAGAGTATTGATATTAACAGTTTCTCTGTTAATGTTTATTGCCATTCATTCGCCTGATCCTCTGAAATGGCAAACATCGCTCCAGGCTCATCCGTTCCCTTTGCTCCTGGTGGACTGATTTAGTGATCTGAATGAGGGCAGAGAGCATACTAATTAAAGTCAGATATTGAATCTAAATCAAGAGGCACTGCAAATGCCAGGGAAGGCAGGGAAAACACAATTCAAAAGGAGTTCATAAACCTAGGGAGTAAATGGAAAAACCTGTGACAATGCAAACAGAAATGCTTGGGGAAAGGGAAATAACATGAAAGATACTTTCACAACAGAATCACTGCAAAATGTTAATGTTAAATGGATTGTAGAAAGTAAATCAGATCATATTTTACTTACCTTGAAGTAAAATATGGCCTTAATGAAAATAACACATGATTAGAATAACTGGAAGTTTCCTTCATCAGAAGCAGGACACATTCTATATTCAATTTACTCGCAGGATGCTACAGGTTGGAAATGCATCCAATAAAGCCAAAGGGTATGAAGAAAACCAAAAGTGATTTAGAAGGATAGATATAAAAGACTAAATGTGAATGGCTCTGCCAGATGGGTGGAGACGAGTAGAAAGGTTGGCAAGAGCCTACAAAGAAAACCACCATGGAAGGGAGGAATTTGCAAAAGTTCAGGGGGCTTAGCTAGGAAAAAAATTGATTCAAGCTTTGAAAAAACAGGAAGGTCTAGGCTTATTGTCCAAAAATTGGTGAAGTCTAAAGATCTGTTCACCTAAAACATATTCCTCAGAGAAGCAGATTTGATGGTTGACGTAAGTCAGGAACAGGCTAAAGGGCAATAAAAAGAAAACAGTATTGTATTTTTTGTGCATAAAATTGCTGCATTTTTAAGCACCAAATGCCAAGTCCTCAGCTGAACCAGACCAGCTTCACCAAAGCCTGTGTCAGTTTACACCAGCCAAGGTCTGGCATACCTATCATAACTCATGTCCTGGGTTACAAACTGTAATTAACCCAGACTCCACCCAGTAGAGTTCCCTCACCCTTTATATTTGTTACTCAAAACATGTTTTAGGAATAAAGGGCTGGAAGGACCTTCTGGATTGTCTGATCCTGCCTTTGCTATTACAGTGAGTCATAGCCACTGCAAATGACAAAGTTCCTGCTCCCACTATAAAAAAGACCCCTGTACTACTCAGGGGGTTAGAAAACCTAACTGTGTCTAAAATAACTAAATCCAGTTTTAAACACTCCCTCTTTCCTTTGTTAACAAGGTTCTCTTACCCTGGTGTTTAACTCTCCATGGTAAAAGAGGGGTAAATGCCCCCTCTAATTACAGCTGATAAATTAGAGGGAAAGTGAATTTTGTTAGAGATGTTACTATATGGTTTCCTGATCATTTCCAGATATGATGCTTTGAACTAGACAATACTCACCTGGCCCCTGGAGAGCCAGGACTGCCAGGACTAGTCATGACATTTCCTTTTCTTTTTTCAGAAGGTCAACAATATTGAGTGCGGGAGATACCAGAGTGAAACCCTAATCCAGGTGAAATCAGCATCAACTCTGCCACTGACAATGATTTTGCTGCATTTGCACACCTCAGATGTTTATGGCACCTGCCATTGCTCCTCTGCACCAAAATTCCTCCCCCATCTGAGGTTCACACCAGCAAAGAGCAGGTGTCACTCCCCATTCCAGCCTTCCCATGTGATTTCTGAAGGCAAAAAATGAATGACCTTTCACCAGACCAAAGCAGTCCTCCATGTTCAGTGGTGCCTAATTTGCCCTGGGTCTTTGCCAATAGGTTTTTCACAGGGTTAATGATTTTGGGAAGCTCTGAAAAGCATTAGTGCAGACAGCAATGCAGAACTGAGGTCATGCCAGTGGGAGTCAGAAGCCTCATGAGACTGGCCTGACCACAGCTGTCCCAGAAAAAGGGCATTCACCCCACCCCAGAGAAGAAAAGCAAAACAAACAAACAAACAAAAAAAACCACACACACACACAAAAAAAACCCCCAAAAAACCCCAAAAAACCAAACCAACAACAAAAAAAAACAACAACAAAAAAACCCAAAAAACAAACAAACAAACAAAAAAACCCCCCACCACCAACAAACAACCGAGGCCCTGGCTTATTAAAGGTAGCAGAAATTTATTTAGAAGAAATGTTGTACTCTATATTACTGGTCCATGCAATTCCTTCCATAATATTTATAGAACAGGGCAGAAGTTGACTATGGTTAAAACTGGGGGGCATTTCATGCTGCACCCTACAGTGAATGAGGAAATAAAAAGGCCTGTTGAAAACCATTTTCCCTGGTGGGTATTTTCAATGACCCAGTTTCAATGAGATTATCAAAACAGGTATTTCACAAGATACTAGAAATCAAACAGATTTATGGGGACTGATAGTAACAGATCATTTGATACAAATGGAAAAGCAAACAAGCTTTCAAATGAGCCCTTCAACTCTGAGGTAGAAGCCACTAACACTAAGCAGAGGCTAGGGAGGCTGCTCTGAGCTTACATTTATGACCAGAAATCTACCTTTTTGAAAGCTCTGTATTCATTTTCTTTTGTAGGGCAACTTTCTGGTCTTTTCAAGGGCTAAGCAGCATCACACACTTTCTTCTGCACAGGCTTCCCCTTCCCCCCACATTCTGAAAGGGCAAATCATCTCGAAGAACAGGGTTCAGGTTCTGCTGTTCCTGTCCAACAGCTGAAGAGAGCAGACACCAAACAGGAGAATGTTGCTGTGGTACAAGTTGTAGATTAGAGAGGAAAATCAGCATCCTTTATCAGGTCATGCAAGTTAAATAGGAAGGAACTGGCTCTTGATATTTAATATGCTGCATGTCCATGAATACCTTGCAAATATTAACTAATCCTCATGAAATCCTTGAGACAGGTTAATATAAACCATTTGTACATATGAGCAAACAGTGAGAGTGCCCAGAGCCTGCCTGGGCACTTTGTCAGTGACTCAAGACCTGGAGTAGTTCAGTCAAACACATCTTCCAACTTCCCCTAGTAAATCTGGCTTCAGTGTCAGCAGAAGACATGACCAATAGCATTTTGAAGGTCCAAGTATGGCCCAACTCTGTCAGACAAACTAGGACATAGGATTTCATGGAAATCTCTGTTGGGATTATGGGATGGGAGCAGTTTTAAAGGGTTGGGGTGAGAAGCAAAAGAACAAGCTAGCCATTTCAGCTCAACTTTGGAAATTCTGGGGTTGTACAGGTGTGACTCAGTAAAATTTGGGTGTGTGGCATTTACATCCACTTGTACACCAAAGAAATTCTCCATTTATAGAATTCTCACCACTAAGACTGACAGGCTAAAAGGCACTTTGCCTGAAAGGCATGTCCTCCTGTGTGTCTAATCCAGGAATTTAATACAGCACTTCAATAAGTTTACATCCTTATATTCTGTCTCCTCACTTTATTTAATTTCCCTAATTACTAAGGAATGAATTCCACTCCTTATTTAAGCTGGTGAGCACAGAGAAATGTTTTGGGGGTTTTTTTCTTCCTTTTTGATAGAAAAGGCTTTAATTGGCAACAGGAACCTGGCCAGTACATCTATTTCCCTGCCTGTGAGACTAAGTGGCAAGACAGAAATTTTAGCCTCCAACCATACAAAATCCAGTTGCTTGTGGCTTGGAGTGAAGTGGGACTGCTGTGACACTGGGGCCAGTTCAGAGCAGTAGAACTAAGGGAGTCCTCAGCCACCTGAGATGAAATAAAAAAATTGTTCTTTACTTGACAGCTGACAATTCAAATACTCTAAAAGAAATTACCTAATCAAGGGAAATGATTGCTCCAAGTAGGGGAGGCACATATCGTAATTTGATATGGGGATGGAATCCAGGATTCCCAGGGTCTGTTCCTAGCCCAGTCCACTGGCCTCCTGTGAAACTAGGAAGCTAGCAAGCACTCAGCAGCTTTTCCCTCAGTTTATTCTTCTGTATAGGATGTTATAGTACTTAAATGCAGGACTTCACAGAGGATGTGTTCCTACAATTTAGTATGTGGCTGCAACGAACCAGCTTGGTGCTTTGACATCATGGGCTGAATAGTAACTGAATTGCTCCATGCCTTAGTTTTCCACTGACATGAAGAGAATATTCACAAGCTTTGAGATATACTGGATGGAAAAGAAATGCAACACAAAAGTGCAACTCTTCTGTTGAAAGGCAGAGACAGGTTAAATTCTACCCTTTTGGTTCCCCACTCATGCCATTGGGATTGGCATGAAAACATAAAGATGACAGGCTGGGCCCCACTCTATTAAGATTTAAATTTAGCAAGGAACTGGAAAATTACTGGGAGCCTTATGTCTAACCTCTGCCTCAGAAAAAAATATGCATAATTCTTATCCCATAGCTAAATTTGAGTGAATTACCAAATGTTGGCCCAATAAAAGAACTGTCCAACACAAATCTTATCTGCCTGAGATGCATGTATCTGCTTACAATATCCTTTGTTAGTTAAACAAAACAGAATCATTGTTGCTAAGAAGTTAATATTGTTTAAGGTTCACTGGCTAACACACAGAACACTTTCCTGAGTTCCCCCAAACACATTCCTTTTCTGTTCTCTTAATTTCTTCCCCAATTTTTCTCCTTTTGTACTGCCTTGGCTAAGGCTGACATTTTCTTTTGGTCATAAGGTGATAGGAACTTTGAAGCAGACAGACATTTCAGGTGATGCAGTGAAGGGTAAATAGCTATTCAGATCAGAGAAAACAATTCATTTGAAGAGCAAAACATAACTGAAATAATTCTCCAAGCATTAAGCAGGAGCCTACTTGCCCTGTCTCATATCAGTTCACCCTTTTCTTGATTATTTCCCTAATTTGCTTGTAGCCTTTTAGACCTGTGTTGCCAGTGTCTAAAATTCCTACATCCAAACAGTGAGTTACATTAGAATAAAGCCAACTGTGGTGTTCCTATGTCTCTGTAGATGAATGAACACCCTTTAATGCTCTCAGTGATGTATTTTTAAATTTGATCATAATTTCTAATGCTGGGACAGTACTTGACACAAACACCCACACAGAAATGAAAATAAAGAGAAACACTTCATTAGCAGAGCAATATAAGTCAAGATGCCAAATGTAAAACACATTCCTAGCAGGACATCACTCCATTACAGCAGCAGAGCACTGCTAATGTCCATCTGATGACAGCAAAGCTGCACTTGGTATTGATCTGCTAAAACCATCCCATCCTCCCATTTTCCATGCCCTGCAGCATTATAAGACCTACCATTAAAAGCACAATTTTGTCAGGATAATTTCACCGCCTTGTAGGTCCCTGCCAACAGAACTCTGCCCATCCAAGAGGTCTCATCTTGGATGAGACCACATCTCTGTCTGATGTAGTTTCCACCAGCAGAAACCCAGGGAGTTCCCTGGTTTGTGAGCTGTGGGACCCCTCCAGAATGCTTGGCCACAGCCATCCTGTGGAAAGCTGAGCAAGGTAAACGAGGCCACAGCAAATGAGCTGCCACTGTAACCAGACGTCCCGAGGATGACGACCCCGAGCACCACCACGCGAGGCTGCAGTGTGGGCAGACACAGTTGTGCTGAGGGTATGTAGGTGAGACATACTTACAAAACCCAAGATCACCTTTCTGCTCTCACAAAACCAGCACTGATAAGAGTCACTTTTTACAGTGTGTATTTCCTCATTGGAGGTTAACATCTCAAATATTTGGCTTTCACTGGCCACCAATTTTTCTACCCTAAGGACTCATGAAAAACATTTTTGACAGCCTGAAAAATGAAGCCTTTCATTTTACACACAAAAGAGGCAGAGAATTGAAGGCAGCAGTGGAAGCTGCAGGAGCTAGAAATCACTCTGAGGGTCCATGTCAGGCCTTTAATGGGTTTCATTCCACAGGCTGGCAGTGAGAAACCCCTTAAGCCAAGAGCAGTCCTTGTAACCACACCAACAGGGCAAACTCATCTCCAGCAAGCACTAGGGGACCAAAATTCAACTAAAACTCATGGCTTCTGAACAAATCCCCTCTGAATTTTTGCTGGCTTCTAGTAGGCCTCATTATGAGGATAGTGTTCAGACCTAAATGTGTATCATAGCCAAGCAGCGACAGGTGAATGGGCTGTTTCTGCACTGAATGCAAATGGCACCACTTGCTAACTCTTCAAGGAGGAAAGGTACAAGATGTGCCCCAGCATAAGAGAAGTTACTAATATGATCATCAAATGTGTTAACTGAGTTAGTCTTGAAAAGGAACTTTAAAATCTGGCTGTCTGGGGGCTCCTGAAACAGCTTTTCCCAAAGATTTACAAAAAACTACAATGAAGTAGTCACTGAAGATGCATCGTTCCCCATACTGGGCAAAATCAGAATATTTCATCACGTACCATCAACCACTACAGGAAAAAAGCACACAGTGACTCATCATGGCTGAGGTTGTAGGGATCTGTGGCTTCAAAGCATGAGGAATTAGTCTGATGCACAGTTCAGTCCACTGGGGAATCACACATGGCTGCTACATACAGCACAGACAATTTGTGACAGTCCCATGTGACCCTGAAATTTCATCTCTCTCTTTTTTCTTTTTTAAGTGTATAAACACAAAGTCTCAATTCAAATGTGAATTTAAGAGCTATATAGAAGAATATGTTCTTTTTCAGATCAACGAAGATGAGTGAATAAAATCAGATTAAACGAAACATTAAGTGATGCCAAGATCAAAGAGTTTCTCATCTTAGAAATGCCTCCCTAGTCCTCTATGGTTAGATACAATCACAACAGAACATAACTAAAGAGATTCAAAACATCCATTAAAAAAAAAAAATGAAAGGAAAAAAGAACAGTGCCCTAGATCTAAACTGCAGAAGGACTATTCCCTCCTGCCTTCAGAACACTGCATAATCTGCTTTCCAGATTGATTGAGGCATCCTTGTTCACAGTGCAGAGCATTGGCACTTTCTGGAACCAGAAATCAAGATAAACCTCCGAGGAACAAAGGACTGGCACAAACCTCACACTTGCTGATCCAAACCAGAACTCTTTCAGCAGCTTGCACAGCCATAAGCACAGAGGATTGTAGAAACACACAGCACATGCACACACCTGAGCACTGACACGGCACAGACAACCCATCCACACAAGGAGCACCAAGGGAGAGCAGGTGATATGTGGCAGACAAACGTGACCTGTCCCTTCACTGCTACACTGGGGCTTGGGGCAGGGGGAAGGGCCAAGCAGGAGCACACAGGAGGCTTCAAACCCCCAGTGCAGGGCAGTGTGTGCTTCCATGAACCCACCATAAGCCTGGACCAGGAGTCTTCCTTTACAAATCCCTCCCTGCTGTACTTCACTTAACAACAGACTTTCCATCTCTGTTCTGCATACAGGTTCACCTGCCATGGACCCTTCCTTGCATTAGGCCAGCTCTATAAAAGCTCCTATAATTTTCCCCTTCCCTCCAGCTCAGTTACATAAGCTACTATCTACCTGTTATTTTAGATTATACATAGCAACATGATAGGGAAAACAGAAACAACAAGTTTGGGTTAATTTCCCTCCCTTGTCTCTTTGTTTGGTTTTCTGGAACTACTTCATCCAAAACATTTGTAAATAGTGCTTGGAGTTACATTCCAAGTTCCAGCAGTAAACACTAAACTAGCTAATATATATATAGAAGGATCCCTGTTCTTCCAGTGTAACCAGGCAACCTTGCAATACAAAGTTAACGCACAGTTATTTGTTCAAAAAGTGTTTTCACAGCTATTTCCTCTTCCCCCCACCCCCCCCCCCCCTTGACTTTTTCCACTAGGCACTACTTGTATTTATCATCTGGAGATTCTGTTCCCTTTTTCCTTTTTAAAAACTTTGTAACAATCTGTTTTAAGAGCAGCAAAGCACGGACATTTACCTTGTCGCAAAGTTGGATTTAATTTAAGAGAAATGAAAGAAAATGAGCAGAAGTTTCACAAGAACACCTGAATACAAGTCCTTTGTGACATGCCATGGTAACTCTGGAAAGGCGATTATTTACAAATGCTGAGGAAATCAGAATGCTGTAAGGAAGGGAAAAAACACATTTACAGAAACACCAAGGCAAGCTGAAAATGTGATTTACTATATCCTACCTAAGTCTATCTGAAGATTTCAGAATAAAACAAGTTTCCTCAGAGAACATAAGTCATGTTGAACTAAAATTTTCCAAAGGAAAATATTGTTTTTTATTAGATTTTCCAATCGAAAGTTCTTTGGAAAAAGGCAGCATCTCAATGGGAAGTGTTTTTCNTTCACTTAACAACAGACTTTCCATCTCTGTTCTGCATACAGGTTCACCTGCCATGGACCCTTCCTTGCATTAGGCCAGCTCTATAAAAGCTCCTATAATTTTCCCCTTCCCTCCAGCTCAGTTACATAAGCTACTATCTACCTGTTATTTTAGATTATACATAGCAACATGATAGGGAAAACAGAAACAACAAGTTTGGGTTAATTTCCCTCCCTTGTCTCTTTGTTTGGTTTTCTGGAACTACTTCATCCAAAACATTTGTAAATAGTGCTTGGAGTTACATTCCAAGTTCCAGCAGTAAACACTAAACTAGCTAATATATATATAGAAGGATCCCTGTTCTTCCAGTGTAACCAGGCAACCTTGCAATACAAAGTTAACGCACAGTTATTTGTTCAAAAAGTGTTTTCACAGCTATTTCCTCTTCCCCCCACCCACCCCCCCCCTTGACTTTTTCCACTAGGCACTACTTGTATTTATCATCTGGAGATTCTGTTCCCTTTTTCCTTTTTAAAAACTTTGTAACAATCTGTTTTAAGAGCAGCAAAGCACGGACATTTACCTTGTCGCAAAGTTGGATTTAATTTAAGAGAAATGAAAGAAAATGAGCAGAAGTTTCACAAGAACACCTGAATACAAGTCCTTTGTGACATGCCATGGTAACTCTGGAAAGGCGATTATTTACAAATGCTGAGGAAATCAGAATGCTGTAAGGAAGGGAAAAAACACATTTACAGAAACACCAAGGCAAGCTGAAAATGTGATTTACTATATCCTACCTAAGTCTATCTGAAGATTTCAGAATAAAACAAGTTTCCTCAGAGAACATAAGTCATGTTGAACTAAAATTTTCCAAAGGAAAATATTGTTTTTTATTAGATTTTCCAATCGAAAGTTCTTTGGAAAAAGGCAGCATCTCAATGGGAAGTGTTTTTCATTTCAAAATGTCAATTCAAAATGAAAACTGTTACTTTGACATATTAGATTCCTTTATTTTGCTACGCAATGTTGACAATCTATGCTGTTGCTTATTTTTCTACTCTATTGCTCAAAATTTCAACTTTTGCTTCCTATTCTGGTTAGAAACAATTTTTCTTTCTATTAAAGCTTTCTTCTGGGCTAAAAAAATCTGCTGAATATTCCTTGGTCTCAGTGCCATTCTTTTCTCATGAAGTTCTACAGTACATAGTTGGCATTTTTAAAAATCAGAATAACAGCCAATTAAATACTGCCCATTTTGAAAAAAAAAAAATACAAAAGCACTTATTGTTTTCAGCCTTCAAGGTGAGGGGAAAGGGAGAAATAAGGAAAATACCCAGAAGTTGCAACAGGAGATTTTAGCATCAGCAATCTCATGCCATGTTCTGCACAGCTGCCTTTGTGTTTTGCAGCTGTCTTCATGTGCCCACCAAACAGTGGATGACAGTACAATTATGAAATCAACTCTGACTTCCTCCTAGTTTTTGCCTTTTCAGAAGCTGCAGATCTAGGTTTATGTAGCTGAACTAGGAAAACTAGCCTGAAACAAGGAGGGGATGGAAATCAATATGCCATATTTACTAAGTACAGAGTAGTTTACACATTTCAGGTGTTCAGAATGATCTCCTATTGCCTTTTCCAGGCAACTCAGCTTCCAGCAAAATGTCTTTTCCAAAGTGCTTTGTTCCTCAATTTACCAAAAAGGAAGCAATGGGCACGAGGGCAGATGCTGATTTAGTAAGCACAGACTCCTCTTGGGCAAGTGGCTTTTCCTGAAGTTGTTTATGCTGAAAGCTGACTTTGAGAAGCTGAGGTCAGCAAGGGAATATAGTTTATGGTTTGGCCTCAGAGTCGCTGTGTAATTTGTCTTCCAAGTCTTGTTGTTCAGAGGAAACTATCTTCAGTCACAGTCGTTTTCCTCACCTCAGTTCTAAATCTTGTTTTTTATTTTCTTAAACAGGTAAAGATCTTGGAGGCTTACTGACAGCCTGAGCCCATAGGGTGATATCTAAGAATAAAGGCAGTAGGGTAAGGCCTGCTACAAATTTCTTCTCATTTTGACAAATTCCTTACTTCTGGCAGCTTCTGTACAGAACATGCTGGATTCCACTAAAACTGGTGGGACTGGTGAAACAAAATCGTTCGCTGGTGATTTTCATTTGCCAGTGGCACCTCATAAAAACTAACCCCTAGTTCTTTGATGTTGCATTATAACTATCTAGTCCCAATGATAGCACAAGGAAAACATGAATAATTTCTTAAGTTCAGCTGTAAAGTACCTGAACACATAAAGTACCTGAGCACATTAAACAGCTAATAAAGATCAAAAAAGGTGCTGTTGCAACAGATAAACTTCCCAGGCCCTGATTACAGCAATGATAAAATGATTTTAAAAAAGCAGTAAGAGCAATCATAATCATATATAGATCCCATTTTCCCTGTTATTTACCAATTAAAAAAACCATATATATAACCCAAATAAAGCAAAACATTTCTAACAGTTATCCAAATTTTCTGAAAGATGTCAATATCTGTTCAGGCACTGCAACATATTTCCAATTTCACTGCTCTCATACATCAAGGCAAACAGTGGTTAAAAGGAACAATTTCTCATGGTTATAAAATACAGGACTCAGGCAGAAAGTCAACAGGCCTGCTCATGCTTCCAGTGCAAGTTCTGCACAGAACTTTCTCTTTGTTTTGATATCTCTCTTCGCCCCCCCCTCCATTTTTTCCCTCTTTTAAACAAAAACAGTTATATTCAACAAACCAGCCAGAATGGAAGGGAAACAGTTCAAAAGGTGTTTTTAAACGCTTTTCCATCTCAGCTGGGACAACTCATAGTGCTACTTGCAGCAAGAAGCCTGGGTGAGTAGGGACTGCCCTGTGTGCTTTCAGGCACAGCAAGGTGGCAAAGAATATTCATTTTGCTGGTGATGAGCTTTTGTCTCAATGGTTATCAAGACCCAAATGTTTCCCACCTTCCTTCTAATGTAAGGTAGTTGCCCAAGCTTTGAGCACACACAAATATCACCTACCATAAGCTTTGTGTAAATAAATATCTTGGCAGGAGCTCACATTTCTGGATTACTTCTGCACATAAATATGACTTCATTTCCTTAAAAGCAAAAAGCAGCTAGATGGAGGTAGGAGTTTGTTTGGTCTTCTCTGCCCTTTTCCCAGCCTCATCCCCCAAAAGCTGGGTATAAACAGAAAAAGTAATTCAGACACACAGCCAAGAAAATAGCTTGGAGGGGCAAAGGAAATGGAGTTTCAGCACCAAAGGCAGTTCTGTTCTGGGACAGGACAGTGTGCTACAATGTTCTTCCAGTTACTTGAATGCAACAAGTGTTACTGCCTATGCCCCAGGAGTTACAGTGCATCACCCAGACAGGCAAGGGAGGGCAGACCCACACTCTGCAGGCAGCTGATATCATTCCTCCTGCTGACAGGCACTTCAGCACCCACAAACTTCTCCCAGAAGCGGTACCAGGTACTGCTCTGAAGCCAAGTGTCTGCCCACTCTCCAACAATACTGTCCACAGAGAGCACAGTCTGGTTTCTGAGAATAGGATCTGCTCCTCAAGCAAAGGTTTGTTCAAAAGCCCTGTAAAACAATGACTGACCTTCAATTATTTTGGTCCATACTTACTACAGAAGACCAACTAGAAATAAAATCCTGAAGACATAGAAAAGCCCTGTATCTAGCAAGAATGAAAGCATAAGAAAGATGAACTAGAATTTTTACCAAGGGGGCTGACTCCTTTTACACTCTGATTTTTACAGCTGTTGTTGATAGATGCTCCCTGGAGGGTGTCAGGTTGGTAGAGTCAAAAAGCAACAAGTTTTCCCAGTCAAGGAAAAACAACTGCTGATATTGTAGGATGTTGTTGTTGTGCTGTGCAGGCCTTCCAAACAGCCTCAACAGGTTGGAGACATGAGGAGAGAAGAATTGTCTGAAGTTCAACAAAGGCAAGCTTTTACACCGTCAACAAAGGCAGGGTTTTGCACCTGAGGAAGAATAACCCCAGGCATCAGCACAGGCTGGGGGGGTGAGCTGCTGGAAGGCAGCTCTGCAGACAAGGACCTAGGGCTCCTGGTGGACAACAGGCTGTCCCTTAGGCAGCAGTGTGCCCTTATGTCCAAGAAGGACAATGGGATCCTGGGTACATTAGGAAAAGCATTGCCATCAGGTCGAGGGAGGTGATCCTGCCCCTTTACTCGGCCCAGGTGAGGCACATCTGGAACACTGTGTAGAGTTCTGGGCTCCTCAGGACAAAAATATGGAGCTCCTGGAGTAGGTCCAGAGGAAGACAAGAAAGATGATTATGGGACTGGAGCATCTCACTGAGCAAAGGCTGAGGGAGCTGGGCCTGTGCAGTCTTGAGGAGACACAGCTGAGAGGGGACCTCACCGATGTCTGTCAGTATCTGCAGGGAGGGTGTCAGGAGAATGGCCCAGACTCTGCTCCTTGCTGCTGAGCAATAGGACAAGAGACAATGAGCTGAAACTGATGCACAGGAAGTTCCATCTGAACATGAGGAAGAGCTTCTTCATTCTGTAATGACTGAACACTGGAACACACTGCCCAGAGAGTTGTGGAGTCTCCCTCACTGGAGATATTCCAGAGCTGTCTGGACACAGTCCTGCGCAATGTGCTCTAGGATGACCCTGCTTGAGCAGGGAGGTTGGAACAGATGACCCACTGTGGTCTCTTCCAACCTCACCCTTGTGAAATCAAAGCCCTTCAACTCCTGAAAGTCATGAATAAAATCCACAGATCACTTGTAAATCAAGGAGACAAATCCAAGGGGCAATCACTGAAAACAAATGGACCAGATCCGCAGTGTGACTTGGATACCACCATGTCAATTTATACCATGTGAGGGATCCATCCTGCATATTTTAAAGCAGTAAATTTTGACTAGATTAGGCTGGCCTTAATCATGAAAATGTTCTCTTTAGGGAATGGCTGTCACTCAAGAGAGAATTAACAGAGCACAGCCATTGTTAGTGGGAGAATGGAGGCCAAATGCTTTCCTGGCCAGCCCCTGTGGAAGGGCTGTGAGGTCAGAAGCGAGGAAGTGTCCTTGCTAGCTCTACCAGAACTTCAACAGGTTGCAGAGCAACTTTTCCTCTGGACAGGACTGCATATGCTCCTTCAAAATACATACCTGGCAGACAGAATAAAACTTGGAGAGGAAGCAAGAGAGATTTAGAGAATTGGAAGTCAGACTAGACACAGTCTTTGCACACTCAGCCAGCAATCTGGAACTAACTTATCTGCTAGGAACATGCAACTGCTGTCATCAGCAATCCCCATGATACATTTCAACTGCCCCAAACCACCACATAATTGCATATTCCTTCCTCCTTTTCATGCACCAACTAGCAAGCAGGGGTGCTCCCACCTAGCTTTCTCCATGTGAAATAACAGTGATTCTCCTAACAGCAATCCCTCCTTCTTCATCAAATCTTCTCTCCAGGATTCTCAGGTTTACATAATATACACCCTCAGTGGTGACTTAAGCCTTTTTTACCCTCCTCCATTTAAACCCAAGTAGAATCCAGGAATGTGGTTTGAGGGAGCAAGGCAAACGTGCAAGACAAATAGAAATATCTTGCCAACTGCAAAGCAGTCTGGATCAAGGCATGAGATTCATCCAAGGCACAAATTCATTGCCTTCATCTGGATTATGCAAAGAATAGATTTGGCCTGGAGACCAAATTGATCCATCTGGATATAAGCTGATAGCAGTAATTAGAGTTGGTATGAACTATTGCAACTGCTGGCATCTCTCTTTCCTTGGTTCTTTGTCGCCTAGCAGTCTAGTTCAATTCATCACTGTATTAAATAATGAAGCTTCTATTCTTAGCAATAGTTTATGCCGCCCAAAACATTGTGTTCCAACGCGGTGGCAAACCTGGAAAGAGTCTAGAAATAGGCAATGAAAATATGAGAGAGATTCTTACACACAAAGGCACAAAGGGTTGCACAGTTCAAGGTGAAGACAAATCCCATGGGACATGGGAGTGCTATACAGACCAGACAATAGCACAGGGAAAGCTGGTAATGTCATGGACTCATGGGGGAAGCAAAAACAATCAAAGTCTTTACTTATACCACAAACATTTAGCTGCAGTCTAAAATAAAATTATCTTCCTCTTCTCCAAAACCATGAGTTAGACACAGAGATAATAATTCATAAACAAGCAATAGATGCTGCAAAAAGTTAGGAAGGGTTGTAAGTTTGGGTACTTTAGACCCTATAAATAAGAATTTGATTTGTAAAGAATATTCTACCTTTAGCGTGCCTGTATTATTATCATCTACATGATTGCTTGTTTCCATCTCAAAAAACTCTGCTTTGGAGAAGGAATGCTCATCTTCTGGTCACTAGCCTGTCTTGTTTAAGACTTCCTGTGCTACACCCCTCATGCTTCATTGGTTAGACATAGAAGGAGGGTGGGCTGAGAAGTACAATAAAATGAAATCTGCAGTTAGAGCATCAGAAAATTCAGGCATATTCTGACCTGGGAACTGACTGAAGCATATTTGAACCCAGCTACTCAGTGAAGCAAGGATGCCTACTGACTTTTATGAGATTTGAATAAAGCCCTTTAGGTGACTATCTCAACTAGATTTCCCTTTCATTCAACCGTCCTATACTCTCCAACACACTGTATAATTACTTTTAAGCTCTGAGAACTGCCACTTATCACACTCTAAGCAGCTTTCAAAACATTACAGATTTCAGCAGTTAGAGATCCTACTCTCTAGCAAGAGCAGAGGCCAACGATTGTACTATTATTAGGAAGGTGCACCTACTTAGTTTCATCAGTCTTGATCAAGTACATATTAAGGTCTTCAAAACATCTTCAGCAGTTTAGGACCAGATTTCATGAGGAACTCATCATCTTCTTATGACTAGGTATGAAAAATACTGAAAGAAGCACTTAAAATTTCTAGCAGGGCTCAGCAGTTCTTGCTCATCAACCTGGGACTCCTTTCTTCACTCAACATAAAGAAGAGCATGCAGATGACATCTGTCCCATGCACACTGTACACATATTGCATGAGTAAAACACAGGTGTTTGAAAAGCTTAGCTTCTACTCTAAGAGAGCCACACCACCTGATGTGGTTTATTGGGTTTGCAACTTCTTTTTGGAGAAAACCTGAGAGGTCCCAAGGCCTTATAGTTTTTAATATTATACCTGCTAACAACTGAAATTTGCCACCAAACTCTTAATTTTTTCCACTTCCTGTTGATCACTACAGGACCTGGAAGGCCATGCATGGGTCTCTGCATACATGATCACATGTGTGCATGCAATGTGTGTGTGTCTGTGTGACCAATGCCATCTAGAGGGAATACGATGGCCCGACAAGACACTGGTTCTGAAGCCAAGGGTACTGGTACTGCTGGCCACAGCTGCTGAGACCAGGCATCACTCATATTCTCAGTCAAAAACCTTACTGAGAAATTAACTTCCCCCCTCCCCCCATGGGAAAGCGGGTTTGGGGTTAAAAAAAAATAAATCCAGGAAGTGTCATTCCTTAGAGGGTGTTTGGTGGAGTTGACTGCATGGTGTACAAGTTTCCTCCCCCAATACTGGGATGAATACTGGGGCCAGGGAGGCAGAAAAGATGAATCATCTGAGGAGGGCCTTTGCAACAAAGAACTGGTTTAAGAGCATCAACTGCCATAAAGTCCTTTCTTACCAGCAGACAATCTTCAAAGAAGCTGGTCCATCACTCAAGGCTTTGCTTTTCAGAGAACATGTATCGACTGACCAGACATGGGGAAACACCGGGTGACACTTAAGTGAACTCATTTCCTCTACCAGTGAACCCTTTCAGCTAGGACAGGACAGACACACTTGTAGGAGATAAATACTTTTGGTACTGCTATCCTTTTGTGTCAATACTTTCGTGTCAGTCCACTGCATGCATACAAGATATCCACCTCCCTGTATTTCCGAACACTAATAAAATAGAGGTAGCCGTTAGCTGATTTGGCCTTTCTGAAAGCATCCACATAAGGAACTTTCTATACATGACTTTGATCTATAGTCCCTGATATGAACACAGCTTTCATCAGGGAGCTGTCATTTTGGAGAAAGGACTCAATGGAATGACTATATTTATATCTCAAACACTTTGTAAAGCTGTTACATACAGTACAATCTATTCTTTTCCATTACATACGTATAAATAGCCTCCTCCTCATCTAGGGGTCAATTGAGCTTGTGTCTCTGTGCTGGCTCTGGACTCAGAAGCTCACTCATGCCTATCAGTTGCTCTAGGTACACAAGTCTCTGCTGTCACACATGCTTTAAATTCTGACACCATAGATCCACCAAGGAGCTTCCAAGGCTCCTTTAATACTTAAAACGGAGGTGCTTGCCTGAAAACCCAACCTTTAAAACCTCATATGCTAAATACTGTGAAGACATCCTGAGTAGAGTCCGCTGCAACAAAAAATAGCTAAGGGGACAATAGGCAGAGCACTGACTGGCTTCTGCTCCTATTTCAGCCAGCAATTTTGTGTCCAAGAGCATATTACAGGATGTGGGAAAGCAGAATTCGTCCCTAGGCTTCCTAGTTTATGGTCAGGGCTTGATTCCAGCTTTCCAGTGTCTGTGCATATACTTGGCATAGTACAGCCTGGGTCCTGCTGCAGCCCCAGCCCTCCTCGTGCTTCAGTGTTTGCTGTCAGTCTGTATCTTTCTTCACCTTCTACCTATGGCTGCCCACGCAGGATCCCTTTTATGTAGTGCCCACTTTACTTTCCTGAAGACCAGTATCACCATCAGGGTAGAATCTGTAGTCCTGCAAGTTGAGAGGGATTTGAGAGTCTAATGTACTCAAAAGACCTTTATTATACCAGGTAAGACAAAAAGCCTTCTGGCTGGTGAGCATCCTGCTCACCACTCACCTCAGCCTTTTGCTGAGACTGACAAAAGCTGTATCACGGAGCAGGTCTGTGATGCTCACTTAGAAATGGAGGAACCTTTATGGGCTCCTGAAGTCTTCATCCCCCCTCCTGCTCAGTATTTATCTGCTCTCCAATGCTTTGGCAGTCTGACTTTAAACGCCTCGAGCACTGAACCTCCTGGAGTTTAGAGAGACAACAAGCCAGCAATTAGGAAACTCTTTACCAAAAGCCAGCTCATATATTGCTTTTGCCTCATTTTTATCATCTTTTGCTCTTGTTCAAATTGTTTATCCCTTAAGGATTTATTTTCTTTTATGCTTTCCTTTTTCCTCCCAAGAGTGGGACTTGGTTTGCCAATAATACTGGACCGTAGCTTAGCATTTGGGAAACATAACTGAAAAAAAAACCAAAACAAAACCAAAAATCCCAAACAAACAAACAAAAAAACCCCCAAACCCAAACCAACAAAAATCACCTATAAATGTTTTACAGATATCAGTAAAATTTCTAATTCTTAATTTTAGTAATTCTTAAAAAAAAATGTGCAAGAAATGATCTTTCCAAATGTCTGGCCAAGTCTGCTGGCCAGATTTATTTATACATGATCCCAAAACTCCTGAAATCATGATAGTTCCAGGAAAAGAGAAAAAAGGAAAAGAAATGCATTTATGGGATCTTTGGTTGGTTAAGTCCACATCTATTTCTGCTTGATATCCAAAGACAATCTGAGCTTCCTGATCACCATAATTCCCTGGTTATTAGACTTGTTTATGTAATTTCTAAAAATAGAGAATAACTATATTTTTGTTACATTAGAACATGAGTTTTTATTAAAGACTGGGATGTTAAGGAAGAAGCCACTAGGGGAAAAGGCAGGAAAAAGTTAAGAACATTTCCTTCAGCCAGCTTCTAAAACACACTGTGCATTTCCTCTCCGCATGAGTTGGAGAAGAGTTTTGGAAAACCTCTATTTCTCACACACTTTCATCTCATGGCTGGTTTTAGAGACAAGTATTCACAGATGCATGAAACAACTGAGAATCTGCTATTTGCAATTATTATGCTTCTCTTGATCTAGAAGATCTGGAGTGCTTGCACATGGCTCCTTTTGTCCTTTCAGCCCCATTCCTGTCTGCAGCCCGCTGTCTGTGTGGGGCTGCCCATGTCACCCCAGGGGATACCCCCCCCCCCTCCCCCAGATACAAATCTGGCTGGTACCCCAACCCTACCATTCACTCTTCCAGAAGGGTCCTGAAGACTTTATAGTTAAGCCAAGTCATCCTTCATTCTTTCAGCCGAGTCACCTACATGGGCACTGTCAGCAGCTCAGAGTTGACATTTTTAAGATCCATTAGTACCAAAATTCCTTCCCTTTTGCACTCCTTTATTTGCTGGACACAGCAGACTACCTATAATTATGTTTGCTTTATGTCTAAGCAAAATCATATATTTCACACGCACTCTCCTACCAAGGTACTCTGAATTTAGGAATGTACTCACCTCCTGAAGATTTTTGAGAACTTGGAAAACATAATTGAACCTCTTCATTCCTGAAGCTGGCAGATATTAGAATATATTTTAGTCAGATGTACAAGCTCACATTTGTGAACTGGTTCAAGGTTATACCTTGCCATGGTGCAGGTGAGAAAAACCTCAATGTCTGAGTGTAGAGCCTCATTTCTGCTGTCTGTGAGCCATAAGGCATGTATGAATAGCCCCATTTTTCTCCCTGTCTCTCTCCCAGCAGGGCTCAGTGAAATATATTATCTTCTCTTTCCTAGCCTTGTCTTTCTCACATCTGTAGACACCACAATGATACCTTTGGAAATACAAGTTAATCCTATTCCAGAAATACATCCTTTTCCTGATGACTATTCACTTGGGGCTGTCCGTGGTGTTCCCTGCTGAGTACTATGTGCAGGTAGGAGATTTGTCCATATCACACATGCAAAACAGGCCCTTGCCATTCCATCAAGAGAAGGCAGGGTATTAAACAGAATGTACAGTACCTGAATTTGGCCCTGAATGAGCACCAAACACCTGAATTTTGAACTGACAAACTCCAAGGAAAACTCATGTGTTAAACTCAACTATGCTTCCCATAATAAACATGAACTTGGGTCCTCCAGCAGGTCAGTCCAGGTATTCATTCAAGTAAGAGACTGCACTAAGATGAACTACTTGGCTCCTTAAACACACATCTCTCAGTAAGAAACTACTCCATATTACACAATAGTAGAACAGAATAAACAACCCAGAAGTGTGTTTGAATGTGGCACTTATAGGGAGGGAGAGTAAAAATCTGTCACTACTGCTAGGCAAAATTTCCATGCCTCATTAGTCCTGTGGATCACTGTGCTGTATAACATCAGCCTTCACACTCTTCATACTATTCCCATCTACCCACTCAGGAGTCCTGAATGCTGTGTGACAGGAGCACAGAAATGGACTCAGAGAAACAGCCTTTTTCCAGCATGCAATAGCTGCTGCTTCTCATCTCAGTAATTTATCCTGTCTCCAGCTAAAGGACTTTCAGGACCCTACACAAGTGCACACATGCAAGAGAATAAAGGTATCTGTCATGAAATCTGCAGGCACAGTATTTACCAGGTGGAACAGGAACAATCACCAGAAAACACTAGAGACCTTTATTTGTCTTCTAGAGAAGCACATTCTGAGTGCCAGCAGGAGGGCATGTAGTTATCTAAGTTTGCCAGATCAGTTTTAGCATAAGCATTTGTCTCCTCCGCTCCTATTGAGTGCATCTCCCCCTCCTGGCACGCAGCAGCCTCGAGAGGAAAGTTACTGTGCCCAGGAAGGGCTCGGCACTGCACTAATGTACATTGACTGTGTTTTCTTCCCTGGCACCCAGCCATGCACAAATCCCCTTTCTGAGTCACTCCCAGTGAGAAAACCAACACCGGCATTTTGCTCTGTTGAAATGGCAAGGCTGAGAGCACAAACATAAAAGCAGCTGCCTATCAGAAGGGGTTGGGGATGAGCTGATGTCTGGAAGCATGAGGCAAGGGGAGGGAATTCCTCTAAGTGCAGTGTAACACTGATAAGGGGGAAAGAGAAAGAGTAGTGATGGATGCTGGAAAAATATCACTTGGCAGAGCAGATGATGCACACTCCGATCAGTGAACTATAGTGAAGTCAAGCTTCACAGGCTGGACTCTCACTTTCTGCTTTTCCTCTAATTATTTTTATTGCCACAACATTTCTCACAGACATCAGGGCCAGTTTTGCCCTGCTCTGTACAAACGTGGCAGATATCATCTTGGCAAGTGCCAGGGTTGAAACAGGGACCAGCAGAGCAATAAAAGCAGGATTCTCTTCAGCTTGAGGTGGGAAGCCAGGCCAGCAGCTGGGAGCTATAACAGACCAATATCCTCTGCAGATTGGGCACAGATGTGGACATGTAACCACAAGCCAGGGTGTTACACAAATCATGTGGACAAACTGTGGCACAAATGCTTAGAGCCTGAACAGGCCACAGAGGCAGAGGAAGAACAGGGCAAGCAGAAGATTGCAGCCAAGGTGAGGAACAAGTCTTCTCAGGTTTTATCAAGAACCAGGCCAGAGCATGGAAGTTAATCCAGATGCCTCCATTACTAGGGAAGAGTCAGTCACAAAATGACACTTCTTCTGACAGTCCTTGCATTTGTATATGCAGGATCCAGAAATGCAGAAGCAGCCCAGGGAACATTTTCTCAGTAACTCAGTTCCCCTCAGACTACTTTACCAGAGTTACTGAAATTATCACTTACTTTACACGGGAACGAAAGAGGTGGAGGGGATAAGCCAGAGTCCCGCTTGGCTAAAGGTAACCTCTCTTCTGCCTTGGAAAAACAAAGAACAAATGTCAGCAGGGCTCCATCCAAGCCCTTCAGTGATGAAATCCTCTTGGAAACTTTTAGACACAGGTTCTAATACTTGACTCTGAAGGTAGAAACAGGGAAGCACATACAAGTCCTAGGTCACTGTGTGAAGACATCTAATTTTGAGCCAGATAGTAATAACAGGAGGATCTTGGGCATCTTTGGGACCATTTACAGAACCTTCAGCTGGCAATTCCCTCCCAACCTTTTCTCACAGCATAGGCGTAAAAGACAGATATATAACCCTGTAACTGATTACAGTCACAGCATATCTGAAGACAATCCTATGCTCCAGGCTGCTAAAAGATAGTGAAGGGCAGATTTCTACTTTAAAGCCCTCTCTGACAGGGCAGTAACTGGATGCTACAAAGAGTTCTTGTCCATGTCTGAAAGCTATTTCTCTCAGCCCCTCCTCCAACTTCAATCATCCCCAATGCTACTTAGAGAAACCCCAGTTGCTTTTTTTCCCCCCTTCATGCCTTGTTTCATCCTTATTCTACTCCAACAACTCCTGAGCCAGCTCTTCTTCATATCACCAATATTTGTCTGATGTTAGATGTGCCAGCATTAGCACACTGACACACTGCTAAAAAGGATGGACAGAAGCACTGACACAAACACTGACTCATACCCTGGTGGGAAGCAGGAAGAACAGCTGCCTGTGGAATCATCATGGCCTGCTACAGCACTTGTACCACCAAGGAATCTCCTGATAAAAAGGGAATTGCTGAGGTGCTTGACTGTACTAAAACATGACAGTATCCAAATGTGCTCCTCTTCCCTTTCACATACTCTAAATCAAAACATATGTTACTTTTAAGGTTTAAAATACATTCTGAAAGTTTGGATTTGAACAGATGCAGCCATCCAAAGTTACCGCATTAGAGATAGAGGAAAAATTGCCACAATATTACAGCCTTTCAAGGAGGAAAGATGAAGTAATCTATTTCCATAATTTTGTTTGTGCAGCAAACCAAGCAATATAAAATCCATACATTGAGCTCTGCACAATCTCATACACAATAAACAAGAATGCCCACAAAATTAAGTATAACTTTGTGGTTTTATGCAGATACTCCAGTCCAACACAACTCTGAGAAGCAGTAGTCAATGGGATAAGTAAAAATATGAGCAGACATTAAATGACTTCAAATACCCAGGAATACCATAGGAGACTAAACCTTTATTACGTGACAGCCACCATGAAATGGGATGCATAAATAACACTAAGTGAAAATAGAGATTGCACACAAGGCATAAACTCAACAGACCTCAGCATCTCCCAAGATCAGGCAGGTCTCATACTGGACACTGGTGATAAAACCACAATATCACTGGTAGCTGTTCCCAAAGCATTCAGCCTTATCCCATCTCCTGTCCGTGTTTCATGACACCACTGTGCAGCACGGACTCACAGAGGCCCTCACAGCCAGTTTGTTAACAATGGCACCCACAGAATTTCTTTTGGAAGGGGAATGAAGCAGAAAGAATCAGCACCCACCAAATCAGGATTAACCAAAGCTACTCAGTCTATATAAATAGTATGAGAGGAAAGAGTACTTTTGATGCATAGAACGAAGCTTCACAGCACTTCAAGTTTTAGTAAGAGCCTTCTATACCCAAGCTACATAAGAGTCATCAGTTGCTCCTAGAAACAGAGCTGAGCTGCAGAAAGATGAAGTTGGAGTTATCTCTAAATCTTATGGCTGAGAACCCTCATGAGCTCTCCACCATATGGATATTTCCTTGGGTTCCACTCCTTCCCACAGAACACACAGACCAGCTTAGACTACACTGTATGATTGCTCTGGGACAAAACCTTTGATTTTTCTGAAACATGGCTTCAGACTTCTGCTGCTCACGTGTCTACTCATGTAAAGCTGCCCACGAGTGCCTACAGCTGTGTGCACACAGAGACAGGGATTGGGACCAGTCAGTGCAGAAACACCATCTGAGCCACCACAGCAGCACTGCAAAGCCCAGACTGTGTGCTGGGGTATATGTGTAGCTGAAATGAATCAGCACAGATATGACTTTTTTTTTTTCCCCCACCATCTAAGGATTAATGCCAAATGCCTCTTTGTGCTCATTTAAAACAAACTGAAGAGACAAACTACAGCTCCCAGGAAAAAAAAGCACACACTTGTTTAAAGACAGAGCTAGCCCCTCCTCATGCTAACAGCAGTACCAGCTGCTGGACTGATATCACTACCCTTCAACTTGACCTTGTATGAGTAATCTCTGTTATGGTTGAAGCTGACAAGTTGCTTAAAATCACCACCCATGGATTACATTCAAAGAGAGCTTTAAAATATTTTCTAATTATTTTTGCTTCCACTCCACCAAACACTGTTAATCAAGAGCTATTTCCAAAACACGCTGTATTGTAGTAGTGCTATACTCCACAGGAGATGTACCAATTGGGTTGGACACCTTCCAGTTCCAACTGTCAGATGACCAAACTGTTCTCATTCTTAGAATTAGGTTCTCTTTATGGGCAGGGAATTTACATTTTTTCTTTATTTACATAAAAGGCAAAGGGGAATGCTTGACTGCGGGGAAGTCAGGCTACCTGGTTGGATTTTGCATTTGGATAACCAGTCTCTACCAGTAATAGAGTTAAAACTTTTCTTCATTTACTCCTTGTTTCATTTCCCAGGGTGTTATTTCTTCATGTTGCTCATGAAGACCTGGCCTGTACTCTCCTCACGTGGGTGTGACAACATGCAACACCCAACCCTTCCCATGAGTGCAGTAAGAGAAAATCGGAAGCATTTCTGCATCTCCAAAACCTTGGGATCCAGCTCTAAGTCTGGCACTGGTTTATGGGCATGGGTGGCTCTGTGCCATCCATGGCAGTTTGTTTGCAGAGAAGAGACTTCACACTGCTCCTGCTTTTCCTCTATTTCCCATTCCCAATTTTTTTACATCTAAAGCTCCCTATGGGAAAACAGGAGTAAAACACAGAACAAACCTTAGTGTTTTAAACAGAGTTACCTGAAAGAACCGTAAAAAGTGCAAAAGTCTCTAAAGAGAGATTTCCTCTAAAGAGGAAAAACATAGAGAAAAAAAATCAAATTTGTCTAAAAAGTGACCCTTTTCTCTGTGAAGGACTTCTGAGCTTCAAAATCCTTTTCACAATCCTCCTTATTTAGAAATGGTAGAACATGAAGTTACCAATATATCAATGCTTTGAAGCATCATCCTTAAAAATACTGGGAAATTTTTGAAAGAAGCTTCATCATGCACTGGTAGTTTATATTAGAGTGGTTATCAATGTGCAGAGATTGTATATAAATAAATAGATCAAAAGTAGTCACTAAAATAAATTTAGTCAAAATGGCAAAAAATTAATTTACTCTAAGATGTTCTAAAAATTAGTTTTAAAATAGTTTATTTTCAAAGCCTCCAAATAGCTTTCACCAAAATCAAGTCTTTGATCTTCTCAGAAGTTTTAAAATTTATATTAAGAAGTTCAGAAGCCCTAAGCCTTCTCACAAAAAAAAAAAAAAAAAAAAAAAAAAAAGGAGAAATTGTTCAGTTAGTTAATTAATTTATCAGGCAGCAGCCCTGAATCTAATGAAAACAGGTCCAAGGCATTAAATGTTCTTCAATGTAGATTTGCCCATACCCATTTTCCCTCCATGGCCATGCATATTTTTCCAGTCACCAAGTCAGTAACAGAGATACACAGATCACAATAAAAAACCCCCCAAAAAACCCCAACAAAACAACAATCAAGCCAAACCCCAAAACCCTCACATCTTGATTCTGAAGATCCTGAACTGTTCCTATCTGGAGTGTTTGTTCAGTTTTACAACTATTTTTATTGACTTAAAGAGTGTTTTCACACTGGCTCTCCTCCCAGGCATGTTTAAACAAGCAGCAGTGTGCAGTGCCAGAACACAACACAAACGTGCTCTATAGACAAGTAAACAAAATACCCGATGGCTTCAGCTACCCACACCATGAAGGGATTTTGAGCAAGTCACTTCAAATTATGTTTTGGTCTCTAGACACAAAGCAAAGTTGGTTTAGAGTTCTTTGGCTGTGTTTTGGGTTGTGTGTTTTCTTTATTGCTTTGGGTTTTAAGCCATTTGCTGGCCCACGCTCCCCAAAGATGTGGGCTATTCATTCTGTTCCCGCTTAAAGGCTCAAACTGGACTTGATTTCAGTAAGAACTGTGTGGTATGTAATGTGGTTATAATGCAGCCTGAAAACACAGCAAGCCATCTCTACCATGTACGGCTCGTGTGCCCTGTGACTGCAGGCGAGACCAGCCACCAGTACACGCAGTCTAAACAGACTGGTTTTGATGGGCCTTAATTAACTGCACCGCTGGCCGGACAGCTGTGCCGCAGCAGAGCAAGTGGGCATTGCGGGCCTGGGGATGTCCCACTGTAGCCAGGTTAAAAAAAGAAAACTCAGAAGGAAAACAGCCTCTTTTCCTGAGAGCCAAGGTTAGTCCTCACCATAAATCCATTGGCACGGGGCGACACACCACCTCCTGCCCTGCGGAGTTGGGGCCAGCCTGCAGGAAGCAGCCGCCTCCGCGGCAGGACGGGGCAGCTGGCGCCCACTGCCGTGTTTATCCACCCCCAGGACACTCCAGCAGTAATTTTCCCGTTGTGTGACAGCGCAGGCAGGAGGGAGAAGGGCGACCCACACGTGGCCCTAACAGAGATCACAGCCTCTGTGATCAGCAAGAGCTGAAAATACCAGCGAGCTGGCACCGCTTCAGAACTACAGCCTCCCCCCCTCTGCCCTTTCATCTACAGGCACCCTCCCTGTGTCATGTATCAGCTCAAGGGGCTCCCCCAGATTCATCTGTAAACTGTTCCTGAAAGACTAGCTCATCTTGACCTGGGACCACCTATTTCCCCCATCTTTGGAATTCCTCGTTTTTGTTGTTAGAACAATCCTTTCAAAATTTATTTTCTTAAAAGTGGACTCTGAGTCTTGAAATGATTCTGTCAGAGTCCAGCAGCACCCCGGAGAGCACAGAGCACAGCCAGCCCCAGGAACACAACTGTGGCTCTCTGCGCAGTACCCTGCAGACTTCCTCTCCCAGGACAGTTTTAATAACTCAGCACAAGAGCTGTCAGGAGACAGCATCCCATTACCTGCCAGCCCAGCTGGTGAACTGGCTCTACCTTATCACAGCCATGATTCTGGGCTCCCTAAGGCTGAAGGTCTTGGCTACTGCTGAATTCACTCCAAAACAGCAATCTCAATCTCAGTTCCATGGTGGAATATGCTGGCAAGGAGGGAGGTGAAGGTCCAACAACCCATACCTAGTTCTTCAGAACTGCTACTGGCAACACCACGATAGGCTGCCACAACACCTCCCTACTGCTCCTGTCAAAATTGTTACTCAGGCACTGCCTGCATTCCATGTCTAAGAAAACAAGCCTGCTCCAAACATGGAGGACCTTCCACCCCACTCCATTCTTTTCTCTATGCTCATGACTCCATTCTGCTGGAATATTTACTGTTTTGACATCAACTTGCACCAAGAGCCAGGAGGCATCTGACAGCATTTTGTCAGCGACAGACAGCACGGGCTTCTCATCTGGTCCCTATTTTGTGAAACACAACTCTTTACGTGAAGCAGACCACCACAAGTTCAGCATTTAGAGCCTAAATACCACATTAAATGGGAACATTAGGATCTTCTGCTGTGTAAGATTTTGGCACCTCCTCACATTTATGGTTCAGAACTGTTGACATGATAAAATAAAACCCCAAGCTGAGGCTCAAGATGTTTATTATACTGAGGAAGAGAATTGTATGGTGTGGGAAATTTCCAACACAAATAATTATGACCATTATTCTGAGCCATGGCCACACTGTTCCATATTTGCAGTTTGGGCACTAGTAGATTTTGTGACATGACAGCGCATCCATCAAATGCCAGCACCCTGTGCACAGCTGTGACACTGAGGGGACTCGCATTAAGTGCACTGGATTCAAAGCCGTATGGCTTCCAGTGTCACTGCAACTAACACAGTGGTGGAAAAGGGGATATAGCACCATGAGATAGAGCATTTCAGAAGCAGGGCAATCATTACAGGAGGACGGGTGACTGGAAAATAAGAAGTCACTGAGGGTCAGCATTTCAGTGGGCTTTCCCTGCACCCCCTCAAGCACCAAAACGTGTTGCAATTATTTCAAAAGGCACTACTGCTTCTAATAGTCATTTTATGGCCAAAACCAACAACATATTTGCCTTCTTCTTTAGGTGTTTGCACTTCATCACTGCACTGACACTTTTCAGATGAACTGGCCTTTTATTGTGCAGCTATTCTAAGGCACAATGTTTTGTTGACTAACATCTGCTGCACATAGCAGTTTCTTACTCTATGGTTGCTCATAAGTACCTGATTTTTTAAAAAAAACTAGGTGGATTATATTTTTGATGAGAGTTAAAAATATATTAGAGCTTGGAAGTTCAAAATTAGTCACATTAAGGTTGGTTTGAATACGAGCTCCAGGTATTTACTTTAGGGCCCATGGTTATTTCAGTGTGGCATTTTTATTCCAGTCCACAAATAGGAGAACAAGGTATTTAGAGCCTAGTTAACTTTCTGGGTCTCTAAATGTAAGCAATGCATTGATACAAAATCCCATATTTGAGGTCTTTGGTAAATAGTCCCATTTAAGCTCTCCTCCCAGTCTACAGACTTTTACTCCCACCTGCTTAAAAGTACAAAATGTACTCAGGTTTAATGGTGTCCTTCACAGTGGCAGAGTTGCACGTGTTCAAGTTTTGAATCTTGCAAAGACTTTCACTGATGTGTTTCACTTCCACCTGAAAATGACCACAGCTGGGCAAATAGCCAATTTTCAGTCCAGTGCAAAACTGAGAAATCCAGGAAATGCCATTTGCATTGACTCAGAGCATGTTATTTTAAAAATATCAATTGTTTAATGGCTTTTTAAAGCCAGGAATATCTCCTCCTAAAGTTCTCTCTCCAGGTTATTTAACCATATTGAAAGGTTGATGGATTTTTTTATTTTTTTTTTAGAGGGGCAGGAGGGGAGGGAATAGGAATAGGTAATAGGAAGGTAAGGCGTTCTGTTCTTCATTCTAAATTTAAACCAATGCATCACTGAATTTCAAAAATGTCAAGATAGTTTGGCATTTCTGTAATATTTTGTTCTGAAAACACTGAAGCAGAACGTTCAGACTTTTAAAAGTAATAGCTCCTTTCAGCAGAAACAATTTGTAAACAACAACTTGAAAACTTCAGACACGTGGAACAGAAGAGTTGAACAGAGACTTTCCTATACCCTGGAAGACTGCCAGCTACTCCCCAGAGCACATGAGCAACACGGGAGCCCAACCACTTGTTCCTACAGAAATAATTACAGCCAAGGAAGCAGCTCTAAACTTCTGCCACACCACCCTGCCAGCACACCTCAACTTTAGCCTTCAAGGCTTCCCTCATCCCCGGCCATTCTGCTGAGGCTGCCAATGAGGGTGACAATTAATGGCATTTGTGACGGGATGATCTGCAGGGCTGACATACGACCCTTCGGAAACTGGACTGTACCCAACATTTCTGTTTCCACAGGTCATTAAACAGCTGTCAGAGCACTGATCTATGATTCCTCCTATCCCATCCCATGCAAATTCCAAGCTGGTGACAAAACATGGAGGGCTGTAGGTACCCACAGTCACCCAGGCATCTAGAACAAGGAGCTGTCCAATCCATGGTGCCGCCTGTGCAATGACCACAAGGATTTTGCAGCCAAAGATAAACACATCTCTCCAGTTTCCAGCCAGCTATAGCTTCTGGGGCAGGTGGTCTTCTCATCTGCCTTATACTACAGGGAAAGAACTGGTTGTTCTTTGGGAAAGATGTCAGATCCAGCTGCCACCACCTAACAAAAATGGATCAGTCACCTTCAATTCTGGCAGAAATTATCCCTACCAACAATGTTTAAATGGCTTTCAATTCCTTGAATAGCAGCCTAGCACAGGAAATTCTTTCAGGCTGGATGATACCACCATTTTAATACTGATATTTGCAAATGTAAAAAGAAATAAATCTGTATTTATCTATTATAAAATGCTTTTTAGATAACAAGTTTCGGCAGCAATTTTTCCCCAGAAATATTCAAGTAGGAGCTGGAGGACTGAAGGTGTAGCATCTTAAGTAACAGACTATCTTTCCCTCCCACAGATTTTTTTTTTAATTATTTACTGGTTTAATCCCACTTTTCTCATTGCCACATTTTTTTCATCCCCCTCCTTCCAAATTCAACCTTTACTATTCATACATGTGATATTTATGGATTAAGGAGGATTATGATACCATCCAACATGCAGATGAAGTAAGAGCAGCTCTCATAGCACACATTAAGACTAAAGTCAGCACCAAAAAAAATTTAACCTCATAATGTCTCCCTTTAAACCACTACTAATTCTGCCCTACTCCCTTTACTTTACCTCTCCTGTCTGCCACACACAATAGGTATTCCCCATGTGGGTGGATACAGCAGTGGCTGAGAGAGAGCTCCTCATTGAGCTTGGAGATGAAAGCCTGTTACCTGTTTTTTATTTATGTCCTGTAAAATGCAGCGTGTGGGGTTACACATGAGACCCTGTAAACAGGATGAGGGCCAGTTGCTTTATACAGCATGGAAAATTTCCATTTCTTGGAACAGACAGGTCAGCTTGGAAGGAAGTCAACCCTCAAGGTCTTTCTCCCTCTTTAGGGCTCATCTGAAACACCAGCTAACCTAGAGCACACTGCCCAGGAGTCAGGACAGCCAAACAAATAGATCAGTGGGAGGCAGGGCCTCAGCTGTGACAACATGTCCCTTCCTTGCCTGGCCAGGCACTTGGAGATGGGGTCCTTTTGTCAAACCCCTGTTTCCTCAACTGCAAGGGTCAGCAGTCTGGAGATTTCTGCTAGAGAAGCACAGCTGGGACTGGCAAGCAGCAGTTGTCCTGGGGTTAATATACGCTTGTGTGCCTCCCCTGACTGAATTGGGAAACCAAGGAGAGAAAACCTGATAACTGTTCCAGAATTAGATCAGATGGCCCCAAGCCATCTTCCCAGCACTGGGTACCCAGAGGACTTGGGGAGAGGCTCAGTTTCACACTGTTGGACAGGTCCAGCACCAGCAAAGGTGAAGAGAAAAATTCATTTGCACTTCTGCTCCATTTTCCAGTTCACCTCTAGGACCATCTGAGTGTACCCTTTATGCTTTGTTTCCCCTCCCATACCCAGCAGTGCTCTGACTTTCCTTCCCTCCCAGCTCCCCATATGCAGTTCAGCTCCAAGCTGTCATTCAAAAGGTTGACACTTCTGAAAAATGTCCAGATACTTCAGCTATTTCTATTCTGCCTGGCATAAGGTGAAAATCTGAGTCAGCTGGCTGTGCTCTGTCAGGTTTTTTGCAGCCAGTGTCCTGCCTCTCAAAAACACCCACCTAATTTTGGAAACACCCGTCTTAACTTTGGTGCTCCTGATGAGAAGCAGAAAAACACACTCAGCTTAATCCCAGCTGCAGAAAAGGATCCAGAGAAAGCAAGATGACTGAATAGGAAAAAAATACTAGCTCCTATTCACTTACAAACATTTTTATGTAGTTTTTTATGGGAGGAAGATAGGAGGCTTTTGCCAAACACATTGTCCGGGCACAATTATTCCTCTCTCCTCCTCCCCCTGCCAAGTTAACCTCCTTCTGAATTGGGCCATAAGGAAGGAATTGAGCCAGACAGGACTTCTACACATTTTGGCTCCACATTCTGCAAGTGTAGGCTGTCAGGCAGCACTGTAGCAGCAGAAACGTGTTACTGAATAGTATGGGAATATTAATAAGCAAGGGATGAACATTAACATCTGTCACAAAGCATCCTTCAGAACCACAAAAAAAATAGAAAAGGAAGAAGCGTAGAAAACAAATTTATCTGATGTTCAGGGCAATACTCAGTCATTGTAGAGGGAACAAAATTGCCCCAGGCCTAAAGCTTCACCATTGCAGTGGTCATTTGAAGTGAGTAGTAAGACTGAGACTTGCAAAATCGGTTTAACTGTGCTCCCATTGACACCAAGAGTGAGATACAGATAGATTTCAGTAGAAATGGATATAAAACAACAAGAAGTACTTTTGAAATGCTCACTTTTTAAATCTAGACCCAAAAGCAATAAAAGACACTCCCACTTCCCCACTCCCAAAAAATCACCACCCCCAAACCCCAGCTCATCTCATTTCCAGGTTTGCCTCTACCTTTGTCATGTCTTATCAGCACTTCTCCAGTTGTACTGAGAGCATTGCAATGCTTGAGGCTCTGCATGCTCCCGGTCTGTCCCAGGACTTCACTGCCTTAAAATACCATCAAAAGCCTCTTTTTCTTTTTTTTTTTTTTCCCAAGGATTTCAGTATAAGGGTTATTTTAGTACCTGAAGGCTGTAAAGACTGGAATCAGTTAGCACTAAAACAATGTGCACCAATACTATGGTCTACATTAATATCCCCTAGAAAGTAACAAAATTCAAACCCAGACACTGAACCACAACACCTTTGGTTCTTGTGGATAAGAAAGCTGCTGTGGGGTGCAATAGCAAGAAACAACTTTCAGAGACCTCAACGTGATCACCACCAACACCCCAGTTTCTAGACAATTAGTCTCTTTTACTTACTAGTGACAAATAGTCAGCTACCAGCCATGAGATATCTTTCCCTTTTAAGACATCACATGTAGTCACCTCTTTTCTATTAAAAAATAATAATTATTAAAACCCCACAGCAAACCCTCAGTATTACTCACCCTTCACAACACAGCCACCTCTCTTAATTTAGTGATGGGTCTGATTTTGAGCCAAGCCTACAAACGAAAAATGCACAGCCTTGAGAGGAGAATCAGAAGCAGGGCCTCTTAGAGCTGCACCTCCTCAGGCTAACAAGGCTGCCAAAGTGCCTGCCATCTGGCTGATTAGGTGTGCTCTGGCCTTTCCCCACAAGTAGTGAGAGAACCATAGATACTCATTTCAGTTTTACCTTTTCATCCCAAATTATGTATTTTGTGGGACCTGCTGGTTTACAACTACAGTTGAAAGCAGCAGGAGACTGTGTGCTATTTCCAGCTTGATTGTGGGACTTCTGGTGAGAAAGCGTCATGCATTTCTTATCATTGAAAGCCTGGCTTTAAATCTGAATCAGTTGTGAACCCTAGTTTAGATCTGAATTGTGGTTCTTTCTCTTTTTATATCACCTGTATGTTACTGGCATGTCTAACAGGTGCTGTCATTAAAAGTGGCTTCTGCTTTGTAGTTTCACCAAAGTAGGCAGGAAACCTTGCAATGTATTAGCTAGGAGGAAATTAGGAAGAAACTCAGGCCTATAGTCTATGCACAGTGCTTAGTGCACACACTAAGTATGGAGTGCTATGCTCTTCATTGAGTTCTATTTAGACATAATTTTGACATCTCTGAGAAAATCAGTCAATGTCTCTGCACCTTCTCCTCCGGAAGATGATCCTCTCCATGTTGAACATAAAGCCATTGCCCTCAGTTAGTCACCCATCTGGGGGGTGAGGAGGAACTGTGTTTGCACAGTGCTTTGTAAACCTACATTTTTAAGAATTATCTGCTGGCACCCAAGTCAGAAGCTGTAAGTAATTCAACACCCTCCAACTAAGAAATTAGATTGTACTGACATCTTTGGCAATGTTGTCACTGGCTTGAAGCTGTTCTTATTTAGGTATCATTGTAAGTGTGTCCTGTAGCCAGTATTGTTTTGTGGCCAACACTATTGCTATAGCTCTATAAATCTGCAGACACTCTGCAGAAGGAGTGTAGTGCCAAAAAAAATACTAAATTCTCTACTCTGATTCCAGTTTGGGAACACATGCTGGAGCAATACAGCTAGACAGATGTGGCATCCTGAACACCTGATAAAGCCACTCAGTAACTGGAGAGGGACTTGTGCAATTCTCTTAAATGAAATTATTTTTTTCTGCTCAAATGTTACAGCAGATGAGTGAAAAATAAACGGGAGATGTTGCATATTAGTATTTCCAGGATGTATACCCAGAAGAAGTATAGTTGGCAGTCACTGGAGATGTCTGTGTCTTCTCAGCCTTCTTTTCCTCCCCTGACAAATCAGCTACCAGGCTTACTTTCCTTTGTAGTATGAAGAGGGTAGCAAACATGCTGGGGGATTGCTTACTGGAGGAAAAACAGTCCCTTTGCTGAGAAAAATGAAGAGAACATCAATCCAAGCTGATGGGGCCAAAGGGGACTGTGTAGTGCTGCAAAGCCCACCTTCCCATCTGTGCAACAACTGCAGGAGAGAGCTGGGAACCCCGGGGATGCTCTCTCTTGGCACTTTCCCAGGTTCTCAGCTGGCTGCTCTGCTCCTGCTTGGTGTGAATGAGAGAAACTCTGGCTTCAGATTCTATCCTGCCTCTTTCTAAAACCCTGCAGTCTGGCAGGAAGGGAGGTGCTTTAGCAAGGAGAATTCAAATTTATTCAGTGGTATTCAGCCTGCTGCAGAGGACAGCTCTTGTAGAGCAGGTGGCAGCATCACAGAGAGCAATACCTACAATAGCTCTGCAGCAATAATTAGTATTATGCCAAAACTCATAACATGGCACCTCCAAGGCCTGTCTGCTCCACTAACCAGCACTGCCACCCCCAGCAGCTGCATTCACATCCTACCACCTGCTGCAGTCCAACTCCAGTATTGTTACCAGGTGACAAATTTGTGCCTATCTAACCAGTGGCCATTCCATCTTCTCCAGCACACCACCTGCCAGGCAGGACAGCATTCCTCCCAGGTCAGGTATTAATGGACAGCAGCAGTCCTGTCCACGAAGCTGCTACCTGCTAGAGAAAATGGAAAGGGAATAGGATGGAGGGTTGCCAGAGCTGTACTGACACCAACTCCCTGTGTTATGTGCTGTAGCCATGGGATTTTGCCCTTCAGCTGGCTCTTAAATGACTGCTCAGCTGGAGTGGGCTACTGTCTGGCCTTGCAGCTCACAGCACAGGAGGGAATCTGAAGAAGGCGGCTGTTCCACTGCTGAGATGGGAACAGTGGGTTGTTATTATTTATATTGTGGTGCTGCCTAATATGTTCTGGGTGCTTTCCAAAATCAGAGAGAAACATGGGCCCTGCCCTGAAGAGACATGTATAATTGGAAGAGCAGTCAGTGCACTATCCAAGCTGTGGGCTCTCTGAACAAGCCATCCCTCCCATTCAAGAATTGTTTGAGGCTGAAGGGAGTGCAGGGGATCATGCAGACCACCCCAACTACTGCCATGGACTGGGATTTATTTAATCTTCCCAGAGAAATGGCTGGAAGCTTAGAAGAGATTCCACAGTGTCCCCTGATAGTTTGTTCCAATTGCTGTAACTCTTCTTGGAATGATGAGGTTTTTTTCCTAATATTTATTCCAAATGTTCCCTGCTGCAGCCTCAAGCCATAACAGCATTTTCTGTCATTTTACTAATGAGAGTATTTGATGTGTGCTCTTCCTCAGAACATCCCTTAATAGATCTCTCCACAGCCAGCCTGTCTCCTCCACGGTATGAACCAGCCCAGGGCTCCCAGCATTTCCTCAGAGGCCACAGCACTTTCAAGGGTCAGTGTGCAGCTCCAGTCAGCTTGCCTGTCTTCATCTCAGCTGTTACAAATGAACACTAAACACAGAATCTTTCTCTGACTTTCTTAATAGGTACCACATGGCCAACCTCCAGCACTGAGGCCCTCTGAGCTCTTTGCACCATCTTTTGGGAGCCTTCACAACTATTGACACAACGAGAGACTCTTGAGTTGTAACTGAACTCTTTTGTTACTGACGCAGAGAAACAACTGGGGGTTCACAAGGTGTTTCAGAAAAATGGTGTTGAAACTCGGACTGTGTGGACCTTTGGGCACTTCCCTCCATTCTGCTGCACACATTTCTATGCATAAAGATGCTCATACAGTCCTGGAAAATCAAACTTTTAGACAAGGCCAAATAAATTCTGAAACAGGTTCATGAGGTTATTCGTGAACTAGGAAATCATATTTTCTCTCAAATTCCTCTTTTCTCTTGTAGGTAATTAATAAAAATATATATGCTATGATATCAACCATGAAAAATAAATTAATTATTTATTACAAGACTTCCTGGGCAAATCCTTTCAACACCATTTTCTGAAGCCCCAGAAAGGAACTCAATTTCTTGGAGTATCATGTAACTCTGCAAGAGTTTTTATTGGTTTCTGGCACTTCCACTCTGGATACAGCTACATATCTGTGATTTTACCAGGAGGAGTCAGGAACAACAAAGACTGGATAGGTGAAACCAAGGTTGCAGTTGCTCTGTGATTTGAGATTTATCTTGATAGACATAAGTCAATGAGAAAAGAAGGAGAGATAGAGAGAGAGAAAGAAGGTATCCAGGTATGCATCCAGGCCAGAAGATCTGTAAAGAAGGACATTTTGCAGTTTGCCTTGAGGTTTCAGGTGGTGTTCCTTCGTCCTGACTCACAGAATGCATGAATATTCCTGGGTCTAGGAGGGCAGAATTATGTTGCATACTATTATTCTTTCTGAATTTTCTCTCTGAAATGTATGCATAGGCTTCACTGATGTTCCACCCTTGCTACAGTGTTCAGTACTCAAACAAAAATGTATTTGCTTCTGTCAGTTTTGCTTGTCTTCTTTTGTGCTCCTGAACCACATCCCAGACAAACTTATTTCCCTCTCAATCCGAAATAATCAATTACTTTAAATGACTATTAGGCTGAAGTATTCAGGAAGAGCAGTCAATTAATAATCAAGAACTAGAGGATATTCCCTTAGTTAATTTCCAGGGCCTGCTTTGAAATTCCTCATTTGTTATGGGCTTGCAGAGTAACCAAATGGTTAGAGAAGCCTAATTGGATTCACAAAGTCATGTATTTCTTTTCAGCTTAATAGTAACATGTTCATGCAAACATTTTATATTGCATTTGGCTGAGCACCTGAGGTGAATCCCGTTCTGGTCTTGCTGTTCTCCAGCTACAGAAGCAGGTTAATACATCAGAAAGCTCCTGGGAGCCTTTGCCAGCCACTGTGCCCATCACCATTTGCAAATCTAAGTATTTGCACTGTGCATTTTTTCACAAAGAAACTGGACCTCAGCACATAACCCCAAACTGGGTTGACCTGAAAGACTGGAAGCCTTTAAGGGAAGACATCCAACTACTTTGTGACCAAACACAATTATAACCATGGCCATTATCACGACACTGATCAAAGGACAAATGGAAGAGGCAACTCTGGGCACTCACAGAATATCCACTCTGAGGACAGGGAGATAAGGAGCTGCACTACCTGTGGAGCCTTGCAGGGACCATATGTGCTGCAGCATGGCAGGAGTCCCAAAATGCCAAGGCAAATCAGAGAGGCTGTGCAGTCAGCACAGCCAGCCTTCCACTTTGGAACAGGAAAGCATATTAGAGTTTGGGTAGCCTCAGGACCAAGAGATTGCAGCTGCCTCACTGATTTTGCTCTGGGTTAAAGCTGACAGCTGCAAAAACATTGTATGAAGTTGCTGCTCTTTGAGGGGTTTGTCACTCAAAGCCAGCATTTGGCTCGATGTGGAGGAAATCACAGACTCACTGTTTCAAGCATGGGGAGTAAAATCAAAAGCCATAGCTAGGACAGCTGCTTCCTTCAGACTCCCTGATCCCTCGAGTAGAGACCAAAGCAAGTTGCTTCCCCTGTTATCCTCACTGGCTCAGAGGGCAACCCTCACACTTAGGGTGAAGGAGCTCCTGGGGGACCTCAGGTGAAGTAAGTGAAAATCTAAAAAATCCTAAAAGTGAGGTTTCAGCAATGGTTTTTGTTCTGGACAAGAATGGAATGACACATGTAAATCTTCCCTGGAAAATGAGTTTATCCTTTGCTGAGAAGAGACCCTGTCCCAGGTGAGTGCCTTCACAGCTGGGCAGACATCCAAGATGCTGGAGCTTTTCCAAATTAGGCTGTAGCACTACTCTTTCAAGTTCTTGCAAGGGTTATATCCCAGTGGTTCAAAGCAAGGAGTGCCACTCCACTATGGTGTCCAGTGCTGGGGGCCCCTCTCTCCTCCCCTCCGGCTTGCAAATGAGAAACTTTCCCAACAGCATGTTAGCTGAAACTCCTCTGGGAGAGATGGTGGAGGAACATTGACAAATATTTAATGTGTGACTAGGCAGAGATGAAAAATGAGCACCAAAGCATTCTGCTGGGAGCATATGTAGAAAGAACATTGGGTATCTCAGGTATTTTCAGATCAAATGAGAAAGCAAAGTTTAACTGCTTCCTTATGTTAGGTGACTCCTCACTGAAGGCAGTGGGCTCAGAAGTGAGCCTTCAGTTCACTAAAGTACTTACTCAGCTGCTTAGATCCTTAGTGGGTTATTTGAGAACATGCAAACAAGTTGCAGTAGGATGGGAATGAAACCCAGATTCCCTGTGTCATTTTCCCAGACCGTCATTCCTCGCAGACACATTGCATGTGACTCATATCTACACTGTCAGAAGTGAACCTACACACCCCAGTAAACGGAGGAATGTTTCCAGACCTGCTGTGACCTAAAGTTCCTCAGGATTTTAGTCTCCCTAGGAGGGAAGGGAAGGCAAGAACAGATAATATGGGTAACTGTGCAGGAACAATCCACATCCATCACGGAAAATCTTTTCATAAAATAATCAAATACTGTCTCAGAAATAGATTATTTACCCCTACTGAATAGTCAATCCAGAATGACACTTTTCTGTCAGAAGCCTGAGAACTTCTCTAATTCCTGGGATAAACAGATATTTTCAGTAGAATATAGCAATATTCTTGACCAGTTCATGCCCTTCCATTCCTGTGCCAAAGTTGATCTTCAGCTTAAGTAGGTTTTCACACACAAGTTCTGTGTGTCAGAACAACTGCATCCCTTTTGGTCTCATCTTCTTAGGCAACTGGTAACTTCCCTTTGTCTTCTTTTAATATTACCATCTGTCATCTTCCCTCTAGCCTGCTCTTTTCCTGTTTTTTGTTTGTTTTGTTTTTCTTTTATTTTGTGTGGGTTTTTTTTTTTTTTGTTTGGTTGGTTGGTTGGTTTGGTTTTTAACTTCTGTGGTAATCTCAAATTTCTCTAGCTTTGTTGAAAATTCTCCATCATGACTTTATACCTTTACTGTTTCACCAGAGTCTAGGCAGATATGATCTATCATATCTCCTTGTCTAGATCAGTTATCAAAGAAGACCATGAAGTTAGTCACACATGATTTATCCTTCATAAACACTTGTAATTTATCCTGTTTCCCCCATTTCTTCCTTGTCTATAGTTATTGTTTCAATAATTGTTCTGACAGCCCTGTGTAATACAGTGGTCAGAGTGATCAGTTTATAATTTTCCAGATAGCTTCCTCCTTCCATCTCAGATATAGGTGCTACACTTCCTATTCTCTAATCATATATCACTACCTTTAACTTGATGGATTAATTAAAATGTTTTATAATACACATGCAAATTCATGTGCCAGGTCTCTCAGCTTTTGAGAGTGAAGATGATTTGGCTCCTCAGCACAGGCCAGTTAAGCACCTTCCCTTTTCTTTCCCATTGGCCACCCTGCATTTTTGACATATTCAGTATCTCTAAAAGGTCCCTATTACAAGTTTGAGTCATGCCTGGACTCCTTAAAGAAAAACAAAAAAAGTTGGGTACATGTGCCATTTTCTGCATCACCTAATAGTTACTGTGTCTGCAAATCTGACTTGCCTACCCTCCTCCCTTGTATTTTCCTTCTCCTCTCTGCCTTTAAAATAAGAAGGGATAAAACCCTCTCTGTATCTCCAACAAACTTCCTTTCCTGTTTATTGTCTCATATGTGCTTTGGTCACTTGACATATCTTGTATCAAGAGACAGTAGAATAACTCCTGGAGCAAGCAGGAGGGACTGATTCTGATTATCCACTCTGAAAGGAAAGAAATATTCTGGCTGCTGGCAGTGCCTCCCCTGAACACTTCTGGACTGTCCATAGGCTGTTCATTTTTAGCTCTGTAAGTTGGAACTAGTGCTGTATTAGATAACTATTTCATTTCACCTATATGTGTAGTAACATCCACAAAGAGTCCTGAAGTGAAATGTGCAATTCATACAGATAACGTCAATGTCCCTGTTTCAAATCCAGCTACAGGATCTTTGAGAACACCCTGTCCCTTTCCCTACTTAGAAACCTTATTAGTAAGTGGCCTTCACTCAGTTCAGATGGGTTTGTTGCCAGATGTCTCCACAGGCAAGACTGCTTGCTAACCCTCATTCTAATAATAAATATGAACACTGCTTTCACAATACCTTTCCACATGGGAATTCAAAGTGTTTTAAGTATTAAGCATTTTAAGTTTTAAGCATTTTAACAGCAATGAAGAACAAATTTTGTGAAACATGGTTTAATCTTTCAAAAGCAGATGAAAATTATCACTGGGAAGAGTATAAATATAATGGGATATCTTTGCCTTTCCAATGAATGATGACCTACATAAGATCTTTGGACAAACCTCACCTCTAACAGCATTTCTCATGATCATGGTCATGCTAGAGAGATCCCCTTCAGCCAACAAAGATGGTTCACAGAGAGCAGTTTGTAGAAATGGGCTCTGTGCAAAGATTTTACTTAAAGTACAGGGAATCCATTACATTGGTGTTTGCTCCTAATGTATGCCCAAGAGCTTCAGGGAAGATACATACCAGAAATCATTCTGTATAACAGTCTTCTTGCTCTCTGCCAGGCCTTTTCCCAGGTAATAATCCTATCAGCAGTGCTGTCCTGCTGCTGTAGTGATCTGGCTCTGAGTTCACCTGCTCTCAACATCCTTCACTACTGAAGGCATGGCTTCTTCAAATTTTCCTTACCCTAAAGAAAATGTGGTGCATGCCTAGTATATCCTGGCGGAGGAAAGACTTCTTTCCAGTGAGGTGTGATGGTTCAGATTAACCAGACAATTTCCCACTGTGGAGGACAATGTGCAAATGAGGAGCAATCCAACACCCATTATACGAGAAGCTTTCCACAGTGATTCAACACTTTGGAAACACTGCAAATTATTTTTTGAGCACCACAGCATTTGGTATCAGTGAACTGCATCTCCTGCAAGAGGGAAGAAGTCTGTACTCCTCATCCATGTTATAAACTGTAGAACTCCCAAATCTTCTTGGTCTCTTGGACCACAGAAGCTCCAGGAGCCCTAGGTCAGCATGCCAGGAGGTCCTTGGGAGCTGCAGACCCTCAGTATCTACCTGGCTTTCTGCCAGTCAGAGTAGCAACCAGGCACAGATCCAGGGGAATTTAGCCTGTATTTCATAGGGAATTTATTCATTTAGATGAAACAGAGGTTGTTTGTTTTCAGTTAATCATTGCTTTCTGATGAAGGAAACATCTTGTCAGAGAATTGCCAGCAAACTCTACCCATGATTCACTTTCTAGATTTCAGCAGAGGAGCTCAGAATCAGCTCAATGCCCTCTCCCACCTCTGCTCACAAAGCTCTTTAGCAGTCTTTGCCTCTGGGAAGGCCCTCTTGGGGCACAGTGACCTTGCAGCAGTTCAGTGAAAGTGGAGAACACAGAACCCATGGAGAGGAGGCATGCTTTGAAATTTGGTTGTGGTTTAGGCTCTCTAGCTCATTCCCTCCCTTTTTCTTATTCATCATTTATTACAAAGCCCCAAAACATCTTTTTCTCTTCTGTCTCACTCCAGAAGAACACTGGCATGGCTGGTCTACTCTTTTTTGAGATAGCGAATTGGCTGGAGACTTCAAAAGTCAGAAAGTGTAGGCAGCTGCCAGAATTTTGTCACATGTTTCTAAAATCTGGTTTTCATACAGCTCCAGAAACCAGACCAATGTGATAAATAAGAATTTTCACTTTCTTTACTTTTGATCCCACATGATAGTAGAAAAAAATGTGATAATTGAATTACAAAAATGAGAGAAAATTTAAAAAATAGAGAATTTCAGGTCCTGAGCCTGCTTGTCTAAAGAAGTAGGAATTGCAAAGGTCTCAAAGGTAGGAACTTATGGTTTGTGCAAATAAGCAGATGCTGAGGGATAGGGACACTGTCCGCTCTCTCTGAGGGGAAGCTCTGGCAGGATTTCAACCACATTAGACGTGAGAGAATCCATTCTGACACTCAAACACAGGTGCAAATCCACTAGGCTCCATTAGTTCTTGAGCTTATGGAAACACTTGTTTTCCATGTTATTATTTTGAACTCAGTTTTCCCATATCAAGGAAAGCAAATACTCAATGTTTTAAACAGTCAGTGGTAGAGATGATGAGAGCTTCCTTTTTTTCCCCCACAAAGCAGATTGCAGTATTCTTTAATAAGAAAGATTTTTATTTAGCTCAACAGAGATGCTTAACAAAGGGAGATGTTAATACAATTAGAAAATATAAACTGAATATAACTACCTTCTTCTCCTGGGGGTCATGGCTTTCTCTGCCTACAGGTTCTCTAGCTGTCTTTCATGAAATACAAGGTAGGCAGGACATGAGTTACTAGTGTATACTTAAAAAAAAAATAAATACACCCTGGCTTCTTTTGACTCCGTAAGGAAGAAAAAGAAAAAGCTGTCTGGACTGTTTTTAATTTAACACTATCCTACAGAAAATCACAGCAGCTCTGTGCACTTGTCAGTGCAGACCCCTTGCTTTATACTAGACAAATATTTGAGGATGTGTGTTTTGCCCTTTGAGTGTGGGAAAAAAAGTGCTAGTGCTTTTCATTTCTTGCATTAATCCTCTCAGCCTGCAGTTATCATTCTCATTCAAATAAAATGATAACAAACCCAGCCATCTGGTTAAAAAGCCCAGGCTGGTCATAAATCCACTGGGTCCCTTAGATTTAAAAGAGGGGGAAATGCTTTGAAGCAAAGAGGCTCTTATGCAATGCCAGTCCCCTCCCTGGGAGTGCTGAAACCTTTAATCACCTAAGCAGGGGGAGATGCACCAAGGCCGGGGAGCCGGGTGTCAATATTATTCCTCTTACATAATATCCTGCTTTATCTGCTGATTGAATGGGCTTTTTTTTTTCTTCCTTTTATTGTCTGTTTAACTGAACTCGTCCCTCAGATGCCAAAAAAGCTTCCTGGTGAATTGCAGCCTCCCCAGAAGAAAAGCAAACCTCACCCACAAGCAAAAACAAAACACCATCGCAGATTGAGATTTGCTGTCTAAAACCAAACAATCATTAACAAAAAATAATCCAGCAAAGAAGGTACAGCAAGCAATGGGCACCTTCCTGACACAGAAAATTAGCCTGACAGGACAGAAAGATAGTGCTCCTCCTCTCCCACAAACCTGAATCACCCACTACATATTTTCTTTACCCTCCTGCAGGGAAAATGTTTTATTGATAAGGCCTCTCCTAGGCTTGTGATTACCCCCTGGGGCTGAGTTAGATTTGAAGCTGGTCAGCTTGACATCATGTCTAGACAGTCCCTTTCTTTGGCAAATACTCAGTGTACCTGAGAACAGACCAGTGAGTCAAATAATGTGAAAAATGGGGCGGGAGGAACCTTTAGGGGCATGTTGGATGCAGAGGAGACTGCACAGAGACATTTACAGATGTATGTACCACAAGAGGTCCTCTTTCATGGGTGCATGCACAGCTCTGCCTTCTCCTATCCAGGTACCCAGCTTTGCACAGTCTGGCATAGTTAAAGCTCTGTTCATGTTTCCTGCAAGCAGACACGCAATCACAACCGTGAACACAGCAACAAAGCTGCCCTTGATGCATCCACATACTGTCAGTGTCAGTGGGGCAGCTCCTCCCATCTCCCCACAGTGGTGACTTGGCAGGTGTGACACACTGTGCCAGTGCGTGATGATCCACATGGCACCTCCAGCTCCCTGCCCTGTGCCTGTTCCATGGGTGTCTGAACTATGAGAGAAACCCTTCTAGAGCTTATAATCTGATGGTTTAAGAAAAACAAACTCAGAACCAGTTTTCCTTAAACCACATCAGCTCTGGACTAGCTTCCCAAAGCTGGAAGGGGAAGGCAGTATATCTGCCTTCCAGTGAAGGCTCCAGTCCCTGACACAGCAGATCCCTGGGCTCTGTGATACACACATGCAGGGGCTCTCTCACAGTACATGCTTGCATTCCAACACCACGTATTTCCATGTGAAAACATGCCTTGCCCTGCCTTCCTCCAGGGTCAGCTGCCCACAAGCATCAGTGCTTGGTCCATCTGCCCAGCACTGAGGTCTCTCTTCAGTCTCTGTTCACTGGTACTCATGGGCAAAAGGAAAGGGTGGAGATCTTGAGATTTCCCCAGGAATGTCAGGTACTGTGATTGCCCTTGCCATCTTTTAGGCTCACATGACAAAGCTGCTGCCTGCAGACCAAGCCCATGCCAACTGAATTGTTGTCCGGGCCAACCAACATCCCACAGGGCCCAAATCCCTTTTGTGCTCTTCTTCTTCAAACTTGGTAGAAATCATCTCTATGAAAAACTCTGGTATTTTTAGGTCAGAGCTGAGCTGAGCTGCCTGAATGTCTCATGGCTGGTTCCCTGCTTGCCCTTTGGGAACAGGGCATGCAGAAGGCAGTGAGGAAAAGGCATGGTCACACCATGCTGTTTTTCAGCCATCCTTAACTGCCTGGGTACCACAGAGAGCCTGTGAGCAACTTATTTCAGAAATCATATAGACCTGAAAAAACTTTATGTATAGGAGAAATTCAAAGGTTGCTCAGAGCCATCTTTTCTAAGAAGTGGCACTCAAGACCTGAAAACAGTATCCCCCTGGTCCTGGTTAGCAGCTGGCTGACTCAGCCGAACATCCATCACACAGCAAAATGCGATAATTGTCTTGCTCTGAGCTCCTCAAACCTGCCAACTGTGGCCAATGCCCACTGTTAGCAAATCCGACCCTCATTATCTGCTCTCCATCCTCATCTTTCCAAGGCGCCGAGCCCTGTAGTGTGCCATTAAACACCCACCATCATGTTGCTTCTAGGCCAGTTTGTCATCGCCAGCATTTGTTTGGGAATGTTTGTTGGGAAGCACATGGTGGCAGGGTCAGTGGATGTTGTTGAGGTTTCTCCTCTTGTGCCTGGGGGCCAGAAAGCTTTGTGCATTTCTCAGTATGTTAAACTCAATTAAAAAAAAATTAAAAAAACAACATCAGGATAACTTAAAGCAGATGTGAACACAAGCCTGAGACCCTTTTGAGCACAAACACGGCCATTTCATTGCAATTCCAAAAGCCTTTGCTGGCAAGCCTCCCCTCCATGTCCTACATTCTTTCATTCCAAGGAAGACAAACAATTCAGACTTGAGCAGCAAGGCACGTTTTTCAAATAAACAGGTTCCCTCAAACAATTTTTTCCTTTGTGTCACCCCAATACATGCATTCCTCTCTTAAAGGATCTTTTAGGATGATCTAAATGATTATTTTTGTCACACCTTTCATTTAAGGGCTTCAAAGCACCACATTCAGCCCATGTGAACCTCTCACATGGAAGTGTTTTCACCTTCATATCCCAACACAGTATCTTCATGACCTGAAGTTACAGAGAAAATTGGTGGCACTTGTGGATGTTAAAACCAGAAATCCTGTGGAGTCTTGTACTGTTGGAAGAGGAACATCCCTGGCATAAGAAGAGGACTACCTGCTAGTGACTGGGGCCCAATACTCTGGAAATTAGATTGCATAGTCATTTCTGCTCACCACCACTAGGTCTTTGGTTTTTAAGGACAGATAAACATTATTTTACCTTACAGGTCTTTCAATAGCTCAACCAGCCTGTAACCTGATTCACTTGTTACCTTAATTTCCTCTCTGTCATTTCTCCCTGTGTCACTCAGACCAGCAGCTGCCATGTCCAAAGTCGGTAATTCCTTCCTTCCAGTTTCATGCTTATTTTGCCATATACTCTTGTGTCTGGCTGTGACTTCTCTGAATAACTCCTAGACTCTGCTCCAGCCCTGCTCATGAGTTCTCTTTAGCTCCACATTGCTCTACCTGTCTCTTGATGGGAAAAAACCAAGGCCAAGTCTGGGAGGATTTTAGTATTTAGTTTTGATTCATGATATGTTTTCCATATTCTGCTTTGTGAGAAAGAACAGAGGTTGTCTCTGGAGAACACTGGGACATGGGAGGAGACAATTCCAGAATCTATACCTGGGATCCTGTTTCTTCCAGACCTTCCCCATAAGAGGAAACAGAACGAAGGCAGCCTCAGCTCCTGTCTTCTACCCACTGAAAACAGACAGCCAGTACTGGCAATTTTCATTTCAAATCAAGAATGCTTGGAGATATCCTGAGTTGTCCTGTATGGGCAATTTGAAGGATTTCTCATGACATCTAGTTAAATGGTGTTTACACTATTAAAATTGGTTGCAAATAATACATAGTAGATATAATAAATATAATAGCAGAAAATAAATAATAAATAGCAGACAATAAAATGCATTATTTCACACAAAATAAATAGAGAAGGACTTTAAAATAAAAAAGAAGGAATGCCTTCTGCAATGTGAGGACAAAGGAATGGCTTGAGAAGAAACAGGAGATCAGTCCCCAGGTGAACAGCTTCCACCCATACCATTTTTTCCTGCCCTACAACAGCTTCATCCCAGGTTTCAAAGTTGAATTCATGAAGATGCTGTTCACTTAGTGAGACACAGGTGGAGATGTGATGATTGATGTAACTGGAGCCCAGTGACTGCAGTGGAAGGGCTGAAGCAAGAGGAGTGATGTTGCCTTCACAGTCCAGCCCTTAAGGGAGATGCATTGTTGCATTCTCTAAGAACAGAAGTATCTGCCTCTCCCTCCTAATATGATTTTCATATTTCTCATGAGCTTAACATGGGAAAATATGTACAAAAATAAATCGATCATTCCAAATCATGATGATGAAAAATCTTTAAATCTCCCAAATCCCTCTAAATCCCTTTACAGGATTCTGTATTTCTCACAGTAAGTTCCTTCAGTTAATTCTGCCACTGAGTTAAGGTACCCAGAGGAGAAATAAAAAAGCTGTGCTTGAAAAACATTTTTCTTTGACTGCTGTACTTCACAGGACCTGAAAAACCAAGGGACAAGTACCCCATATCAAGTACAGCTGCAAAAACTTCCCGAGCACAAGAAATTAATCATAATAAAAGCCCTTTAAATTTTTTTTTAATACACTTAGGTACCAAAGATAAAAGCGTTATTTCCCAGAATCGTTCCTGTTTGGCACAGTTCCTGATTGCTTAGATGAAGAACTTTTATTATTGAGTTTTTCATAACCTCTAGCCTGAAAATCTGGGGAATGCCTTACAAAGAAAATACAGAATTCTCTAAAACTGCAAATGTTCCTGGCTTTTGTGTTCCCTCACACCAATATTCCTTCCTGCTCTTCAGCAAATCACCCCACGGCCATGCAGGCAGCAAAGTCTGAAGGCTGCTCTTGGCTCACAGGAATGATTCCGAAAGTTGGACGGGACTGAACCAAGCAAAGTAAATCACTAGATAAGCTTACCCATATTTGCTTCTACTTGCATAAGATGGTAAATTGTGTGCTTAAGGGTTTCAGGCTTTTCCAGTATTGATTGATGTTTCAGAAATTCCTGCTGTCAGTGCTCAAAAAGCTGTTTGTTGCCCATATTGATTATGTGTTCTCTACATGGTTCTCCAACACAAAACCTTAGCTCCATTCTGCTGTATGAGTGCAGAAGAAATGAGAACTCTGTGCTTTTTGTCTGGGCCCAGCTCCACAAATTGACTTGGGAATGGCAGCCTGAACCTAAGCAGAGCAGTGTCCAGCTTGTGAAGCTGGAGCACAGGAGGTAGGAGTGGGCAGGGAAGAAATGCCCTCCTGCTGCCAAAACACAGCATGAACACAAACACTGCAGTCACTTTACACCTTTGTTCAGCCTGAACCTTCAAGCAACAGGGAAATGAGACTAAAACGAGAATCAGGCAGAAGGGAGTGCTACCATGCTCAGGATGGGGTGAGGGGACCCAGAGTGAGCAGCACAGCTGGGATCTCATCAGATAATGATGGAGCACACACCACACCAGCTGGTCCTGAGGCAGGAGGGTCAGGGGAAGCCACCTCCATCCCCATCTGCCAGAGCTGTGTCCAGTCCCAAGCTGTCACTCATTGCATTAGTATTATTTCATCATGTACAAACGCAGCTTCTACCTCCAAGCTCATCCCATACGCTATATAGGTAGAAAATAAATTTTAGGAATACACTTGATCTGTAATGGCCTTTTAACATCAAAAAAAGCTACTAAGTGCAAGAGAGAAAACTGATATTTGGGGATGGAGGAAGACTTGCAGCTCAGTTCCACAGGGCATTCACTCAGAACAAGAGTCCCCTTGAAATTATCATGCAAATCTGGAGGCTTTTCAGCAATTTCATCTAAATCCTTGAGGTTTTTGCCCACAGAGAGGTTAATTTGGTTTCAAGTAGTATGGATTAAAAGCAGAACATTTATTCCTGATTTATTCCCTCTGTGATCACTTTTATTTTGGAATAAAAATTCCTAACTCTGAACCAACACATCTCATCCCTAACCTGCCTTAAATACATGAAGAGTCAGTCAGTCTTTTCCAGCTCACAGTGTTCAAAGAGAAAGTTGGTTGGGAATAGTCAGGAATTACTCCACAGTAAACTGTTAGTAGGTCAGAGAAAACACCTATATTATGGGATATTTACTAGATCAGATATCAAGTTCAAGATAACTCTGTTTCCTTCCATGAGCCAAGTTTTATTTAACGCAGTGGAAGTACAATAAGAACTAGATCACTGACTTTAGAGGAAGTTTTTCCAAGAACTGGGGAGAAAAAAAGATTATTAGATCTCAGCAATGATTCCAAGGGAGTCATTTGCACAGGAAAGGGTGACAGATCTGATTCTTCATTTCCGTGTAACTAGTTTAATAATTTTTTATTTAGAAAGAAAGTTTCAGAGGAGGAAAAGCGTTGAAGATCTTGAGCTGCTTGTAATTTTTTTTTCTAGAATTTTGTTTAATCTGTTATAAATGAAATGCAAACAGTGAGAAATCCAAACACTTCACCAGTCAGGAGACTAAGAGTGCAGTGATACCTTGGCCAATGAAGAGCAGCTAAAGGGAGTGTTGGAGCACAGCCGAGAACAGCCAAAGCTGGAGGAATCAACAATCTACCTGTGAGTTCAGGGGACACTCTGGGACCTTCAAATGGAAATATCTAGAAAATAGCCCCTGGGCTGCAGTGAAAGCATTGCCTCCACACCTGCCTTCTGCTCAGGAGTGAAGCCTGCACTGGCTACATGCAAATCTCTGTTTCAATAAATCATTGATTCCCCCGTGCAGGATACAGCCACCTCTAAAGGGGGCACAGCACGTCTGCCAGGGCTCATGGCAACATGCCAGGGCAGGCTAAAACAGAAAGTAAAGAAAAATTGTCTAGGATGAAGAAGCTGGTCCTGTAGCAACTCATTCAGACAAACTCCAGCAAAGCATCTCCCTCCTACCCTGAAGGCAGAACTTTCTTCTAGCAAATTCACACCCCTCTCTCACCACAAACTCTTTCCCAAAACCATGCCTTGTCCAAGCTGAACTCAGAGAGGCTAATCCTGAAAACTACCTTTATAAATCTCAGTGTAGTGGATGACTAAATGAGGACTAAAATAAGTGAGCAGTAATAAGGGAATCTTAAAAAGCCAGATGTTTTAGTATAAGCCCCTTTCAAGCTTCTCCTCTGACTCTCAGACTGGCTTGCTACTGTGTCTGACAAGACTTTGGAATTGTTAATAATCTGCATCAATTTGCAGATCTCTTAGGTCAAGTGGTCTAGACTAACAGGTAGATCAAGTAATTTGAAAAATAAAATTAGGGTCTTCGGGCAATGGACACCATATAAACATCAGTCCCATCAGTCACTGTTATTTATTGCTTGTGAAGCACAACAGGGTACACAGAACAGGGCAAGAGGGGGCTGGTCACCAGGCTGCAAGTGAAGAGTTGCCAAGCTATAAATATGCTGATGTATTTTTACATTTGTTGTGGCAAAGTCAGGATGGTCGTTGTGATGCTGGAACGTTGCTGGGGCTGTTTTCTAATTATAATTAGATTCTGTTACTTTTCCAGTGTCATTATCAGAGACACAGTCATGTGTGCTTGCTTTTAAATTCTACTGGCCCTGCTAATTATTCTGGGCACACAGGAACTCCATAGGCAAAGAGGAAACAATTCCAGTCCCAGGAGCGCCTCCTTCAGATGGTGGGCACTGCTCTCTGAAACCATCATGGTCTGCAGCAGGGACATGCTGGAAGATGCTGTGATTGATTTTTGAAAGAAAATTTCAGTGAGCACCTCTCCAACTGGACACCTCATGGGGTGATGGAAGTCTCTCTGCAGGTGCTTTTGCCTTGCCCTTGCATGGGGGTGCCCTCATGTCTGTAGCTGCTTTTGCACCTGTAGATTCAGAGGTATGATTTGAAAGAAAACATACTGAAACATTTTCAGAATCCAAAAATAAATTACAACTGTCATAAAATGATTTGCAGAAGCAGCCATGCTTGAATGTCTGTGCCTTATCAGAGCACCCAATGCTAAAAGAGCTTTTTGTTGTTGCTTCCAGCCCCCTCGACCTGCATCTCTGGAGTACCATGGGTACAAACAAACTGCAATGAGCTGCACCCAGAAAAAACAGGACCCTGGACTTTTTAAGTATAACTGACGTACAGAAAGACTCCGGCTGAAAGCACTAGAGCACTTACTGGAGCAGTTCCTCCTCTACAAATCCACAGGAAAGTGGAATTAAATGATGGGACTTGACAGCTAGGGAGAACTACACTATCTCTGTTTAATCTTCCTATTAGGATAACACAGCCAAGGCAAGGGCAGGAAACAGCCTATCATACTAATACAACACTTCAGAACTTTTTTTTCCCCTGGAATTGTATGCTACTAATGGAATTTCTGACATTAAGCAAATAGTAGGAAGAAAATTGAGATGGTTCTGTACAAACACTCCCAGAGGCTTTGGACATACAGCCCCAGGCACTGCCCTGCCTGATCAGGTTTGATCAATGCTCAGGTACCTCCATACGCCAGGTGATTCCAGATGCTGCATCCATGCCATTCCCAAGATGTTTGCCATGCTGTGCAGTGGCCTCTGCAACTGAAATGTAAACTAGTGGTCCATCAAACCCTGCAAACTCCACTGTATTCATCAGGATGTATCTTTAGGGCTGATGCATTCCTTTATGTTTGTGTTTGAATGAATTGTTGGAGCTTCAGAGGGAAAAAGCTTTCAAGATCATCCATTTTATCAGCTGCAGGCTCTTCTTTACATGGTCTGTCTGTGTGTCAGAAGAACTGACTGACTTGACTCTTGTATTCCAACTTCCACAAGAAGCATTTATGGTTTTCCCTCTTCACTCTGGCTTTGTGTCCATAAAACAAGGTATTAATGTCCGGTGTATGTGTTCCTTTGCTAAGCATCAAGCCCTGAGTTCTGTTTTCCTTTTTATCAATAGTTCTCCCCCTTTCCTGATGATGATCCCTTTCTAACATTTGCAGATTGTTTTAAAGTCACCTTTAAATCACCTTGTAGAGCCAGGCCACATATACTTAGCTCCATTAATCTTACTTTATTTAGCTGCCATACTGCAAGGCAAGATGCTCCCACCAAATAACCCTTCACCTTCCCAGCTCCGTCGGAACATCAATTACCCTCAATCCAAGGGACCACTCACCTCTGCAGCCCAGGGTGCTCCACAGGTGTGTGCAGGCCAGGGTGATGGAGGAGACCATTTCACCACACTTTGCAGCTTGGAAATCAAGAGAGACAATCCAAAAGAATTTTTTTTTACTTTTAAGAGAACTATATTCATCCTCTAAAACAGGAAAGCTAATTAGCCTGGCTGCTCTGACAGTATTTTCTCTCAGGAAAATAAAGTTGCACTCCTTCAATGTTCAGAACTTTTTAATCCTGGTGCCAAACACATTTCTCTGAATTAATATTGGTGACATGAAAAGGTTTTCTTTTCTGCTTCTGCCTTCTCTCCCAGGATAAATCTTTTGGGAATTTGCTTTATATATTGTGCTTTTGAATGTTCTTATAAATGTTAAAAAATGACTGTGTGAGAATGTCGCCTTCTCATTAACAAAATTTACTACATATTTTCCTCCATTGTTACCAGTACAGTTCCAGCAGTATTAACAATGGGCACCCTAGAGCAAATGGTCTGGCACCAGCACTTGTCATCTAACTATGGCTGGTCAAAAATGTGTTTGAAAAGTGGCCTTGTGTTTTTTTAATGTGTTTGTTTTCACTAAGCACTTCCAAATGATTTTTTAAAACTTCAAACAAAAATACAAAAAATAAAATGTTTAATTATATTTTAATCTGAAAGATATTGAGAGGTTTATAACATTTTGGGAGAACCTATGCTCGTGAGTAAAAGAAAGTATGTGTCCCATTACCTGCCTTTCTCTTGAGGGGAGGAAGTTGATAAAAAGAAAAGAGCAGGAGGGTATGATTTTCTTCATCAGAGTGAAATAAAGCAATTCTTTCAATTAAAGATTTCCAACAAAATGGGAAAAAATGATAAACCTTTTGATTTTTTTTTTTACAATTCACTCTAGTGTATATTCCTTCTCTTTGTATCACAGACAAGTGTCAGAATAATGTTGCCCATTGTGACAACAGTGTGCAAACAAGTTTTACGTTTGCAAGAAGCTTTCAACACTACAGGTAAGGAGCCCTTAGCTACATTCAGCAAACCAGGAAGTGTTTAAATAATGTTTCTAGCATTGGTGGAAGAAGCATAGCAGCAAAGTTCTCTGGTGAAAGCTCTATAGGGAGCCAGAATGGTCCCCTCTGATATTAAAACTTAGTAATCTACAAAAGCTGCTTCCCTTCATTGGAAACTACTGCTCCTTTTCTCCCTTTTGCAAATACTTAGACTTCCTTTGTTACCACAAATCTCTGCTGTCACTAAAACACAGCTCTGAAATCTCTCTGCTATGCCTTCCTATAGCCATGGAAACCAAGTTTTGCATGCCCAGGATGAGGCAAGATGGATTTGTTAGGGTTTTTTTCCCTCCTTACAACCTGTCACAAAATTGATTTGCTTCTGGTGAATATGCAAATCAAGATCCTGAACTAAGACATTTTTTATCTCAACTCAGACCAAGGTCACACCTGGGTATGACCAGAACTTGACTGGCCTATCTCAGTGAATTGTTTTTTATTCTCTTCTCATAATGAATTTAAGTCATCAGCTGTTAATACTTCTGCGAAGCTACTGCTTCCTTCCTGGTGTTAGACAAGGATTCAGAGGACCCAGTTAATGCTCACAGCTCGATCCAATTTAAGAAGAGGATTTTGAGCTCAATTAGGTTGCTTACTGGCTGCTTCTGAACCTGAGCTGGGACTAAACTGTGTTAGAACCTTCCATTGAGTAAGACTGAAATAACCCAAGACAGTCAGCACACCTGAACAAAAGCCCTGCTCTGCTGCCAGTTTAATGCTCTACATTCCCAGTGACCCTGTGGAGATGTCTGCACTTCTATAAGAACATATTCATTTACAATGCAGCCTCTTTTACTTTTTTTTTTTTTTTTTTTAATGCAGTCATAAAGTGATATTATTAATAGTTTGTGATCTACTGCTCTTTTCATCTGAGGATCTCTCTCAAAGCATTTTAGGAGACTGAATCAATTTTCAAAACACTCCTATGTAATACTATCCCCATTTTACTGGAAGGAATACTAAGGCAGTGGGAGGCAATTTTCCCAAGGGTTCATTGGTAGTGTCAGAAATAGAGCCCTGGACTTGTTCTCCAAATATAGCTGACATTCTCATTCTATGGCTGAAAACTGAATGCAGGAGTCCCCACTTTAACACTGAACGAGCCTTCTGCCTGCTGGTTTAGGCTTCCAAAAAGGCTGCCTGTTGCCATGGGAACTGCAGTTCAGATCGCTGGACCAGATTTGCTTCAGTTACATCAATGCAAATCATGAGCAAATTCATTGCAATTAATGGAACCACCTCAGATTTCCAAGGGTGAGGGAGGATACAGAGCAGAGTTAGTCCCCCTGAATTTGATGTAAGGGGGTGGTGGTCTCTTGAGAGTGGGAAAGAAAAGTCTTTGATCATTACAGCAGGGGAAAGGATAAAGGATACCTTTCAACAAAGGTATAGAAAGTAAATCTGAGAATTCGACTTTAGGGTGACCTGACATTCTCAGGCCTACTTCTGACCATTACCAATGGTCTTGGCGTTCTCTGACAAGTGTACTGCTTTCTCCTTGCACTTAGCAAAGACCAGATTCAGGCTTCTACTGTGAGAATAAGGAACAGTGGAGAATGGAGTGAAAGAGCCTGCAGACAGAATGTGGAAAGGACCAGCCTGTGCTGCTGCTTGCAGAACTGGTCCCACAGGGATGGGGGAGCATGTAACAAGCCCCCAGGATGCCTCCCAGTGGCCTCTTCCTAAAGGGAAAGGGAATGCCTGATGGAATAGGAACCTGAATCAGTGTCTGGCACAACACTGGACTGTTGCTTACCAGGGAAATGGAAGAAATGTGAGAGTCAAGAAGTGAAACAGAGACAGCTCTTCTAGCAATAGTAACCATCACCCCAGAGCTGCCTCCTTACCCTGCAGCAGCTCAGCTCTCTAGGCCAGAGGGGAGAAATGGGGCTGACACAGTCAGCATCCCCTTCAGTCACACACAGCTTTGTGTGCAGTGAGAACTGGGGACTGGGACCAGGGGAGGAAGACTATGGTATAGCGCAGGGAAGGGGCATCTCAGAGGTTGGACACTCTGTACTTATGCTAATGCATTAAGCCTAATTTGAGATGGACTTGATAGGATATTGGAAAGCAAACCGTCCTGTGTCCAAAGTTGTGAGCAAGCAGCTACTGTTTTCATACAGTACACAAAGATACTGGAAACATCCTCCTATAAAGCTCAGTCTTTCACACTCACAGGGGATATGCTGTTAATCTTGCTACACCACAAACACTTTAATCTACAGTTCCTTAACTTCAGAAATTCATGTTCAAACTTCCCAAGGTGCCAGCCATGCATATTAGATTGTTCCTGACCACCCAAGGGAAATCCTTTGGATTAGGTAGATTCAGTACTCAAGAAGGTGTTACCACCATGGCAAAATTGATGCAAATTTTCTGAGTGGAACTCCTGAACATGCAAATAGGAGCTGGGAAGCCTGTGTGCAGCAAGGTCTGGCACCATCTGCTGTTCCTTATGGTAAAAATCCTGCCAAGCTTTCAGAGCTGTTTATGAGTTTGTGTTGCAAAAACCTTGTCCTGATCTGGGGCAAGGGGCACTTGGCAGGGACACTGGACAGGGGTAGGACTCAGCACCCAGTTTGGAGGACGACAGACACCATTCCAGGGGTCATTGCAAGATCGATCCCTGCATATGTTGAAGGTACAGGAAAGATTGGCTTTGAAAAGCAGAGCTGACCAGACTAAATGTTGTAGTCTAACAGCGTGGTGACCCTGCTGAACACCCCAAAGCTGGATCTAGGTCATGCACAGTCAGCCAGGCCAAGTTTGGGATACATGTTTCTAAAGTGCCAGTACTTCTTGTGAAACAAATGTTAACTTTGCACATCTCAAAATAAGAGTTCAATGCCCTGGGTCACTATCTTATCACGTGCTAAATTTGTATTTGTCTCATAATTTTACCATAAGTCTGACCTTATTTCAAGCTTTTAAAGAAATTCCCTCCTATGCATGAACATGAGATTCATGCTGAAGGTCCAAGGTGAGCGCTTTCCACACCTGATACTGGAACAGCTACCAAGCAAAAAACAACTGAAGAAAATACAGAAAGTAATTCTCTATGTTGTGAACATTTCCAATGTCTTGGTTCCAGTTCTTGGCAAGACACAAATCCCAATTCATTTTTTAAGCTATTTTCCTAGTCAAAAGATTGGGGTAAAAAGCTTGAAAAAGCATGAGTTGTCATAAGACTAGTGACAAATTGTGCTCTAAAAACAAAATTTTGATTTTTATATCCACTTCATTACATTTGTGAAAGCTCAACATGTAAGATTTAAGTATTTGATGTTAGTACAGATGCCACTACTATGAGACAGCAGTATCTATCCATGTGGGATAAGAGCAACAAGCTGACTTCTCCCCTTAATTTAGACCACATTAGCCTCACACAAGATTCCCTTGAAGATTTACAGTCAGAGAATGGAGAGTCTCCACTGAGGAGAAATCTTGCTAATCTACATGATTGCCATAATTTGAAGGAGTAAAATGTTTACAAGGAAAGGCAAAAATTTTCAAGATTTGCGTTTGCTTATTATTGTTATTATTTAATACAGCCGTATTAATAGTGTAACCAATCTTTGTAAATGGTAGCTTGAAAAATGACATTACTCCAGTAAAAATGGGATTATTTCTAGCTCTGATGGAAACATCAAAGAATGAGTATTTCCACTTCCAGGTGATCCAAATATGCCCATTTTCTCAGAGCTCTTGGAAGAGGAATATTGGAAGATTACAGTCATAAAAGTTTCCAGAATCAGCTTCTGTTCCACATACTGATTTTCACAGATATAGCTCTGCTGTGTGCTATAGGAAATAGCTCAGACATTGCAAGTCTTCTGTGTCTAAGAATGACAATGAATACCCTCTCTTTTATCAGTGCCTTTTGGAAAGAGAAGAATATCATAGCAAAAAGCAGAGAATGAACAGGTAACATTCAAACTACAGTTTTCCAATGTTGCCCTCCCAGGTATCTCTACACCAGGATGCCTCAAGGGGCATTGTTCCCCATCCCTCATGGTCACCTGTGCAAGCTGGGAAACAGTACAGTCATATCAATTCATTGGGCTGAAGTTATAAAAGGAGCTTTGCAAAGTCAGAAAATATAAGAAGACCAACATATAATCCCTCTGTCCAAAGGCCTGACACCAGTGAATTTACTGTTTGCTTTTGTTGATTTTGTCCTATTTTTTTCAGTTACTGTTCAGTGTAATTTTTGTGACTGTGCAACTCTGTTCCCAGAGGCACAGATCAGTTACGGTAACTCTCTGGACTTAAGAGGATGGAAGCTGAAAACTCTGTGTCAGCTAGATATATGTACAGTTGGGTTTGCATAAATGAACTTTACCTGTAAAAGTCAAAAGTGCATAGCACACTGGGGTATGTAAGTCCCTGATTGCCTCTCCTCAGTATTGAGACAGATCAACAAAGCAAAAACATCCACAGACAAACCAGGGCCTAATTACATGATTGTGCCAAAACTGAAGAGCCATAAAAAGGGAGCAGCAGCAGCAGTAAATTATCTCAGCTGCTGCATGAAAATAGAAAAAAAAGTGTTTGCCTATCATGTTCTCTAGCATGGCTTTCACTTTCTCAAGCTGGTAATTTGCCTGTTTTGCATAGCTTTTTGGCTTTGAGAACTCCAAGTTCTTTTTTTTCCTTCACAGTCAAAATCCATCCTCTCCCTGTGGTCCCAACATGCAAACTGCACCCACCTGCCACACAGCTATGCCCTGTATCTGCACCATGCAGAGGAGAATCCTGCAGAGGCCCCTCAGCTTGCTCAGACCTGGCAGGGCAACTCCACACTATGGTTTCACATGGGTACAGTTAAGACAGGCACTATCCTGACATGCCATTAGTCTCCTTAGAAGAGAGTCTATTGTAGTGAAAAATCAGATTCAGACGAATTAGTCTAACCTGGGTGCTTACAGTGAGGAGGAGTATGCTGTGGAGCCAGGATGCTTTCCTGAATTCCATGTGAATTCCTAGTGAGATCAAAGTTTAGTTAAACCTGTTAATCTACACAAAACTAGTTTCTCACATAAGAAACCAGGGTATAAATGCTCCCTTTCCTCAGAGAGAGGATAGATAGGTAAACCTTCTTACTCTCCCAATAGAGACCAATTGCCAAAAGCTGTAAGATCAGTAAGAAATTCACTGCTCTATTCCACAAGCATTTGGTCTTTATATTAAACCTAGGAATAAAACATGTTAAAAAGTGGTTAAAAAAGAGGGAGTTAAAATCTCAATGATCAAAGTTACATCAAAACACAAACCTAGTAAGAAGGACCACAGCCATTCCCCTCACTCCTCCTCCATTGCAGGGCCTGACCTACTTGATATGTGTTCCTGCACTAAGGCCCCAGCACTAAGTATCTTAGACCCCTCAAATCGCATTCCAGACTTATAATTGCAAAGCAGCTGTCAGCCTGAGCCCTGCCACCAAACCTCCCCATCTGTTCAACCCATCTAGCATTACAGCAGAGGACAGCATGAAGGCTGAAACTGTATCATATGTGGAGACAGGCCCTGCTGCACTGCCCACAGGCACAGATCACTTGCACTTTCACCACCTTGAAGTCTTACAGGCTTCAGAAGAGTCGTGGGCAGACGCTGATCAGAAGAGGCGAGAAGGGACACTGCAGAAAGATCACATTCTGCAAAGTGACTCTGGCAGCTGAGTCAAAAAGACAGACATCCTCAGATTCACTGGGGAGGAGATGTTTGACTTCGAGCAGGGGCTGAGAATCATTTGAGAGCCCCTTAGAGGCTGCTACCCTGATACCTGATATCCTGACTTTCCCCACACCCTCCCCCCTCCACATCTCTCACTATTAACTCTTTCTGTAGCAGTTGATTTTACATAGTCTTAAATCATCTGACCTGAAATGTATACCTTGAGCTAAAGCCCTTCCTGTATTTGTGTGCTATTGCTTAGTCAGTGCATTGATGGGGGAGTACCTGTCTCTGAACCAAACAACATAGGTCCTGTCCTATAGCCTTTTCCAATAATACCAGCAAAACTCTGGATGAAAACTCATCACTTTCCAATCTCAAGAACAGCTAGGAAGTGTAGAGGAAGAACTTCAAGATTTGACTCCAGCTGATTGGCATGAATTCAGTTTCAGGAGAACAGTGTATTTTGTCCAGGACCTGAAAGTGCTTTGACTTATGTTGCTAACACAGACCTTAAACAAGCAGTGCATACAATCCACATCTCCCGACTCTCTGGACTTTTAGATGCTCCCTAACCCCAAGTCTTAAGCCAGTGCAAGCAGCCAGCAGATGCTAAGATGTGAGGAACAAAGCATGGTGCCACTCCCCTCCCACTGAAACTGAAGGAATGTGCTGTTGCCTTCTCAGTGCCACCCACGCTGAGTAAGGGTGCAGGCAGCTCAGTGTCAGGTTCCAGTGGCCCTGGTGCTGACAGAAGACTGCTCAGGGCTACTGAGGTCACTTCCCCTACCCTGCCTTCCCAGCTGAGCTCTCCTCCTTTAACCCCGCTGCTTGTGCCTCCAGGTGGCCTAAGATCCCCAATTGCTCTTAGGGTAAGCAATATGTTCCCTGCTGACCAGCCTAAGGAGTTTCTGCAGGCTGGGACTTCTCCATGAGAGACCCAAACCCACAACACAAGCATCCTCTGACCGACTGGAGTTTCCCATCCCACACCCAGCACAGCCAGGATGCTCCATGACCCGCTGTGGCAGCAGTGCCACGGTTTGCTTGCCTCGGTCCGTGTGAGCCCACGTGCTGCCAGAGTGGCCGTGCCCCCCGAGTGGCGGTGCACGGGTGCCTGTGCTGTGTGCGCGCACAGCTGCGAGCGCCGGTGGCTGCGAGCGCCGGGCTGCCCCCGGCACAGACTGCAGGCAGCGCCTGACAGCTCCGTGTTCTGCCAGAGCATGGATGGGGGAAGGGACAGGCGCTCTCTGTCAGCCCACGCAGTTTCACCGAGTCCCAGCCTCGGTAAGCCGAACCCCTTAAAGGCACACAGCTCTGCCCTAAGCCCGCCGGACCAGCTGGCAGGAGGGCAGCGGCGAGTTCAGCAGCGGGACGGGAGTGAAGGTGACGCACGGCGCTATATCCGGAGATCTGCTTTATCATTTTCTGTTTGAACCTCTGAACCTTTGCGTTCTGAGGGCCAAATCCTGAGCTATAGGTATGCTGCTCCTTCACTGCCCTATCGACACTGGTACAACTGCTGGTGATGGTTCTCATCAAGAGCGTGCACCAGACGCAACCAAACCACACATTGCCACACTAAACCTCAAAGCCCTCCTTTGGATCAGAGTTTAGAAACACGTAGTCAGAGATGTCAGCTGGGATTTTCCATCTGGATTAATGCAAATCCTTTCCGCAATTTACCTGCAGTACAGTGCCAAGGCTGCTGTTTGGTATTTTCACTTCAGTAGGTGCCTACCTACAGATGGGCATATTCAGAAATTTTGCAGTCTATCCAGAAAAAAGAAGTATCCACTGCAATATGAGGATACTGCCTTTCTGAAAACTTTAGTTTAAAAGGGCAAACATTTCCCATGTTACTGGTGGAATCCCACTTCTGACTCAGGAGACCTCCAATCTCAGGCTGCTGGAAGGCTGGAAGATATAAGATCACTCTGCACCTCACCTGATCCTCTCTCTCCACCAGTGGCTGGGGCTAATGATAGCATACAGAGCAACACAGATTTTTAGCCAAGCCCAGAAACTCTGTTCTTACAGCAAATAAAGGTATATATTTTACTACCTGGACAGCAGTTCACTCCAGACATGCCTCCCTATTTCTAAGTGGCAATAAGGAGCAGTCTTGAAAGGGACACATGTCCTTTACTCTAGATCTCCAGCCAAGTCCACAGGCACAGGTTCTACTCACAGACAAGCAGGAATGGTCATGTGGACACTCAGGATTTCAAAGCATTTGGGCAGCCACACATGTAGCAACACGTGAGAAATCTGCAGTGTAAGATGTGGTTTGCAAACACGTGTAGACTGACATCTCAAAAATGTGCCAGGAAAAACCAAGCACCACCTTGCATCGGATCTTTCAGACTAATAGTTTCGGGTGCAGCTCTTCATGGACTGCTTGCAGCATGTGTTGTCCATGAAGGCACTTTACATTGCTGCCTGTACCCATGAAAAGAGGATGATGGAGGAACACAGGACTCAGCTGTACCCTTAGAATCATGATGGTCATATCTGGTGACATCCACATCAGTCCACCATAAACAACATTGACTCAGGACCAACTACTCATCCCCTTCCCCAGTGATTCCTGAGGGGCTAGCCTTTGTTCTGAACAATTTATATGTCTACAGCTGTCTAAGGCAGATACTGTGTGTATTGTCTATTTTGCACTCTCCTCTAGAAAGGCATATGCAGTCCTCTTACATGGAAAAATATTACTGAGAAGGCAGTTTGAAATTCTCATGTATCAACAAGTCATGATACAGCCCAGTCTCCAACTCCCTATACTTGGCTGGCTAACACACAAATTAGAAAAATCTTTCTGTCTTCTACAATGGGATTTTAGCTCATCTTAACCATCTGTTTGATTTTTTCTTCTCATAACAGCAAGTACTCTTTGGAAAATTTCAAGGATATCTATCTAACCAGTCCTTATAAGGCTGTATCACCTTAATATCAGAGATGGCATGTTTCCTAAAGAGTAGGAATAGTAAATTTTCACTGATATAAAATACACAGTTTTTAACTGTTCCCTTGACAGCAAAGTTTAAACTGGCAGCTTTATAATGAATGCTGGAAGCTGAAATTAGATTGCTTGTTCAATAAATATCAAGAGCAACTGACCTATGCCAGGGCAAGATTTCACATTTTTGTGTTTTTAGTATCAAAAATACCATTTGTTTCTGACTACCAGAAAAGAAAGGGTAGAAAAGGAAGTCTGGAACTGACCTAGTTTCGTTGCCAAATCAGCCTCTTATTAAGCCAAAAGTATTCTATCAAACTTCTTATTGTTCTTAGCAGAGATGCCATTTCTATGAATTCAGAATGATTTGGGAAAAGCAACCTCTCATTTTGTGACCTGCAAATTTTTATATAAGTCTTTCAAACAGTTCCAGAGCACACAAACTTAGGAAATTGTCCCTGTGAGACAATTTCTATAATCTCCTTGATCTTTCCCACTTCTGAAAGTGATAGTGGTTACAGCTGCAGAATACAAGCTTGCCAAATGTCAGGCTTTTATCTATTGCCCTCTTAGTATTTGATAGTTTTTCTAATCCCCAGCTTCTAATTCATGTGATAAACTGAGAATTTCTGCTTGGGTGAAAAAAGGAAGAATATATTTTAGGTCTCTGGATTGCAAAGTGCAGCTTCAAGTTATGAGCCCTGGAGGGCAGAACAGCAGACAATACATGAAAATAAGCAAAAACTCTTGAGTATTTTAAAAATGTAAATGCAAATCTCACAATGTTCTGGAGCCTTATGCACGATACTGTGAGTGCTGGGGGCTGGAAGTCAACGAGATAGGCTCATTCCTAAACATCTTATTGAGAAACAAGTTGATTTTACTCATCTTGAATTACCTAATTTCTTAATTCAAGAGTTCACAGGCAGGAACTACTTTTCTGGCGAGATGCTGGAGTTTGAGGAGCAGTCTTTGGGCAAAAATGTCCTTCTTACTGCTGTCTGAGATTGCACATGCTGTGCCCAAAGCCCTTCCTGTCACCACTGCTCTACCCCTTGCCTTTCATACCAAGTTTGATGCTCAGTCTGGGTTTATATATTTCCACCTACTGATGTCACCTGCTAAGTGAGTCACAGGAGGATCTGAATAGCAACCACATGAGGAGGGATCTTCAGGACAGTCTCCCTTATATCCAGGAGAAGGAAGAGGCTATCACCAAAACATCATGACACTCGGTTAAAGATGGGGGGAAGGGAAGTAAATTGGAGGTGGGATCACCAGGGAGGGTGAGGGTATCCATCTCCCTGGAAAACACAGCCTCAGCATTGAGGCTTGACTGACCCCAGAGAGGCACATCCACAACAAGCTACACTTAGTCAGATGTCTCACAAAGATCAGCAGCTCTAAAACTTAGCAGAAATTTTTGAATAGCACACACAATAATTTTTACAAAACCTTTCCAACCTGAAGTGTTTCTTGAATGTCGTGAGTACTACTTGTTTTGTAGGGGAAGATTTTTATTCCGCCTCCCCATGTCTAAGAAGACAGTAAACATCTGAATGTTTCAGTGCACAGATTCTCTTTCAGGATCCTGTTCAAGTCTTGATTAATCCATAAATTTTTGCTGGAACAAATAATGTGCTTAGCATCCTTCAGTTGTGTCTTCAGAAGTGTGTTTTGCAGTCAATCTCCTTGCACATATGCACAGGTAACAGAGAAAAGTTCCAAATGTACCTGGATTTTACTGTAAGAGAAGCAGGAGGGAAGCAGAGGGCTGTCAAATGACATGTACAAAAAATCAGATGCAGCTTCAGGACACTGTCTTTACAAGAATTTTTTTTTTCCCCCAATTTTTTCCATTTTGGCTTTTAAGCCATCCTACACAGAGCACAGCCCCTTTTAAAACCCTAGCAGGAACTTCAAAAATACTCAAACTCAGCTTGTTGAGACCAGGTCTCAGCTTCACAGACTTCAGAAGCAAAGTTGTGCTCTCTGTAGGCTGTCAGAGGCCTTACAAGACAAATTCAGAGGTTTAGGATTTACCAGGAGCATGGGTCGAATTGGTAGAAATCAGAATTGTCCCGGTTTATTGGGATGCCTGACAACTCTAACATCACATGTTCAGATCAAGTATGCAGCACAAAATGCATTTCTGAAGGCCAGATCTTTCACTTTAGGAGGAAAACACTCCTGTCCTCTCACAGTTTAGGCTACAGAGAGAATACAGAAATCTTTCTAGATCTGTTGGACAGACAGAGGCAAACCTGCACATCACATCCTGGGCTCGTGTGCAACCCAGGTCTAGGATGCTGGAGGAACACAGAGATTCTGGGAGTGCTGTTAAACAGGCTGGAAACAAACAGCTAAGACCAAGAGGAATTCTCATGCAGAACTACCCTAGTATTTGTGGGGGGGAATGCAAACACCCTTGTTTTTGCTGAGACATTTGTGAGCAACTACTGACCCCATGAAAAGTTGCAGCTGTGCACTGCTGAGCGCAGTAGATAGAACCAGACATTTTGTTTCAGCTCAGTATTCGTATTCTGTGCCAGACCATCTCCAAAGCACCATTTTCCATTCATTTTTTCAGGTTACAGTATTTCTATAAGTGAATGCACAACTTAGGAAGAGCCCTGAGGGTCCATAAAGAGCATCTACATCCTTTAAGTACTACAAACTCCTGTTAAAACCATGGACCTGAAGAAAGATGGAGATATTGAAGCTGCACACACCTACACCGAAAGCTCTGATTTTAGGCATGTGTGTACATGTGCTCCTTTTGCACTTAGACAAGCACAGGAATCCCAGGTCTCCCAGCTCAGTCAGTGTGCCCCATCTCAACTCAGTTACCTGATCTTGCAGTCATGGAACCACACTTGTGTGAAAACAAATTACAGGCCCAGGCTCCCACCAGGAACTTGCAGTGGGTGTCTTACAGCAAAGCAAAATGTTCTGTTTCTGCAGGCTAATTGCAAACTTGTGATCCCCAAAAAGAGCAGCCAGGAGACAGCTCCACCAGGCTGACTGCTTTTGCTTCTTTCTTTTTTTTTTTTTTTTTCTTTTCCCCTCCCCCTTTTCTCCAAATACATAATTTACTCTGCTTGAGGGATCCTATTGAGTGGATATCTGTCTGTAACAAGCTCCTGGGAGCAGTTGGACTAGTACATGCTGAGTGCAAAGGCAGCCCACCTCCCTTCTGAGCAGAGCAAGCAAAGGAAGGGGACAGGGAGTTCAGCTGGGCTCTGGCACATGCTTCTGGCACTGTCCCTCCTCCTCCTCCTCCCTGCACTGCTTGAACATTCTGTGCTGCTGCTGCCTGGGATGTCACCACAAATAAGTACAACTGTCAGATTAAATCACTGCCTGGGTGGGATCTTCTGAGCCTACGACACACATTCTGGGCACCTAAGTCAGGCCAGGGAATCTGTCCAAGAAAGAGATCTAACTGGAGCGGCTGCACATGGCAAATCAGCTTTGGGGCTATAGGAGGAAATATGTTCTGCCCGGTGTCAAGAGGACTGGAGAGGGTAGGAGGGGAAGATATACAGACTCCTTTTGCTGCTAATGCATTTGTATCATTATTATTAAAGTCCCCAGAGGCTCAGAGCAAGAGGATGAAGTGACAGCTATTGCTGACAAAGTAGGACTTTGAGTGATGGGAACATCACAGATGGGAGTGAGTGTGTGGGCTCTAAGAAGTGATGGTCAGAAGAATGGCAATGGTTTATTGCTGCCACCCAACATCCAGAGAGTACCAGGCTTTATCTCCAACCCCCTCCTGGATGACAGTCTCCACTGGAAGTTCCAGCTGCTGGGGAAAAAGGTCTGAATTACTTCACTCCAGCAAAGTCCTCCCAGCTGCTGGCACCATGATGGTGCCATCCATGCATTATCTAACCAAGGCTGGGCTCAAGGCATATTCTTCAAAACTGCCTTTCCATGGATTACTGGTGAGCACACAGCTCAGAAAGTGCTCATTGGGCCAATGCTCTCAGCAAAGCTGATGCATTTATCCACTTCCCTAATAGCTTCTGAAAGGTTTGGCCTTACTCATCTGCTCACCATGACTGCATTTCACCAATGGTTCACCAGAACTGTACCCACATCACTCTCCCAGACATGTCAGATCTCAGGGGGAAAAATACAGAGTGGTAAGCAAACATACTTGTTGAGAGGATAAGGGAATGGAAGTCATGTATGGACACTCCCTCTCACCTGCAGGTTGCTTTCATGTGACACTACGAGCAAACTTATTCCATGCCTGCAGTATCAGCCACCACAATGTCACCACCAATTGTATGTGTGCTAATGTCTAGAACATTTTTCTGTTCATCTCTTTTCCTCCCACTTTAAATATTTTTCCTGTCACCAAAAGTTTTTGAAAACCATGCTGGTTTGGAAATGGTTTCTTACACACATTTGCCAGCTGCTTGTGAGTGGAACGCTGAATTTTGAGAAATATTTATTGCTATTCTCTACTTTAGTACAGGGGAAGAGGAGCCCTGCTTGCCCTTGCTCTGACCTTTGGTAACTGTGACACCAAGACAAAGATCCATTTCTTAGTGTCTTCATTCATGGCTGATTGTTTAATTAGGCAAAATGGTACAGTTTAAAAAAAACTTCACTTGAATATGCTCATTGAATGAATAGCAATGACCATAACATTTTATTATAATAGCGTCTTTCCCTCAATGCCTTGACAATGCTTCACAAGGGGGTAAAAATTTATTTATTTTATGTTTATGAAGATAAGCATGGAAAAAGTGAATTATAACAAGATGAAACATTTCTGCAGAAGATGTTGGTGGAGACAATGGAGCAGAATCCAGTGGGAAACACTGCCAGTGTCTGGCTCCAACCACTACATGTTACTCTCCAGGCTGACAAAAAAAATGGATGCTCTCAAACCTAACCTCAAAGTGTGCTGCTCCCTCAAGAGAATCTAAATGCCACCACTGCTGTCATACTGACATTGAAATAAAGAGTACAAGCAGTACTGTGGCTGTGCCTGTCAGCCTAATCAAAAATATGAGGTCCTTAATTAGAACTACTGTCAGGCTGACTGACTTTTCTTTAGTCCTCTTTAGCATTCCACTCTAAAGACCTTCCCACCAAGATGCTGCTTTATGTTTCCTGGAAGCCACCTAAGAACTTGTCTGCTTCCAGGACTAAGCTCCTAATCCACCTGGCACTTAGTGGCTCTTAGAGGTGAGGAGTGACATGTATCTCCATGTTTTGGTCATGTTTCTCTGCTTTCTCTGGAATCAGTTCAGCAGTACATGGAGACTTGCCTTTGGCTTGAAGAGCCACGTGGTGGGTTTCTGTGAGCTGAGCCAAGCCAAGCCAAGCAGTGTGGTGCTTCTCAGTGAAGGAAGGGAAAAAGCTGATCAGGAATATGGAGAGAAGAGGGCAGCATCAAAATACAGAGGGACTTTTGAACACAGAAGGAAGGTAAAACTGAGATTTAAAGGAGGGAGAAGTACAGGCACAAAGAGAAAACTGGACACAGATGGCCACATCTGCACTAGGCACATCCCAGATCTCAGACTGGGCTCTGCCAAGCTGTGAGAATGAAGATCCAATTAAAATGAAAGGCAGAAGACTGGTGCCTTCAGCAGAACACTGCTCCCTCCCTATGAGATCACTCAACACGCGCCTGATGCTGTCACTGACCCGGCATTGTCCTGACAAAGTCGTTCTCTGAGACACCCCGCAGAGGAACAGTGATTTGTAACACACTGGGGGGTGAAAGCAAAATGATGGGGCAGGGAAATATTGGGCCTCACAGTGGGAGGCATGAGGAACAACCAGACAACCCAAAGCATCCAACCTCAAAGAGCTGTGCACAGGGGACACTAGGTCTGCAATTTTTTCTAGGTTTACAGAAAGGAATGTAAGTGTGGCAGTGGAAAGCCACTAGGGATTCAGAGAAATTAGTAAAAGGAGGTGTTGCTGCACTACTTTATAGGAACTTGACATGATATTCAAATGCTGCCTGTTGGGAGCCTGGGTTACTTTATTATTATTTTTAATAACTCCAGAGGGCTTTCTTTTGCAAAGGAACTCAAGCTGAGATGGTGGGTTTGTATGTTCACTATTCATTTGGAGAGAGAATTGTTTGATGGATGCTGAAGTTTATGTTTCTTTTGCAATGAGAATTGCTGGAATGTTTTGTGGCCCAGATCTGTGTTCTCATTTTCACCACACAGTTATGTAAGACTCTGAAATAATAAAATAATGCTTGCTTCTTAAAGGAAAGAAATGGTTGCATATGCTCTCAGTGTGATGGGCCTGTGTGGGGTATCCAGTGAGCAGCACCACTGATCTGAAGGGTTCATTCTGATGGGTCTCTAACATCCATCAAGATTCTTTGTTTGACCACTGAGAAATGAGAAGGAATCTGTGTTCCAGAAGCACAAAGAATTACTGAATTTGTGTATGTGCTCTAGACTGTATAGATGTGCATTGACATCAAAGTGTAGATCTCTCATTGTTCTGATGTATTCTGGGAGAAGGAGAAATAGAACATTTCCAGCACTGAGAAGATCTGGTAATTTCTGCTGCTCACCTGATTTCCCATGTGTGGATCCATTCACTTTTTTGAACCCAGGGACATTTTATTTTACAGAGGAATGAACAGAAGATAATTTAAACTCAACTAAAATATTGTCTTGTAATCTAGTCCAGAGTACTTCATCATGCACAGCACAACACATTTCTTTATCTCCCACTGTTACCTGGGATGCAAGTGTCTAGTCAATCTCTGATCTCCTGTTATGCTGATTCCACATTGCTCCTGGGCATCTTGATACACAACTAGAGTGCACAGCAGGTTTACCTTACATTTCAATTACCGTGCTGCAGCTCAAGTTGATTTACTTCTGTTCCCTCTTCTTTGACTAACAAATATAATTAATGCTTCATTTGCTTCTCTCACTAGTAATAGAAAGTTGCATAAACAGTTTCCCAATATACTGTGTTGTAATATGATGGGCTAACTGGGTATTAAAATAGAGAGCATTAAAGAATTTAAGATCACAGACTAAAAAAAATATCCTGAAAAGACTGGGAAATCAAGCAACAAAGACTCAGAAATTCTAAAGGAACTAAATTCTGTTTCTGCCCATCTTTGTGAATTCAGATTGATTCCATTAATTACAAAAAGATTTGGGATGAAGATGTGCCATACTGAATTACAGTCTCTACTGTTGCAGAAAAATATACAGATGATTTTTTTTAATGAAGCTTTGTTCGTTCAGTGATATTCTACCCACTGCAGTTGGTCTGTTACTCAGTTAAGCTAAATGAGTGTGAGTACATCCATGTAACAGAGATGTACCAATCTACAGTGGGAATTTGGGAAATGACCCTTTGTGCAAATGAGGCCTAGTGGCTCAGAATACGTGGGAGGGAAATCTCCCAGGGTTCTCACATGCAGATTTGCTGCTTCTTTCCCATACACAAGAAGCAAAAATCAGCTCAAATCTGATCAAAGCAAGAATAAGCTGCTGCTGGTCCAACATCTTGGGAAGATATATTAAAAACCAAGGCATCTATAATAATAAGGGATTCTGCTTTTATGTTGCTTCCAACCATGCTGTGACCATCCCCAAGATCCTTTGCCAGTGTGGCTGTGAGGAAATGCAACAGATAAGATTTCATTTGCCCTTTTAAGTGAAAGTTTGAAAGCCCAGGGAGCTCTGCTGGAAGATAATGGGACACAGGCTGTCCCTGTTCTCCAAATGATTAAGATTAATGATAGGCAGATGATTAATTCAAACCACGATAAAAAATTCCATTGGATTGTTGCAAGATTTTATAAATTGCCTTTTCCGCCTTTACAATCTAGAAAATCTGAACAGATCCATTCTCAGAAGCAATTAAGATCACAATCTGAACCCTATCTTCAGGTTTCATCAGTTTGATTTCCAAATCTATTTGCACACAAATACTAGGAAACCTGAAAGAGAAGCTGTTATATTATAAATCAATCAGCTACCCTGTAAGACAGGAACTGAAGCCTCTGCTTTTATTAGTAGAGAGAACTGAGTCATTTGCCATGACTACATGCTTCTGGGTATGATTTACTGCTTCTGCAGTTTGTTACAGAAAAAAACCACAAACCAGTGCGCAGAGCCTTCCTTCAATTTCACATCAACATATACTGGGATCTAGAGATGGACACAAACTCATTTTTGCATCTGAAGACCCTTCTGGAGTTGGATCTCCCTTTATATTTTGCAGCACATATTTTCCTGAGACACAAGAGAAATGGGAGAGACAGGTTGTGACACAGACCTGACGAAAGGGAGATTTTTTCTTGGAGATGTTGATTACTTCCTTTCAGATGAATAGCTCTTTCTGGACCCTCTGCACAACAATTCTTTATTTTTGCTGTGAACACTTAGAAGAGGGACATCACATTTGCCCAGAACATAGCTATTTTTTTTCAGCAATTTCTGACAAATTAGAAGTAGTTCAGGTCTCTTTCTGGAATGACAGGGGAAAGAACCAGTGAACAAATGAATTGCCGTGAAGAAGATTGCTTCAGTCAGAGAGACCATGGTTGAGTGAATACAGTGGGACCACGCAGAGCTGTAATTTCAGAAAAGGTTGTACTTAGACTAGCAAGTCAGCAATGCTTTAATTGTTATTCTATTAGGAACTATTTTCTTCATATTGATACAAGTATGATTACATTTTCCAACAGTTTCTTACAGTCATATAATGGAAATTATTGCTTCTAAATTACATAAAATGTGGCTTTAACATGATATTCTCAAAACATAACTGAATCAGGCTACTCATTCGCACCTCCCGTTCCCACCTATCTATGGTATTTCTTGGATGCTGATGACCTTGGCAGTTAAGAGCTATTTCTATATGCATGACACAGAGGAAACACATAAGAACGTTCAAGTTGTCTCATCATAACCTCATCTGCTAAAGATGTTACTTAATGCCATCTTCCAAGAATTTGTGCTTACAGGAGTCAAGGTGAATCATTTGCCTGGAAATTGTCCTTTTCTTCTTAAAATGGGAATCTTGTGTTGATGCACTCTTATGCTGAGATAGTTTGGCTGGAGGCATGAAATTTAGATTTGAATACAGACCAGCTACATTATAAGTTGTTGAAATCCCAATGTTACTAGACAGCCAGGATTAAATTTAGCTTAAATTTCCGTGAATTGTGATTACGTTTGGACACAGGGAATGTAACAGACTTGTGTAATACAGCATGAGTTGTTGAAACAAATCTGGATTAAGTATGCCCCATTGGGCCTGCTACAACTGTACCTAGAGGAAGTGAGGAAGACAAACCAGTTTCCCTGACATGATATTTGTTCCCTTGCCCCCATTTTGGACTGTTTTGTGCTAAGCTTTGCAGAGTGAAACAGATCAGAAGCTTCCTAAAAGCATAGGTGTGAATTCTCAGATCTGATCCACACCCCACCACACAGAACAGGGAAGGAAGAGAAGGAAATTTCAAATACTCTCCCTGCTCCTCAGCCATCCCAGAGGCCCACTAAGACCATCAAGTGCTAAAAATCTGCTCAATTCCTTTGGGGGCTGAAGCTGAGCCTCCATTGCTTAAGGAACAGGAAAGGTTGGGTATCTGCTGCCCCCAGTGTAAGCTCACTGATGCTGATGGTCCGTTCTGTGGCTATTGTTTGAGCCTTCATCAAATAAGCTTCTCATCATAACCTAATGACCTTGTTCAACCTAACAGAGTGGTACTGAAACTCATTTCCCACAGAATCTCACACCCAAATAGTATTGTTACAGGTCTCTGTGGACATACACTGAAATAATGTTTCTGTGTAAAGGGACATTGTTGCTTCACCCTGCAGACTTGCATTGAAACCATTTTCTTGTTATATCTCACATAGTACAGTGCTGTTGGTCTCCACAGGTCACCTCCCTTCAGAATAGCTTTCCACAGAATTTCACTTATTCAGCTTGTGTTTTCATGAGTGCCAGTCTAAATGGGCAAAGTATTGATGATTACAAAACAACATTCATAATAATATGGGAGGTAGCTTACACAACAGAGCTGCAACAACCTCACTGATAGCATAGTAATGGCAGGCTAACTACAAATGGTCTCTTATTTTCCATAATAGAATTTGCCCTCTTTTTTATGTTATTCTTTCAGCTTACTGAAATCCTTTCCCTCACTATGAAGCCTTTGGTCCCTCATTCTCTTTCCTGTGCTGTTTGCAACTGGTACTTTCTGCCAATACAGTTTTCCATTTCTCTGTTGGAATGTAATTTTAAAGACACTTGCTGATGGCCTTCTCATTTGCCTCTCTGGCCTCTTGCCTTTCAAAAGGAAGGCTCAAATTAACAGCCTACCCTATATTACAATCTATTTTCACCTGTCAAAACTAATAGCAGGGGTTAAAATACAGGAAGTCTCAGATTTGCTTGTAGGCTTTGTGGTTTTTGTTTCCCCCTCTTCTATCTGCTGTTACTCAAACCATTGAGGAGATTTAATCCCTAGTCTTTTCTCTGCAAACTTTTCTTTTCTATTAAAATGAAATGAAATTAAAAAATCATATGATTTATGGGGCTACAGCTTTAAGATCATTAAATATATTGAAAAGTGCTGTGTGAGGATGTCATAAGAAGTGACTATGCAGAGACCACAGCTGGCATGGGTAGGAAGTTTCCGTTTGTTTCAAATACAGAAAGCACATCAGGTATTTGGCTGCCTCCTGTATTGCTACCTGTTATCTACAATTCCATGAAACCCTGGGCTTGATAGTCCTATCTGAGGAAAAAAGCCTCAGAGTCCTGGAGAGCAGGAAGCAGCAGAATGGTTTGTTTAAGTCTCAAAATACAAAATAAATGCCAGAGGAGTGGAAAGTCTGATAAAACCTGCTCTTCTTCCCTGGAATTAACAGATTTCTCTTGAGGTGAACGAAACACCTCAGCTGCACCACTTGACATGTATTTCAGTATGTTACTGTGCCCTTCAGGCCAATGTCCTTCAGGGTTCATCTGGACAGAGACATTCCTGTTGACTCAGCTGTACAGCTACTACTGTGTTGTCCTGTGCTGAGCACAAGTCCTGTGAGCACTGAAACTGCACAGTTATTTCACAGAAGGTTTCAGTCAGCCTGTTACTGTGAATATTCCTAAGGGTGGTGTTTGGGTCCACACTCAAACTCTTCTCAAGTTGCCATCAAATCCATGGTACTGAAAATCCCTCACTGATAGCAGGTTGTTGTTTGCAGGTAAGCGATTCCAGAGGGCAATGACACACTTTGGCAATGAGCTTCGTTTTCAGCCAGAGGTCCAGATCAGGGTCAGAGTCTCACTGTACCTGGCAGCCTACTAAGGGAGTAAAGCAAAGCCCTTGCCTCAAGGAGCCTACTCTTTGTAAGAGCTCAAAAACAAGCTGTAAAAGCCAGGGCTAGGGGCCAAGAAAAGAAGGAAAGAATCAATGAGCACCTGCTCAGTGCTCTGTGGGCTCACTAAGAACCGGAAACATACAAATTCAAGCCATTTTCCCACCCAAGTCAGGCCTAGGACTTGTCCCTGGGTCATTCAAGTTAAATATCCCAACTACTATTTTCTTCCTCAGTTTCTGACCCAGTCTTTCTATTTGGGAATTTCTATTTTATATAAATATTTTAATACAAATTCAGCTAAAACTCATGTGTGTGCATGTGAGACTACTGATTTACAGCCTGGCAGCAAAAAGCCAAACTCAAGTCCCTCATGCTGATTGGATTTGAATCCTAGCTCAGACCTTTTGCAGGTGAGTTCTGTAGCACTTTTGCTACCAGCTAATCAGGGTAGTGCTGACTTCCACATCTACTCCAGCTGAGTCTTGTCAGATCAGCATTTTCAGAAGAAAAGAATCTTGTCAGAAAGCACCTAAGGAGTCCATTAAGCTAAGCCTGCAGAGCCAGATTAGCTACTGTCCACCTCAGTGACTCTGAGTAATGTCATCTTATCTCCAAATGCTGCTCAACTAATCATCATTAGTTGGTTGATTTCTTTAGACATAACTAAGAGCACACCTTAAACTTAGATTTTGACAAATCAAGCCAGGACTTCTTTCTAAAAGAAAGATAATTAATGTAATACATCTCATGAGAAAAACACTCCTGCAGTCATTCAGAGACATGAGTCAAAGTTTTCCAAATCCAATAGATGTGCTTTAGGTAACCTTGTGTTTCAACCTGACCTACACATTGAATGCACGAGCTGGACCTTTTGATTTGCCCTCTTTTCTTTCAGGCATTCAATTTGTCTCTCACCATAAAGTGCACCTTAGGCAGTTCTTAAATATCACAGCATTACATCAGCAGAGCTCTTCAAAATGTACAGGAGAATGCCTTAGTCCCCTTCACTGAGATCACAGTTCAGATAAAGACCTTCCCTAGAGCTCATGCTGATCACACACTTAATAAGGAGAAATCTTAAAGATGATATTATGCAGATGAACATTTAAGCTAAAAGTATCTGAAATTATTCTATGAGAAGCCCTAGAGAGTATGAATTAATGTGAGAAGCAGAGCATGAGAAAATAAAAAACCCTCTCAATATCACTTTGTGCCCAGTATTCAAAAACCACACACAAACTGCATATAAACTTGGTAAGTGCTTCAAGGGGCACAATCACCATAAATCTGGGCTAACACTCCAGTCTATTCAAAATGATTTTTTAAAGTACTGTTCTGTTGATGAGGTCTTTGTTTTATTTCATCCGGCTTAGGCCATTCTAGACTGGCTGTGTTTTTCTTTTGTTTACAGAGAGTGTCTCAAAGCCATAAGTCTCTGAAAGTCATCAGGATTATTATTTCTGTGGAGACACAGCTAAAATGTGGACAAGCTGAGTATACAAGTGTAAGCTGCAAGTGATGCACATGCATCCCTCAGCAGTTACAGGATTCAGTTCTCACACTTGCATTCCTGGAAAAGTTTTAGATCCTGTTCCTCATTTATTAAATGGGTTATAGGTTGGCCATATTGATGCCTTTACTTTCCCCTTAAAAAGAAGTGTACTTTATTTGTTCTTGAGATAAGACAACTCCCCACCCCCAGCCATCCAGAGCAGATTTAAAACAACACAAAATAAACCAGTTATGGAAGTTAAATACCACTGCAAACCCTTCCCAGCAGCTTGTTTCCAGGTGACATTACAGTGACTACAGTTACCAGGCATAGACAGAACATGACACAGTCCTGGACAGTGTTAAGTGTCCAACCCCAAATTCTGCAGCTGATGGCTTGGGGAGGATATTAGAAAGCATGAGAGTGACAAGCAATATATGGAGGGGAAAAAAAAAAAAATCAAAATTTCAAGGTTGTTCATGGCCATGAAGAAAACATTAATAGTGTCACGTGGGCTGCATTCAAAAATCAGCTTAGAAGAGGAAAATGTAGTGTTTGTCACTTTTAAAAATCAAAGTATGTATACCTTGGGTTGCCTCTAAATCTAACTTACATGTAGCATCTGTAATACCTACTACTCAAGAGCTGAATCAGCCACAGAGGAAGAACATGAGATGCTTTCTCCTCTTCATTATTAAGAGTTTATAGGCAATTTTCTGAACAGTTTTAACAACAAGAATATTACTTTTTGTAAAACACAAATGAGTGAACAAGGAGATAAATTAATTGCCCGAGTCCTTCCCTTGCTTGTGGATGAATGGTTTGGTTTAAATACTAGGAAATTTTTAGGTATCAAATGCATATAAAACTCGGATTGTAAATGGGGTCTTAGCCATCAGCACCTCACTGAGAGCTGAAATTTTGCGTCTTTTGCCAATCAAATAGAGCAATGTAGATGGAATACATATTTAAGAACATTTGGATGCTTCAGAACACAGTCAAATGAAGAAGATAAAATAAGAGGGCAGAGGGATCTTACAAAGAGACGAATATGGCTACAGAATATATCCAGTGAAAGCATGTGCTGTCTCCCCTCCCCAAAGAGAAGATCAGCACAGATACACAGTGCTGCAATAGGATCACAAACATTTTAAGAGAGCTGGTACTGTCCCTGCAGCACCCTGCGTACTGAGGCAACAGAAGAAACAGTGTGATGAAACAGATGCAGACATCAGAGAGCAATTTGAACAGATACTTGGTGAAGCAAATGATTCCCAGGACTGATTGCCCCTCATTGGGAGTGCTCCCATTGTACTCCGGGAGAATAGAATTGGCCCTGAATGCTTTGCACCAGTGAAAAGGAGATGTAATCTCCTCTAGCACAAAATGTAGCCTTTGGACTTTTTTATTGACCGACTGTCAGCCAGCAGTCAGATGGAGAAGGCTTTAAATGAAGGGTCAGGAACTCCTCCATCTACCTGTAAGAAGTGGCTGAGGCTCAGTGAGTGAAAAGTGCTTATTCCAGGTACGATCTACATGGGATAAGAGAATCAGTCTTTTGAACAGGAATACAACATGTCTGAAGTAGCATGTTTTAAATACTTTTACAGAGGGACATTCTTGACTCTTATTTAACCTATGAAGTACTTAAAATTACACTGATTTTGTTTTTAACTAGCATATATCTACATTTAAATAATTATCATTATGTGATGAAAAGAAGGTGGATCCAAAGCTTTGAGACAGCATGCTTAAAATGAAAAAGTCATGAATAAAATGTCAAGGGAGTACAACTCAGGCATGAAGATTGTGTCTGAATTCTATGTTTTATGAGGTCACATGAAACTGGTATGTAGAGACAACAAAGTCACCAGTCCTAGAGTTTAAATTTGTTTAAAGCAATATTTACATGAAATATTTCTGTCAGCTGCTTGCAAACAATGTTGAAAACAGCCAGTAACTTAGGAGCATACTCCTCTTGGTGCCTGAAATCATTCTCCAGTCCAAAGCCTCTGTTAGTCACTGCCACTGTCTGAAAATAAATAAGAGAAAAAAAAAAGAAAAAAAAAAAGGGAAAAAAAAAGAAAAGAAGAAAAAAAAAAGAAAAAGAAAAGAAAAAGAAAAAAAAAGAAAGAAAAAAAAACACCTTTTCACTGGGAAAACCAGGAGATACTCTATTCTTCAGTTATTCATTATTATTGAAAACCTTTTAAAAATCTTAATTGAATTATGATGAAGGGGTTTATTCCCTCTAAAAATCGATTTGAATCATGAAATTAACTCCTATATTCATTTCCTTGCTTACAATTTCTTCAAGTTTTAAGCTGGCCAGATGAAAGTTTGTTTGATTCCAAATATGTACTGAAACACTCCTAAATTTCAGATCTGAATTCAAAATGGAGTGTGAATTATCCTTAAATCTGAAGAAAAGGTTTACTTGAATCTACATGTATGACTACTTTGAAGTAAAAATCTACAGTATTTGTTTTCAGAAAAAGAAATGTCCTAGTAATTTAAATGAAAATAAACAAGAAAAAAAATCAACATTTATTCAGGCTGTTCTTGGTAAATTGTTAGTTCTGTTGTGAGGAGAATATCTTCTAGGAAAATGCAGCCATTCCTTCATCAGAACATTAAGTAATTTTCCTAGGAAAATCCTGATCAGAGAGGTTTTCAATGCTCGAATTCCTGGGCACCAATGGAGCTGTTAACGCTGCAAACCTCCTGTGGTCTGCAGGACTGACACCTGGGCACATCAGACTGACTGAAGGGAACACCAGTTCATCAAAACAATAAACTGTTTTTTTTGGTGGGGAAGGTAAATTTCTAGGGCTTAAGTCGTTGACACCTTTTTTTCCTAATTTACCACTTCGCTGTAGGGTGGCTCTGATCTTTCTTTGGCGCATCCACTGACTTTTCCTACATACTTGCTACAGTCACTGCTGGAAGCAGATGGGATACAGACACTTTATGATGTTCCCACAAGATGGAGAAACAAAGTAAGTTAAAGACCTGATGAAATGTGAAGATATGTGGTCTGCATTACACCTATGAATGAAGAACTACAGGCAGTTTCTCTTGTATGTTGTTCCGTACCAGTTTTCATTTCTTTCTTTTTTCCCCGTAAAATCAAGATTAAAAATTAAATGCTGGACAATCAGTTCTTAAATTCACTCTTCAAACTGTTCAGCTTTTGTACTGTGACTTGATACTTTTGTTCTTCACATCTGGAAAGATTCCACAGGCCAAAGTTTTCAAGGACAGCCATCCAAATTCAATATCTTGAAAATAAACCACATTGATAACTTAGTAGAACCAATCACAACTTCGAAAGTAGCATTCTAAAGGAAAAATTCTTTTCAACTTCCCCTACACTGCTTTGGCTTTTAAATAAAGAACAAAAGGCAAAGGGCAGAAAAATGTGTTTGCTTTTACTGAGCCTGCAACTTTGACTATGACCAGAAATGGGTTGAGGGGGAGGATCCTGTTCTGACGTACCACTTTACAAACCATTTGAATCAAATACAGCTCCTGACTGTAATTTGTGCTTCCCTGCAGTTTGTCTCTGAGTTATATCTGAAAAACCAATCTCAAAACTCATCATCACCTACACATATACAAACACACCTTCAAAATTAAGATAGGCTCAGCTTTCAATAACCTTTACCCATAGATTGTGCTCATTTTCACTGCTAATATTCTCACCACCAGATTAGTGTTATTTAAGACTGGAGAGTGACATTTTCTGTTTCTCTAGAAAACACTGCACAGGTAACAGCACTGCTAGTTACCTCACCTTCCTACCATCTCGACTGATTTTGATCTCGATGGGATTGCTCTAATTGACTAATACATTCCTATTATCTTAGGAAAATACTTTAACTGTGCCATCTACTCCATGTGTTTTACTACAGTCACTGTTGCCAATAGTACAATACTTACAAACAGTGCCTTTACAGGTGCATTCAAAGTTCAGACTAGTCATGAATTACACCTATGAATGAGAATTAAGTAGAACATTCCTTTCTAAGTACTTAGAGGTTGGCAATCGTTTTAGAAAGAAGATATTAAGCCTGAAGGAGTTGGCACTAAAATGGAACTTCTTTCTGGGGCAGAGATGATTTTACTGAAACATTTGATAATTGTACTTATTATAAGCAAGGGTTTGTAGAATCAATTATTACAAAGGTTGCTTGACACTTCCCATTCATTATAAAATCCTCTTTTCAATTGCTGCAAACTTGCCAACCTTCAGCTAGGCACTCTGAAATTTTCCATGCTGAGCGTCTCTTAGGCTGACTTATTTATTTAAAGGAAAAATTTAGCCACAACAATTGACATTTACCAAGAATGAAACTGTATAAAAATACATCATTTTGGCCATATTTAAAGAAAAAAAAAAACAAACAAACTGGATAGCTATATCATTTAGAAAAGATCCTGAAGGAGAGGATAGAGTTTTTATCATTGAAGTTGTCTTGTGCTGTTCCTGTGAAACTCAGAAATTGTGTTTCACAGACTTTAATCAATATTTCTTGAAGGAGAGAATACCTGCAATCCTAGGTAAAGGTTTGTGAAAATGACAGTATCTGTTTTCACTGCAGATCTCTGTTCCCCCACAGCACGAACATGGCAAAGGTGTGGCCAGCCCACTTACACCTCTAAACCGAGCTTGCAGTACTCAGGACAATGTTGTTGGAGCTGATTTGCTTTTCCCTGCATACTCTCATTCGCAACCCATCCTGACATTAAAAGACAGGGGAAGGTCTGCAACGGCCCTGTGTTTTAGAGGCCACCTCCCTGCCAAGCTAGTGATAGCGAAACTATCCAGACAGAAGGTAAAAACTACAAGACTAATAGGAAAGGAAAGAAACTGGTTGAAGCTTTTCAGGGAGGCAAGGACTAGAAGATGGTCAAAAACCGAGTGCAGGGCTGTTGAGGATGACTGTGGGTAGAGGGAGGGGGATGAAGATGAAACAGTCATTGGGACCAGGAGCCTGGAAATGCACTGAGTGGGGCTCAAGGGCAGTTTCCAGAGATGGAAATGTAGGTCATTTACACCGAGTAAGTTCAGCCTAGTGAGGATGGTGTCCTTCAGGTCCCTGAAGGACAAGATCACTGGAGAAACTTGTCCCACTAGACTGCTGGTAATGGTGACTAAACGAACCTCCTAATTTGAATTGCCTTCTAGAAAAACCTTTTTCACCAGGGAAATAAGCCTCCAGAGGGTAGAGTTAGATTGTAAATGAGAAGCTGTGACAAAGGCAAAGGCATGAGAAGATTTATTGTCAAGTTTCAGCTGTAGAAAGTGGTTCGGGAATTCATTTGGGAGCAGAGGAACTCAGTTTCCTCTCCTTCTGCTTATCAGCCCAGTTTCTCCTTCAGATGTATGAATGTTGCTCCCACAGAACTAGACTCTACCAGTGTTTGTATGTGTTGCTAAGTAAATAAATTAATCCAATTTTCCCAGATAGTCAGTCATCCTCTTAGGGATCCAACAGGAGACCCAAGAGTCTGATCAGAAAAACTGCTGAGCATTCACAATTGAAATGGGTTGGAACTATGCTTTGCATATATAAAATGTTTTGCAGTGCCATGAAGTCAGTGAAAAAAAACCAAAAAACAAAAAACCCAGTCCCAGACAATCAAAACCTTTGGCAATGTTTTCTTTTTGTCTGCATATCTCTATTTTCCATCTGTCCAAACAGGGGTGCAGTGTCCCCTCATTTCACTGAGATGTTGTGAAAATAGATTATTTCATGTCTGTGAAGCACCCAGATACAATAACAATGACTGCTGAACGAAAGCTCCCAAGGAAATTAAGAATTCTGTATTCAGAACAGGCTTTGAATAGTGTGCAGTAAATAAGCCATGGGGTACACACTGAACAATGAAGATAAAAGAAAATATTAAATAGCTGCTCATTAAGTGAGCAATATCCATCCTGCACTTTAAACAGAGCAGAGATTTAATAGTATGTGAGTCTGTGATTTAAGACAATGCCCTAATGCATATGGCACAAAGGCTCTAGTGAATTTGCAGCAACAACTTCAATTCCTGCATTCCCTAAGTTTTGAGTGTTTGGCTTGACCATTTTTTGAGAATGCCAAACACTCTTAATTTAGCTTCACACAAAAAGAGACACAGATCAATAAAGATTAGAGAGGGCGGTGGGTTCCAGAACTGGCTCAAGAGAAAGTCCAAGAATGTCTGAATTCAGTTCATAGTAGAGAAGAAAGCTGACCACGGCTTTTTATCTGGATCCAGATGTCCTCAAATTTTATGACTAATTAAGTCTTGGTTCTGCTTTGGCACCCTCTCTACTGTGATTTGTTCTAAGATGGGAGAGTGTTTCTAAGGACCTCTTCATTATCTTGACCTTCAGAAACGTTGCAGTACTAATCCTAATGCTATCCTAACATTCTACTTATTCTTGGTAAATATAGAGGATCTTGTTTAGCAACACCATTTAAAAAGCATCAGGTAAGTACAGGTCTTCTTAAGCATCTTGGGTAATATAGGGCAAAACATATTTTTCACCCTAAGACCACAGTCAAAGGATAGGATAGAGAAGATACCACATGAAGAGCACAGGGCATCCCAACAGGGCCAGGATGGAGCAGGAATGGATGTAGCCCTGTTGGAACTGGAAAGCCCTGAAGCATTACAGGCATTCTCATGTCACACCTCCTAGAGCTCTCAAGCCACACCAGAACCCTGGACAAGAGGAAATCCAACAAAAAGCAGTGGGAGTGACTGTGCCACAGGGAAAGGTACAGGAGTATCATAGAAATGTATTCTGAGTTTTGTCTTGACTGGCATATCAAGAATCTAGGTACTCACCACCACTGTGATCCCACTGCCAGCAGGGAATACGGGAAAAGCAGAGATTCAAGGAGGTAGGAAATAAGAGCGTGTAGGTAGAAGGTCTCCTGTCCAAGGCAGGCAAATCATTCAGCTGCACCTGCTACTACAGCCTGCAGCATTACTTGAAATTTGCTTCAGCTGTACCATGTGAAGTCGTAAACAACCAAGAGACCATGTGCTATTTCACGTAACAAAGGATCTATATTTGTGTTGTCCTCCAGGGTTTTGGCTTTTCAACTTCCAGGTACACAGACTACAGAACCTGAATGCAGGTCGTTGTGCACTGGGAGTTACACAGAGGCAAGAAAATGCTCATTTCAGAGACAGAATCACACCACTCCACACATGCCTGCTCCCAAAGAACCACTTTTACAAAGTCTTTACTCTTAAAAATTTAAATGAAATGTAAAGAAGATGTGAAATTTACTTTCATACAATAGTTTACCTCAAGCACGTTGAAAAGAATCTGTCAACAACAAAGTTCAGTGGCAACACTGCATTATAAAGAACTTCATTTTATGATGGCTGAAAGCATTTGCATTTATCCAGTATGAACTTGTCAGCAGTCAGGAAATTATATGGATGCTTGCTCTTAAGTCCTGAGATAGAGGTTAGATGCTCCCAATCCACTTGTCTTGTTTTATTACATAAAAATTTCACTATCTGTCCAGAAATGATAGAAATAGCATAACAGAGGAAAAAAGTATTGACCTAACAAAAAAAAAGAAAAAAAAAAAAAAAAAAGAGGCAAAATCAATTCTAATCTATTCTTCTCCCCACTGGATTGGCATCCAGAAAGTTCAATATTCTAATCCTGACCACTGAATCCCGTTTCTCTTATGAGAACATGGGAAATACTGCTGCCTAATACCTAAGAGCCAGGTATGCTTAAGACCTAATTCCCGCTCTGAGAAGACAAATTTCTGTGTTTTCAAAACTACAGACAACTCAAGTAGGTCTCTGAAGCATGAGTAAGCAATAATTGCATTATGTATACACACAGGGACATACAGAGCTCAGCTGTTACACAGCCATGGACCCTGACCTGCTACTGCAGGTACCACAGCAAAGCTGAAAATCCATTCTCTTCATAGAGACATCTCAACTGGTATGTGGGATCCTACACCCTGTCTGAAATCCCACACCAACCAGCTGACACGTTTGCAGCACTTCTCAGAATGCCTTTTGATTCTCGGCATTTCCCTATACAGTTACGCAGCAAATCCACCTGACAAAACACGTAGTCCTGCTTTTGCTCCCAGTGTCCCGGGCGAGGCTGTCAGGGCTGCCAGAGAGAGCATCGGCACGAACCTTCCCCAGCCAGCTCGGTACAACACCGTCATCTAGTGGAGCCCATCTCGGAGGGAATCAGAGCTCAGCAACAAGCCTGGAGCTAGGGCTGTGAAGTAATCACCTGCCTCTTTCTCAATATCACAGAATAATCTGAGTTGGAAGGGATGCAGAGGGATCATCGAGTCCTGCTCTTAAGTGAATGGCCCATACAGGGATCAAACCCATGACCATGCTGTTATTAGCACCATGCTCTATCAGCTTGCTTCTTCTCACTTTTAAGCTGCTGTAACTATCCAACAGGAATCCTGTGCTGCTCTTTCCATCTTATTCTCATCCTCCCTATAAACCCATTTTGAAAAGGGTATGGAAAGAAACACATTTACTGCTGCCTTAACTGGAAGGTTCTTTAGAGCAACTGCTGAAGGTCTGTGATTCAACATGTTCAAGCACAGTTTCCATGCTGGGATTCAGTACATCATGAAGAGGCAGTTATCAGGCTTTGCTGGGCAGGCCAGTCCTGTTCAGACAAAATTCTGCAGAAGTAAAACCTGGTTTTATATAGAGATCATAGGATCATAGAATTGTTTGGGTTGGAAAGGACCTTAAAAATCATCTAGCACCAAAGCCCCCGCTGTGGATTGGGACACCTTCCAGTAGCCCAGGTTGCTCAGAGACCTGTCCAACCTGGCCTTGAACACTTCCAGGGATGGGGCTTCCACAGCTTCCCTGGACAACCTGTGCCATGGCCTCCCCACCCTCACAGGAAAGAACTTCTTCCTAATATCTAATCTAAACCTACTCCGTCAGTCTGAAGCCATTCCCCCTTGTCCTGTCACTATATGCTCCAGTAAACAGTGCTGGAGGGACACAATTAGGTCAGCCTGAAGCCTGCTCTTTTCCAGGCTGACCAATCCCAATTTTCTTAGCCTTTCCTCATAGCAGAGGTACTCCATCCCCCCAGTCAATGTGGTGGCCTCTTCTGGACTTGCTCCAACAGGTCCATGTCCTTCCTGTGCTGGGCACCATAGAGCTGGATGCAGCACTTGAGGTGGGGTCTCACCAGAGAAGAGAGGCAGAATCAGCACCCTCCATAAATGTGAGACCAATAGAACATTTTGACAGTCTTAAGCAGGACTGTTTTCTCCCCAGATGGCAAAAAGGAGTACTAGCACCCACTCAAAGGTGGTGAAATCCTGTTGCTAGGATCCCACTCCAGGTTCTTTAGAAGATTTGTTGTTTAACAACACATTCAAGTTTGTCTCTTCAGCTTTCCAATTTGAGTAGTCCACTTGAAAAATTTTGTAACACACCTTCAGATTGCTCATTTCCCGCAACTGAATTTCCCCAGCTGAACATAAAGAAGTTGGTGCTTGATACATGTGAAAGATTTCTGTGCAAGGGTTTCATAGCAGCAAACCAAAATACAGCAACAGTGCACATCAGAGCCCAGTAATGGCTAATCAATTGGCTAAAAGAGTGGTGCCATTAGCAAAACGGGTCCAGCTCCTTCCTTCTCTGCAGCTATGGTGAACAGAGTCATATCTAGGTTTGTGCTCAACTACAAGCCTCATTACATAAACATTGTGACTCTTGGTGAAATTAACCATCCAAGGTTGTCTGAAGTGAAAACTTCATCATCATATCCTTTGCTTGAGTTATAAAGTTCGTTTTACTCTAAATACATCATTTAGTTTTCAAATGCCTGCTCACTGCTTCCTTAAGTCAATTTAAAGCAGAGAATATCTCAGAAGGAACATCACAAAAATACTTCTTGCTCTCAGAATTTAGGTATCTCCTGTAGACTTTACATAGCTTGTTTTAACAATGGAAGATGAAGAGGATTTTATGTTCTTCCATCCCCTGCTTTTACCACAGGGAAGGCAGCATTGCTAATAAAACCCACAAAGATCAACCCTAAAAATAAATATCTGCTGTTGGTCTAGACAGCTCTGGCTCTTGAAAAAATTTGATCTGGGTGGTAATTACACTTCACTTTCAATCCATGTATGAATTCAGTACTGGCAAGATGTGTCAGACCTTTATCTTTCTATCCTCCCCTGATCCATCCATCAGCATTTACAAAGCATTCATCATAGCAAAAACAGCACTGGAGATTGAAGTCCTTTGTTCATTCACACAGCAAACAGCACAGAAAACAATAGTGGAAGCTTATTCTTTACATTACCCTGCCATCATTCTTGCACCATGACCAGAGAGAACAAGTTTAAGGGTGAGAAAGCATCCCTTTTATTCATCAGCTTATGTTATAAATTTGCCTGCTTTTAAGGTCTCTGCCAAGGAAGGCAGATTGGACATACAAATATCTAATAAAAGATCTCATCTCTCTCTGAATGCTGAGCTTCCATTCTATCCTTAGACCACCATGACTTCAACATGGCTATTACATTACTAATAAGTAGTAGACTGGGAGGTATCAATTTTACAAGAGAATGCTTCTCTGGTGATAACACCGCCAAAATCTGGTAACCACTGTTTGAACATAAGAAAGAGAGAGAAAACCCTTTTACCCTTCATCTTCTCTGCTGCTCTAGAGACTTTTTCTATGTTTAACTTCTGGCTGTGAAGAATCAGCTTATTTGGTGGTGAACAGATTTTTGTTCTTTCAACTGATGGCCTTTACAAAGTCCTGTCCTAAAGCTCTCAGGTCTTGGTGCAAAAACTATACAATGACAAATACAATGACTATTCCAGCATCAGAGACTGGAAAGGTTTTTTTATGACAACTAGATTTCCCAAGTTGATCACAATGCTCTCCTGTCTAAGTTCACTTTTCTAGCTTCTAATTTGCCAGTTGCTAGATGATCAGGATTTTTTCAATTCTTTTCCTTTCCTCATTGTTTCTATAGCTTTGCACGACCACTATTGTAAAGACAACTGAAATGGCAAAAAACAGCCTAAGTCTAAATCCTGCCTTTGCCTCTCCACAAAATTGGATTCTTCTCTTTCATGGTAAAGATCCTCATTAATTTCACTTCAAGGAATTAATTTCAAGGGAATAGCATTATTCACTTGCCTGCTGCTCTTGGCAGGCTGTGACATGTACAGAGAAAAGCCACAGGTCCTGTTATTGCCTTCAAGTTAGAGACAAAGAGAGAAACAAAGGCTTTGCTGTTTCAGAGAAAGAAATGAGCGATGGGTATTTTTTGGGTCACACTAACCTGTATGGACACTGCTGAGTAATTCTTTAAAACCTGAGGTCTTCAAGAGGTTACTTGTTTCTTAAGCATGCATTTACAGTAAACTTAGAAAACATACAGCTCTGGATAAACTGAATCTCAATTCCCCTTCTACTTTCTCTTGAAGATTGGTTGCAATCATGTCAGGATTACTTGTCTAGTTCTAGGCTCAAGTGTGGGGCTTTATACCAATATCAGGCATCACAGATTAAAAAAAAACATATCTAAAACTGTTTCATAAAGTGAAGAGAATGTTTTCAATCTCCAGGAAAACACATCTTTGGGAGAAAGCTGAACTTGAGAACGCTGTTTTCAGTTGAGCTAAGACAATTCCTGTCAGTAATCCCATACCTTTAATTTCCAATTTCATTTTGATGGTCCTTGCTGAACTCAAGACAGACTGTAGACAGAAACATGGTGTGTGTGTTAGCACAGCACCTAACACAATGGAATCCCAATCTCAGTTTGGGTTTTCAAGCAATACCAAAATATGCACAAGAATAATTAACAAAAAATTATCATGTTTTGGGGCTTTCTAACTAGACCTGAATACATCTGGTCTCTAGGTCAGAGAGTGACAGCCTTACAGAACATATCTGACCTATGAGGTGAGTCTGACCCAGTCCCAAGTGATTTTGCACCATAGGGTCTCTGGCTTATGATCAGAGGTGGATGTAGCCGTGAGACCTGAGGCAGTTATCATTCCTGTCTCTTTACACCATTTTTATGCCAGAATTCACTGGTATCACAATGAAGAGGACTTGATGATGTATGTAGTCTTGTTCAGTTACCATGCAATATATCTTGTTTTATTCACACAATAGCAGTCTTTGCTAGCATGTTAGACTGGGAGCTGTGATAGTGCAACAAAAAAAAAAAAAAGACCCAAGTCAGTGGGGAAGGCAATGATGTAACAGCTAAACCTGCCTGTGACTGTAAAACTGATCCTTAATATAATATTGCATGGTTTAGAAGCTCTCCAGGAGTGCTATTATATTATTTGGCCAGAAACCTAACACTTTGTCTAGATAACTCTAATTCTGTTTCACAATTATTTCACTTGTACCTTAAGTAAATCACTTAATAGCAGGACTTCAGCTTTGCACATCAAAATTGCTTATTGCCAAAGCATTTAGGAGAGAGCTGGAAGGGAGATGTGAAGGTTAGCTAGTCAGCATTTGTTTGCTGCTGAAGCTGAACAATCTCCAATGACTGCAGTGAACCTCCAGGCCCTCTGAAGCCTTGTGATTGATTCAAGGCAGTCAGAATTTTATGTGTAGAATTGACAGCAACTACAGATCAGCTTTTCTTGAGAATTCAGCCCTAGACATGCTGAGACAGGAGTTGGGGAGTTTAGGAAGGGTTGTGTGGCTATGAATACAGTACAAGAAAGATTAATACAAGCCACACCACTAGACTGAAAGCAGAAGTTTCCAAGAACCTGGAACGCGTGAGAAAGTAAAAACAATCATGCTGAGCCAGCTGACAGTTCCCTTTAGCCCAGTGCATTGTTTTCAACAGTAAGGTAAAGAATATAAGAAACAGGGTGTGTATATGGAGTAGTTCTTCCCCAGAGACATCCTCCTACTCTCCAGCAATCAACAGTTTATCACTGAGAGATCACATCAGAACTATTGTGTTTAACAATCACAAATGGACCTACCCTCCATAAATTTTCCTAATCCCATTTTTAATCTACAGTGACTTCTGACCTTCACACCATCTCATGGCAGTCAGCTTCTAAATGTAATCAGGAGTTGCACAAAAAAGTGCTTCCCTGTTACCAGCTGTAGGCTCAAAATTGGTCAGTGCCATCTAGTCAGTGGCCAGAGCAATGCCTGTTCCTGCACAAAGTACTAGACTTCATTAACATCCTAGCTAATTATATGACACCTCAGAGTGTTTAAATCATAATGATTTAACACAACCTTGAAAATAAAAATAGAAGGTGTTTTCAAAAGCAGGCAATGTGGGATATCATCCAAAGTGCCTCCTCCAGCAATACTCCCTACCCACTGTCTAGACCAACAATATTTAGATAAAAATCTGAATCCTGATCACTACATTGGAATCTTAGGTATGTAGATCATCACATATCCCTAATCAGAATACCTCTCTATGTGCTACATGCCACTGCTTTGAGAGCAATGAGACAGCATGCTGCAAAAAGTTTATTAAAATCCTGTAACAGATGGAGGGGGAAAAGCCTCCTTTGCCTTCTGCGCACAATTGCCTCACTCCCTCCCCACCAGAACTGTTATGTCTCAAAGTCAGAAGCCAAAAGATGGCTGCACAAGCTGTGCTCACTTCTGTGGCTGCCTGCAGCAACTCAGTGGATAAACAACAGCCATTTCAGCTGAAGAAGTAGAAAAACCACCAAAGTGCATTGCTCATTGGTGGCATTTCCAGTGGAGTGCAAAGTGTCACAGGACAAAACAAAGAAAAGCAGAACCTTCTGCAGAGATTTCAGCATCTGCATAGCTTACAGGAGTATTTCACATTCAGCATCTGGCTTTGAAGGTGAAACTTTCTATATTGGTCACTGAGGGAACAATTACATGCAAATAAATTGGTGCCATTTACTCAATGGGGTCTGAAACTTATGGGGACAAGCCAGTGGACTTTTTTTCTTCAAGAAATAAGCTGCTTCTATCATAGAAATAATGTTTGCTGCCACTGTAATTAAGAATTAAAGATGCAAAAAAATGTGAGGCTTGCTAAAACACAATAGATATCTTTTATCCATACAATATATGGCACCAAAATATTCAGTGTTCTGGGGAGGATAATTAAGCAGTGTTCTCTTGCTGAAGTTCTTTTAATTGTCTATGATGGGTTGTGTTGGGGGGAACTATTGAGTTTTAACAGGGAACAAGATCAGACACCATGGGGAATACTTACATGAATAAAGATTGCATGATCAAGATCTTTGATCTGGGAATTGCTATTCTGTAATCATCTGTAAAGCACCAGGAGTGCCTCTGGCACTGTATATAAAATAATAAACGATTAACAATAAATCATGTAATTAAATTTTCACTTCGAACATTCTTTTCATAATTCTTGCCTCAGATATAAGTTCCCACATCAGACATGTTAGGTCCTCATAATATTATTAAAGTTCCTACACTTCATCTTTTAAAATTCCCCTAGGGATCTATTGTTTCTTTGTTAAATGTGTTTATGAGCCAAAGGCCCCATTAAATACAATAGGGAAACTCACAGACCTTTAAAAACTTTGCCACCAGAGACATTTCTTAGGAAACAGGACCATTTTTGTCATTCCATCGTGTAACTATTGGAAAGTCTATTGATCAGAGAAGTTCTAGGAGAAAAACAGTAACAAATACTCTACCTCCATGGATCATCAAGTCCTTAAGGCTACAAGGCTAGACAGGCAGAAGTACTGCACACAGCATTGCATTTGGTCATTCACACAATCCCATACAAGAATATTTTCTATTATGATTGCTTTTTATGCCTCATCACCTTTGTAGATGCTGTCTCTAAGGACAAGACCAAGTCTCGTATTTTCTTGGTCTGGAAAACAAGGAGATGGGCAGATGGATATGTTATTCTAAATGCACACTGCACATCGTCCCTTACAGATTTGAATGGAACATTTGGTCTGAGATATGCAGCCAAACCAGCAGCAATTTTGACTATCAAACATTGACTTTTAAAACTGAATTTACATCTACCTTCAAAGGGACTTAAATATGGTGAGAGGCTCCACAGAGAGCAGGAGAGAAGGATGAAGCCACTGTCAGTGTGCTGAAGAAGCAGTTTGCCAGAAGCAAACTTCAATGGTCTGAGCCATTGTTGAAAATTATTTGACATTGTAATCCAGTGTGAGTTCTGGTTAATTTAGAGGGGTTCTTATCCAGCTGCTAGGTTCTTCTCAGTTGTTTGCCTCACTTCGCTAAAAGGTAACTCAATCAATAAATTTAAGTCTCCTTGGTGAAGCCACAGAGGATAAGCTGGGGTGCTGTGATTTATCAAAGCAGCATCACAGTTCAAAGGACAAAGCTAAGTGGGGAGTTCACACTTGTGTAAAAGTACACCCAAGGGATATTGAGGGTTACTATGTAAAAGTCTAAGTCTAAAATGAAAAATAGCTGGTATCAGTCTGAGCAACACCATGCCAGTGAAGATGGTTCATCTGCAGTTGAGTTGACAGTTTCTCAACATAAAAGAGTTTAGAATGGGGTTAGTGTGAGCCATGGGTGAAATAGAAATTCCTTTAGCTTTGACTAATCCATTTTAAGTGACTCCCACTTAGAGTAAGAAAATTACAAGTTCTATTTTGTTAAACAGTTAAAAAAACAAACACAATCTGTATTAGGCTGGAAAGTTCTACATTCCAGAGAACAGAAGGGATGGTGAACATAGCCTGTGGGCCAAACACAGCCCACGCAGAGCTTCACACTGTTGGAGCTTTCATCTTCAGCACCCTGAGGTACAGCCCGCAGAGACTCAGGATCTCAACATGCAGTGCTCCATCTTGCTCCAGCCTGATGTGCATCACATGCCAAGACCTGCACCTTCTGTGAGCCGCACTGTCACACCACAACTGAGGAGGCTCACAGCTCACTGTGCAAATATTTGGGAGGTGAGGGGCTTAATTTGGATCTCAAGGGGATGAGACCTAAGGGCAACTTCTGTAACCAGCATGGTTCCCACAGGGCAGCTTCTTGTCCAGGAGTTAGTAATGGACAGTAGACATATTCACCCATCAGTCTGCTGATTCCTGATGAACTGCATTCTCATTTAATGTATGTCCAGAGATAATATTTACAAGTCACTGAAAAATACAAACCAAGTGTGTTTACCTCCAACCTCACTAAATTCATATAGAAATCAAGTATATGCTTGGTTGTAAAGATACCTGAAAAGACAGGAATAAGGTCATGCAAAATTTCACACAAACAAGGAAATTTTCATGGTAGGCAATTTATGTCTCATGATCCAGTGTTAGAAAAACAAAGCTTGGATAAATGAAGTTGCAGCTGTATATCTGTAACACCATTATGGGACTTTATGCTATAACTCTAATGAAGAAATCCGGTAGCAAAACCTACCTTCTTAAATTGCCAGTGGAGAGATCATTATAATTAATACAGATATGGTATCTTACTATTTAAAAATGTTGCAGACAAGTTCTCAATACACCTATGAAATAGCTGAGAACAGAGTTGGCATGCCAAGAGTTTCAACCAAGTCAGTTTACTGCTCAGTGTAGATCCAGAGCTACCAATACAAAAATCCTTATACAAATAGCAGTTATGCTAATGACAGCCAAGTTATTTAGCTGTGGTAACAGAATAAGAAAGGACTAGAATAAATTTGCAATTTCTCATTCCCAAATGGACCAAATCTGAGGATCACATCTCATTTCTTAGCCTAGCATTCTATTTTGTCTTTTGAGTTACCTTTAGTTGACTTGAACTTCACAGCAGTCTGGTCAACCACTATCAGCTCTCTACAGAGAAAGAGATTGAGTTATTCAGCATAGAGCCCTTTTTTTGAGACTCGCATTCAAAAACATATTTTCATCTTTTTAGTATTATACCCACATGGAAACTGAAAGTTATTTCCTACTAATCACTTTTATTTGCATTATGTATTGAAGAGAAGTAAATTTTATCCTGTAAGTTCAGTTTAATTCCTCCTCCAATACCTTCAGCATGAGAGGTACCAGCTTCCTCTATGCTAACAGTATAATGGGGGAAACAATGATCCATGTACCCATGATCCAGGCTGCATTACTGGGCTCCAGGGTTTAAAAGACCCTTTCCAGAGGACAGCAGTGTGCCCTGTTTGCAGTTCTGCCACACTCTTGGCATGCAATCTTGAACAGAATTTTAATTGTAAAATCCTGCTTTCTTTTCTTCAGATGAAAGAAATTGGATAATTTATAGCTTTCTTTTTAAATGCTCTCAGATTTATGAATGAAGCAATCCTTCTCCCCTCGCTATTGCATTCCTGCAATGGTTTTTGGTTGGAAACAAAGGATGTTGGGTTAGAAGGGCAACTAATAAGCAACCCGAAAACAAAAGGAACCTATGGGGATAGCATGACCTGCAGTCATTGCTTCTGCTGCTCTCAGACACACACCAAGAATTAGCTGTCACCCTGCACAGTTCCCTAGAACAGCAGAATAGTAAAAAAATAAGGGGGGGAAAAAAAGTAAAAAAAGAAAAAAGATAGGACAAAACCTGTTGCCCCAAGCTTTGCTAAAGGACACAAAATACTAAGGTCAGTCCTAACTTATAAAGAGCATGTATTTGGAAAAACTCTGGGAGGAAATCCTATGGAAATTAACCTGTGCTTCTCTGGATACTATTACTACACACAGGACTTCCACATTACTCGAAAAATTCCTAGTCCTTAGAAGCAGAAAACGTTCTCATCAGTTTCTCACGTAACCATCCAGCCCATAAACACCAGAGCCAGGCTGAAGGGAACAGTTATGCAACAGGGCCTGTGAAAGAGTAAAAACTGCTTGAGGCCAATTGGCTGCTTACATCATATATTTTCATGCTCTGTTTACAGGCTCTCTGTATAGGCATCTCACAATTCTCATCTATAAGATGTGGGTAAATATCTTCTGATGAAGTAAGAAAACACCCAAACAACTTATTGAATACTCATCTCAAATTTCAACTAAGCAGTCCTTTAAGTGTCACATGTTTAACTGAGAAGGTTTTGGTTTCTTTTTTGAAATATCTAAACCTTTAATAGGCTAAGCATGATGAGTGGGTGTACCTTCCATATTACCCCTGGGAATTCTTTGAGACCACAAATCCCATCACATTCAGTTCTTCTGAACTCTCCTGTATATATTCTTCCTTCCTATCAGTACTAACAAGTAAAAGAGGGGACTCTGAAATCCCCACACTAAGGAGGCATTAATGCTACTTTAAGCAGTATTTTAATGAACATTTCCCCCCAGTTGCTGTGCTGGCTTAAGCTGCTCCTCTTTCCTGGAGTAACCACAGAATTGACTCAGGTAAAAGCTACACATCATCTGCCCATGTCTGTTTCTCAAGCTGCTTAGACACTGCAAACAATACCCACTTGGGCCCTGCAAGCACTTCCATCAGCGTGCACTGAAAAACTGCAGTTTGTAACCGTTGCTCAAAAAGAGTTTCAGAGATTTCCAGATCATGGGAAAAGATGTCCACTAATGCCAACTTTAATGATATGCCATCTGTGAGATCAACCCAGTGCCTACAGAAGCTTCATCAACATATAGATGTTTGAAGTCTTCACTAATGTTTAAGACTCTTTAAAAAAAAAAAAGAAAAAAAGAAAGAAAAGAGAAAAATCAACTAAATACTAGTTAGAGAACAGAAATAACAAAAAAAAAAGTCACAATTAAGAACATACTAGAATAAATTATTTAAGCTGAGAACTTGACTATAGGCTACAAAAGAAGGACAAGGCAAAGGAGATTTGTTCAGTGATTTCACTGACATCCTTAAAATTTACTTTTTGTGAATGAGTGGGTTACTTGCATTAAAGCAGATGTATAGGTTGCATCCTTTTCAAAAAAGGAATGAAGAGACAGAACAATACTGAAAGACTCCAGACAGTAGAAGGGACACTTCATCAAGAACCAGCTGATCTCTGTTGCAAGTGTGATGATACTATTTCTGTATGACTCCTCTGTGCAGCTGAGCCAGACAAAGAGTAGTGCTCACCCTCTTTTCAGAGCCATGTATCAGAGCTGATACCAAAGTGAGATGGAGAAAGCTGCACCCCAGCTATGTCAGAGCCCATCACAAGAATGAAACCTTGTACCCTGTTTATGAGACAACAGTACCAAAAAACAACCCAGAGAAAAAAAAAAGTAATGAAAATTTAAAGAAAACTTCATATTCAACATCTGAAACACCACATGTAAAATGTTTCTCCTTAACTCATAAGACTACACACGAGAAAGGGGGAAAAAATTGTATGGCTATCACAGTGTCTCAAGAAAGAAATAGTAGCAATGACAGCTGGCTTTAGGATTGAGTACAGAGGGCAGAGATCTTGTGTCACCCATAGGACATTGGGAATCTGGAACCTGCTGGGTTTAGGTTGGTTTTCAGGGAATATGGGACAAAGAACTTCTAAACGCTCAACACAAACACAAGGAAAGTCCACATTAGCTGGTACTAAGATTAGAGCCTGTGCTTTATGGGTAGGACTGCAACAATGCAGAGGCAACTCTGAATATTTGAATTATACCCACAGGCAGCAATAAAAATCAGAAGATTTGGTATAAGAAATTTAAGAGTTGTGTTCAATTTAACTATAGTGTATTCTCCCGGGTTGTTGTGGAGCTGTGAATTTCTTGCCCATTATATGCAGCACGTCAGTCAACATGAATTTAGGTTGGAAGAATGCATTACAAATATAGAACAAATCAAATTAGCTCTTAGATGTTATCTGATGATATCTCACTTCTTCCTCAACTTGCTTCTAACCACTGGAACACAACATCTGGGCATTTGGGGGAGGCAACTGTTTTACTGAAAGTACTAAATATAGGTGCTACAAAACAAATTACTGCACACTGCATTGCCACACCATGTACAGCACAGGATGAACCAGTACATCACCTGCTGCAAAAAAGGTAATTAAGTGTACCTAACGAGTGTCACTTTTACAGCCTAAAAAGCCAACTTAGAGCTATTATGTGCTAAGGATGAGTGACAAAAGTTAGACATCTATTGCAGAAGTTATTTAAAGAAATCAAGATTTGGAGCACCAAATTTACTTGCTTCAAATTTTCCCTTCCTCTGAAATTTGAAGGTTCCTGAAGAATTCAATAATGCATTCAATTATGACAACCATAGGTTTTATATTTAACATTCTACATTCCTCAAATTTAGATCAGCATTCTTTCTTCTCTTTAAATGGAAATAGTTTGCTTTCATGAAAAGTTCTTTGTGATGTCCATAGAAGACTGGAAAAGGAACTTTTCCAGTTCGTTGCTCAGAGTTTTACACAGCATTTCACTCTGATCAGTGTTAAGTGACAAGCTCCAGTGACAGGCACATTTGATGCCATGATGTACATAGAACTAGAGGTTTTACTGCCCAAAAACTTAGTGGATTCAAGAAGAGCAAATGAAAGTTTACTTTAGAAGAAGTGCCACAACTGTGAGTTCTATTAGACAGCAATTAGACTATGAATCATACAATAAACTGTGCTGTTCCTAGGAAAGGCTTTTGCAGCCTCCCCTACCCACAAAGGTGACAACCTTTCTGTGCCACAGCTGAGTGTGGTGAGAAAGGTTGCCTGCAGCACTAAGTTCTCCTTTAGAGGCTAAAATTGACCCACTACTGCAACAGAGTTAATGAAATTCAGCCTTCCCCTTGTCAAACAGCTTGAAGATGCTGGTGAAAGTTCCTTACTCAAATCATCCAGAAACAGGCTGGAACACATCATCTACTGCAGAGAGCAATTGTGTACTGAGATGGGCTTTGAGTGACAGGAACCAACAGACTGTGATCCAAGAGCATCATATTTAGCCAGCACAGGTGCATAAAACATAAGCCTTTATCAGAAAACTGATTAAACAACTGCTTCTAAAAACCTCAAGCAATATGCACTGTTAAAACTAAAGAGAAACTTAGAAAATATGCCTACATTGGAATATTCTGATCTCTTCTGAAGATTCCCATGTGCACCTTCAGGAAGTAAATCTCCATGTTTACCACGTACTACACAAAGGAAAGCATTGCTGAAACCCCCCTTGGTGATCAGTCATTAACCAACTCTTCCAAAGGTCTATGCAGTGCTTTCTGCAATAGTCTGTCCACCCACACAGACAATCAGCACGCCCAGTCCCCTGCTGTGGCAGGCAGTCACATCATAAACTGATCAAATGCCATTGTAAAATTAAATAGACTTTTTGGACTAAGGTTCCAAAATTTGGGAGTGGGCCTTTCTTCCATTCAAACTAATTTGGGTAACAATGAAAAAATTCACTCATGAACAGGGTTTCTGACTACATCTTTTTCCGTCAGCAGTTCTTATTTTCCGCTCCAACCCACATCATCTATTCTCTTCCTTCCACCCATTCTTCCCCCCCAAAAAGGCTGGCTTGGACACTGCTTCAATTTTTGGTAGAACTTTCTATTTTTCTTTCCCATTCTTTTTGTTCAGTGTATAAAAGGAGCTTCCTGTTTAGAAACATGGGAGTCCTACTCCCTCAGTAATCATGTATTCAGTCCATCAGTGATCTTGGCATGAATGCCTTGAACCTTAGTAAGCCTGATAGGATTTTCTGTACATGTCATCAGTCCAAAAACCAATGCACAGCACCTGTTGTCTTGCACTGAATCAGCTCCCTTCCCAGTCCCACAGTTCTAGTAGGAATTTCGAGTGCTTTTAAGCTTCCTTCTCTTAAATATGTCAGATTTCCAGTGCCTACAGAACAAGAATAGAAGAACCAAGAGGAGACAGTGCTGTTGCAGAACTTCCAATATGAACAATACTGTTCTGCTTTTCCAGCCCCAAGTCCCTGGAGCAGCCTGACATCATTCACACTGCTTAAGTCTTCCTATAACATGTTATCCAAATCCTTGTCTTCCTGTGCTGGGGAATAGGAATGAAACACATAATGTAATCTCCTTTCAGTTTCAAAAAAACCCGGCCCCCCAAATCCTACATGACCTAGAACAAAGTTCTAACTTGTTCAACTATGTAGAATGCATCAAAATGTATTTATATGGGTCCAAAAAGGAGAGCAACACTTAACTTGAGATTAACTGAAATACTTGTCTCTTCAGGAGTTTAATGTACATAAATATCTAAGTGCAGGCTGTTCTCCCTGCTGAATTCTACTGGACAAGTACAAATGAAGTACTGGACAAGCATACAACTCAAACCTGAGCCAGTGGATGCAGCAGCCTTATGTACCACACACAAGTGCCGTTTTTCTCTGAGCATGCTTAGCAGCAGCATAGTCAACCACAATTTATTCTATACAGTGTAATTTTTCAGCTAATACTCCTGGCAAAGCTGCCAGGCTGAAGCTTGTGCATCTCAAAATCTGGCAATGCAAGGTACTTAATAGTGCTTTACTTTAAGTCTCGTGAGGGCTTGGTCTGTGCCTACATATACATCAAAACATATTTTGATTTTTACTTATGGGTGAGCAGCGGAGTTAATTTAAAACTGTCAGCAAGTGCCATCCTAATTAAAAACAAATGACTAATTGTACAACTACAGGGCCTGTTAACACAGGCTACATACATTAGTCAAAGCCAAACAAGTTTGAATTTGAGGAAAAGCAGCACCATCTAGTGTCCTACAGGAGTCCGAGATTCAAAAATCAAATTCACAAAGAGTCCACACAGAAATATCAAGGTAGCAAACATTCACAAAGCAGTAAGACACCAGAGGTCTAACTATAGCAGCACTTCTAATAAAGGGAATTACATAACAAAAATCTTGTTAAAAAAAAGAGCTGCTGAGAATGAGATGTTTGCAGGCAGAACAGAAACTCTTTGAAGACAAAAAAAAAAGAGAAATTATCCTGCCATCTATAAAAGACAGTCCAAAGGCTAGAATCTACCAGAATGCTACTATTATCTATAAAAAGCTACAGGAAATAAAAAGTAAGAAGTTGAGTAATATCAAAAAATCTGGCACACTAAAAACGTAAGACAAGAAAAAGCATTTGAGAAATCTTAAGAAAATATAGAGGGAAAATTAACAAATTCTTTTTCAAACTCATCAGGAGCAGAAATCTTGACAAAGGGTTAGTACACCCAACAGATAACCAAGCAATAGAAAGAACAGTAAGCAACAGACAAGACTGCAAAGAAGTTTAATTGTTTTGGGGTCTGGGGTTTTGCTTGCTCGGGATTTTTTTGTTTGTGTTCTTTTCAGTTTTGCTTTTTGGGGATTCATTTGGGGTAGTGGGGATTTGTTTGAGTTTTTGTTTGGTTTTAATCCACATTAGTCCGAGAAGAGCTTCAACTGGCTCCCACTCCAGATAGCTCATTTCAGATTAGAGGATCAAGGATGCTACTGGACATTTTAGTGACACAAACAATAACAGATCTTTATAACCAGGCAGTAAGAAATATTGTGGCAAGTCCCCATGTGATTAATAATTTAACACTGTAATTGCTACTAACACATTAATTCTCAGCAACAGCTTCACTTTGTCAGCTTCAGCTGTCACTCCTGCTGTCCTCATACTAGAGGACAATAACTACAGAGCATGGCATGACAGAGTATAGATGTCACCTAGAAGCCAGAGCAGATTTTGTACTAGTTCCTGCTTACACACATTCTTCTTCTGACTGTATACATTTTACTGCCAAAAAAACCCAGCATTTAAGAAGAATCTGACTTGGGGCTTACCTTGCACTCCTTACCACTGTCACAAGCTATGGACTAAGTCATGAAGATTTTTAACTGTAAAAGCAAGTGCTTTTGCTAACCCTACAGAGCACCAAGATAAATTAAGTCTATTAAGTCACAAGTCAAGGTTTGTATGAAATATTCCAGGGCAGACCTACATCTCTCATATGCCCCTACAACACAACTGTAGCATAAGTGCCTTTTCCACACAAGAAGAATAAATTGTAAACAGGGTGGGCCTGAAAAAAATAGATATTAAAAAAGAGCTTTGTTCAGGTTTCTAGTGTATCTTCACTGCAGATAACTAATGAGCATCTTAAGCATCCAGCAGAATTTAATGTACTCAAGAACTGAAAAAGACTAGAGACAGCGGGAAATGAATGCAAACATCAGGCTGTTGAACTGCCTGGGAACAACAAACTCAGCCTCTTTTTATGGCCTTGCAAATCACAGCTCTGTTAATAAAGCCAAAATAAGAACACCTCAAAACAATGCAAAGAAGCCCATGTTTTTTACACATCTTAAGTGGAAGATTTATATATACCCTATTTCCCTGCTACAAGGATATGCATCAAGGATTTACATACTGAAAAGCCACAAATTACATCACCACTGATTCATGTAGCGTTATCCCCAAAACCAACAATCTGCAAGACTCATGTATTAGTAAGGACAGAAGTTAGAACACTATAGTTACTACTTTCTCAGAAAGTGAGGCTGCATCCTGTAATTTTTATTAAAGAACTAGCTCTATGTACGAACATACATCCTCAACAAAAAAACATGACAAGTAAAATCTGAAAGATAACTCAAAATTTATTGAAAACAAACAAAGTGTGTTATTACCAAAAGGGAAAAAAAAAAAAAAAAAAAAAAAAGGAAGGATTCTTTCATTGATGTAACAAGATAGCCAATTTACAGCAGTTACATTAATTCTGAGGAGAGATGAGGCTGGGTTTACACTGCTTCAATTGACTACATGTACTTTCTGCCAGACAAACTGGTGCCCCTTCCTTCCCCTTGTCAAAAGAACAGACAAAAACGTCTTATAAAAAAACATATACAGAACTTTGAGACACATGATTGAAACACGAACCACTGTCCAAAGTCTGGAACTTTCCAACAAGGTTAAATTCTCTGCTGCTTCAACCAACCCTCAGCGGGGGAGCTACAAGCACAACGCCGTCCCCTCTGACAAAGAGCATTGGAATATTCCTTTTGGTAGACTGTGAAGAAGGAAAGAAAAGTTTATGTTTACAAAAACAGAGTTTACAAAATTAATCTGCTAAGCATATGATCAAATTCCATCACAGACACACACCTGAAACAGCTCCAACAAATACACAATGTTCTGACATGCTGAAAGGGATCAATACAAGTAACACCAAGTCTTCGGGTAACCTGTTCAGTTTCATAACAATTTGGTTCAAAAACTACTCAGCAATAAATTACTTTAACAATACAACAGAGTGTAGTTGTAAAAAAAAAATTTCTGTGGGGATAACTACACTAAGTCCTTACTTTATAAATCTCTTCATAGGTTTCTTCATCAATCTCTATTGTAGTTACAGTTTCTTCCACATCACCCAAAATCATATTTAAGTGCTGATCATATGCCTGTAGGAATGAAATTAGTTTATTATTTCTTCCAAATTCAAACATGAGCTTATTAAAATGAGAATTTTAGCAAGTCTTTCAGACATAATTAGTTTAATCTGATTTTGACCAAAATACTATGTCAAAACAAAGTAGCATCAGTTCCAGTTACAATTCCAAATAAACAAAAAAAAATAGGTACCTTGCAACAGGAAAAAAAAAGGGGAAGACATTTCATGAAACACTCCTGCAGGAAATAGCTCTGAAGCATTGTGTAGAACACATACTCAGAGACAGATACACTTCCTTAACAATAAACAATCTACACAGACTCTGCTGCCAGTCCAGCCCACTGGAATTGACTGCCTGGGGACAACTTAAAGTATATAAAAGTTGTTTTCATACAGTGCCACAAAACCTTAAAACAAATACATGTTCAAAAAACCTTATAAAAGCATGTTGTGCCTCATGGACCTCTCATTATCTCTGTGTTTCCAAAGGAGCTGAGGTCCAGTTAACACACAGGGCAAATGGTTCTCTCCTCCAGCAAAGCACAGCACTTAGGGAAGACAACTGACCTACAGAAAGGAAAAATCTGTCTCATCAAGAAACATATCTCATAAGAAAGCACTTACACAAATGAGATTTGCAGAGAACCCAGATGAGCACTTATCCCCTCATATCCTCACAGGGGTTGCCTTAAGAGATACTCATGTGATTTGCCACCTTTTGGGGCCTGCCCCAGCTCGTGTTACAGGTGTGGCTGCAGTGCCACGTTTGTGTCATTTGGTGGCAGAGAGGACAAGGCGAGGTCTTCCCCTGGTGCTCTGACCCACCTGGGCTCCCAGGATTGCTCAACAGCCTGACATTATTGCTTTTCTGTTTGTATGTTACACTTGAGAGGCGGCGGGCGTTGGCCGAGTGGCGTAGGCCCCCGCCTGTGGAGCCGGCTCCTCCTCTGAGGATGCCGATTCGAATCCTGGAGGAACTCGCTGTCACCGTCCGAGCGTGCTCAGCCGTGGCAAGATGAGCCTCAGGAGTAAAGGGAGTGGGGCCAGTTCTGCGCACACTGTGCCTCACTTAAAAAATCCATTGCGCAGGTTTATCCCAAGATCTTCGTTCACGAAGTCCAGCCAACAACTCATGTGATAATGCTAATCTCATTGTTAATTCTGCCTTGAAAGGGTACATCACAAGAACAGGCTGGGAGCATTATTGCTTATTTCACAGACAGAAATGCAAGCCAAAAGCAGTGAAATTAACTGCTTGGTATAATTCAGAAGACATGAAAAACAAAATACATCTCTTGACTTTCTAGAGAAGATTTTTCCATTGATCACATTATACTTCTGTAAGAGACAGTATTCAGACCTTGTTACCAAGATGATTTTTAACCTTCTCTAACCCTTTTCACACTTTCAACCATGAGATACAACCACCTGTGGTTTCAAACTCATTTTTTGATCAATGGAATATTACAGGTAAACTTGTGCAATACCCTGTTGTACATAAAAAAGGCTGCCCAATGCTTAGCTGAATATGTATGACAATGTTCTGAGAGTTTTACTTACGTGTAGCCTCCCTCTAAGCTCTCTGTCATTCCGCATTTTGACATAGATTCGCTCATCGAGACTGAGCCTGATGAGATCAAGTGGCTCCTCTACAGTATTTGTTGTTTGTTGCTAAAAAACCGAAAGAGTTAGTTGTACAGAAGGCCGTGAACTTTCCCATTCCGCAGTGTTTGTGAGACACAGAAAACAAGAGGAATAAGGACACAGATACAAATACTTCAAATCATTCCTTCACATCCTGATGAACCTGAGTGCTGCTATTTACCACTCTATGGATATTCACCAGCCTAAACAACATGAGTTAAAAGACTTCAGTTTATTCTGCAGCAAATCACACCTCACAAACAGCAGGGTTGGACCCAGATAATCTTTAGTGTCCCTTCTATGATTCTATGCAGAGCCTACCCGTGAAACAGCACCACCTCTGTGCCACGGCAGGGCCAGGGCAGAACAGCCAAGCCACGGTGGCACCTGCTCACACACTGCCCCACTCCCAAGGCCTTGCTCGGCCCCACCGCAGTCAGGCCAGGCCTCGAGGCTGCTCTGAAACCCAAACACACCGGGCTGCGGCCCTTGCGCCGCAGGTCGGCAATGGCGAGCACCTCCCTCCCTGCTTCCCTCCTCCTCAGGGCGGCACAGCCACGGGCACTGCCCGGGGCGGGCTGCGCCTCACGGAGCCAACCCGGGCCAGGGGGAACCCAACCCTGCCCAGACGGGCAGCCCAAAGCTGAGCCGAGGGGAAGCGCCGGGAGCGCGGCGAGGGAAAGCCCCGGGAGAAACCATGGTGAGGACGGGGAGGAAATGCACGGGGAAAAGCCCCGGGAGAAAGCGCGCGGAGCGCGGTGCCTGCGGGAGCCGCGGGGAGCAGGCGCTGCTCACCTGGTCCACCTCGTCCGCCATCTTTCAAATCTCCTCTCGCGTCCGCCCGCGAGACTTCCCGGCCCGGCCCCTTCCCCTCCGTGCGTGGGGCTGAGGCGGGGCCAGGCCTTACACGAGGCCTGAAGCTGAGGCGGTGCTGGGGCTGAGGCGGGGCCAGGGCTGAGGCGGGGCCAGGCCTTACGCGGGGATGGGACTGATTCGGGTCCGAAGTTGAATCGGGTCGTGCCCGCAGCCGGGGGAGCCATGGGCAGGAAGCGCAAAGCATCGCCCCGGCCCGCGGCGGCCAGAAAGAGACGCTCCGGGGGGCTGCGGGAGGAGGAGAAGGAGGGTGAGTGGGGTGCGGAGGCTGGGCCGGGCGCTGCGCCATCGCCGCGGCGTGGGCCGCTCCAGGCCGGGTCAGCGGCAGCCCCGTAAGAGGAAGCGCCGCCGGCCCAGGCTGCAGGCGGCGGTGGTGATCGGAGTGTGTCGGTGCCTCAGGAATAGGGGGTCCCTCCCGCTGGTGCCGCAGGCCCCGCGCACAAAGGCTGAGAGAGCCCCCCGAGGGGTTGTCTCGCTTCACAGGGTAATAAGTTCTAGTGAGCGGCAAGCACGGTGCTTGTTTTTCAACTGACCCCATCGGTACGAGTACAGGAATCTTTGGGCACTTCTTGTGCATTGCGTTACTGTGTTTTCTTTAAACAAGTCTCGTTCAAATCTGGCCTATTCACAAATGATGACAAGTCAGCCTTGTGAGCGCTCGCAGTTTTGTAGCAGCCGCTAGTGATGTCCATGGAGATGACACTCTTCTGTCCCGTGCAGATGATTTCGAAGAGGAAAAGCCCACTCTAAAGAAGAACTCCAAAGCTCCAGCTAGGATAAAGGAAGAAGATTGTGATACTGGAGTTTCCAACTCAGCAAAAACTTCCAAACCTTCAAAACAAACAGAGGCAAAATCACAAGTGAAAGAAAATAAAAGGAATGGTAGAAATAAAGGGAATTGTAACGAAGAGGAAACATGCAGGTAAGTTTACTAATCATTCTAGTCTGTGGAAGCTTTCTCTTCATCGCATTTCTTTAGGGCCTGGTTCTATGTATTTGCATGTGAGCAGTGTATTTTAGGCTCTCCATCCAGTTTAGTACACTTGTGTTACACAGCTGAACTGAAGTACCATCTTATTCATTGCAGAGTCAGTCCTGAGGAAGATGGGCTGCATGGGAAGGAAACTTTTGAGCCTTTTCAAATTCAGTCATTTAAATACAAAATTTTATTTCATTTGCTATAGTTTTTACACAGGACTAGGGAGGTTTTATGCAATCCATCGTGAATAAATGTTGTCCTGAGATCTGGATGATAGACAGAAATTTTTAAACATGTCATTCTCTGGTGATTTTTTTTAATTCCAAATATCAGCATAGTCTGCATGTGTAGATTGCTATACCAAATGAATTAATAAAAAGAAACTGATTGGTCTAATTTGTTTGGCCAGCTCGAGCCTTGGGTGTTATTGTAGGGAAACAGAAATAGCTCCAGTTTCAGTACTCAGGAAGAACAGATGATTCAGAACCATTTCTCCAAGGACTGGTTTGTACAAGCTGTTCCAAAGGACTGGGCCTTATGTGGGTTCAGGCATGGCTCCTGCTTTGGTTGTTTCCTTCTTAAACATCCATACAGAGTCAGAACCTAAGTTTGCACTGAAAATATCTTGCTCCACTGAGCTTGTGGTTATTTATGGCCGTGACAATTTGCTCTACAGAGAAAGTTTCTGTGGTGTAATTGTCAAATACTGAATCTGTTATCGATGCAGAGGTCATACTTCATTTGTTTCCCTATTTTTAGTGTCTTCTCTCGCTCTTCTTCTTAAATAAACAAGCATCTACATTTCCTGATGCTAGAGCTGTTTTGATAATTTTACCAGTGACTCACTGAAGTCCCCTCAGAAGGAGATGAAGTTGAAGAAAGAATCCCCTGTTAAAAAGGAGATGGATGAAGACAATACTGACAATGATGATGATGATGAAAGTGAAGATGAATGGGAGGACGTGGAAGGTAACAATTGTGTGTTTATTCATTTTAAGGAATTTTTTAAAATATAATTTGATTTTTTAACTATTTCTCATTTGGATTTAGGTAAATACATATACCCTGTATATCTAAAGTGTGCTCCATGTGCATATCTGTATCTTTAAAAGCTCATACCTCACAATAATTTTAGAAGGGTTCCAAAGAAGAAAAAGTGCCACAGAGCTACTGACCTGATGGTAGTGCCTTGAATTTGGTTATTTGGTGGCTTACATTAAAATTATGCTGCTATGCGTAAAGCACTTTCTCAGGGCTTGTGTTGGCTGATAGTGAGCAGCTAAGAATGAGTCAGTTTGAAGACTGAAAACTGTGACTTCCAGCAGAGTGAAGATAAATCCAATTGAGCTGTTTGACTAGGTGGCTGTCAACAAACTGTGTTAAGAATCATGATGACCATAATCTTGCCGTTTTGCTGCTACAGGTTTATGCCTTCAAAAGTGAAGAGCTGTCCGTTTTTTTCTTTGCTCTTCTACAAGTACCCTTGAAGACACATCTGCTTCATTCACCTTTCTCCTGACTGAGTTTGCTTGTGACAGTCACTTGCCATTAAACTATTCTGAGCTGATTCTTCAACAGCAGGTGACTGGCATCCCACATTTATTTAAAAAAACCGAGCACACACAGTGTTATGGAAGATCCAGGAGCTGATAATTGCTAGCAACATTCTGTTTATAGGCCATTTGAGTACTTGAAAAGGAAAATGTAGGGTTTTATCCAATTGCCAGTCCTCCCTGGGGATCTATTCCATGTTTACTTTTAATTTAGTAATTATTTTTTTTTTCAGAACTCCAGGAACCTACCACAGAGAAGTGTGAAGAAGCTGCTCTTCTTCCAGCAGTGGGGCTGCCAAGCAATCCTGTTGAAATAGAGATTGAAACCCCAGAGCAGATGAAGAAAAGAGAGAGGAGGTAAGAACTGGGAGGCAGTGGAGGGAATGGTAAAAGATTAAGTTAAAAATACACCAAGTCTTGACTGTTATTGAATTGCTGTGTTCTGGGTGGAAAACCCCACTTTGTGCAGACCGTTGAGTTGGAATGATGCAGGATAATGGGATTTTATCAAAAAACTTCAGTGAAAGTTGACAGAAATGGAGGCTTTTCAGCTTCCTTGAAAATGAATCATCTAACTTCATGATGCTTTAGTATCTATGTTTCCAATCAAGGGACAGCAATAGATCTTTTCAAGAAGAGCTGTGACTGGCATTGTGTTACTGCAGATCTCTTAATAGGTCAGGGGGAAGCCTCTGCGTGCCCATACCTGAGGTGTGAATAGATAGGTAATATGAATGCCCTCAGCATCTGGGAGCATTATCTCAAGGAAGGCTGGCTTTGGGTAGCAGCTGGAGGCCTTGATGACCTCTTGTGCTCTTACAGGGTAGACACTGTCCCAGGCCACCCTTCGTAACAGAGTAACCAGAGTATCTACTGCTTCTAAGTTAAAAGCCTTCATCAATAAAGAGAAAACCATTTTTCCTGGAATCTGAATGAAATGCCAGCAATCTAAAAGTCAGACAATTCAGTTAAGTTTAGTATGGAGCTGTCCAAAACTGACTGATAAGAAAGTGTAGGCACATGAAATTAGGTAGAGTTTAGGCCATCTGAATATACCAAGCTCTCAGTACTTAGATATGTGAAGCTCACAGTCATATGTGTATGTATCCTGCTTGCCTTTTCACATAGCCAGTAACTTTCCCATAAGTGTGCACAGAAGTTTCTCTGGGTTGGAGTCTCTTTGTGAACTGATCCAGTTCAGGAGTCTGGAAAGGCAGGGCCACAGAAATTCCACAACATCCATTTCTTTTGTAATCCTCTGCAGAGAGAAAAGGAAAGCCGAGTTTGAGATGTATCTTCGGAGGATGATGAAACGGTTCAGCAAGGAGGTTCGTGAGGACACACATAAGGTATTTTTCACAGAGAACCGTGGCAGAGAAAATGTTGAGCATAAAGATTTGTGAACTGATTCATAATAAAGAATAAACTTAATTTTGATCAAATAATATGGGGCCATGGCTAGAAGTGGAAAAATAAAAAAGCTGTAGTCCTGACAAATGATCATTAGACTCCTTCTAAACTGTGAGTTGGAAACATCAGTGCCTGCATTAGTAAAATTCTTACTCAAAGCATATATAAGCAGGCTGCATATGTCTCCATTGAGGGATATCGTTTCATTCTGTCAGAGTTAAACTACCAGTCTTGTAGAGCAGGAGGCACTGACAGGGACTTCAAGGATTTCCTGTTTTCTGAAGAAGGCAGTGGTGCTTTTCCACCTCATGAATGCTTTGGAGGCTTCATTGTTGACTGTCCCTGTTAAAAGGAGCAGTGAAGTGTTGCTTGTCTTTACCATAGGCAAAAGTTCCACTAAGGAAAATCTCATGTGAACTCACTGTGAAAAACTTTTCTCTCTCAGGTTCACCTCCTGTGTTTGTTAGCAAATGGTTTCTATAGGAACAGGATCTGCAGCCAGACAGATCTCCTCGCCATCGGTCTGTCCATCATCCCTACGCACTTCACCCAAGTCCCCTCAGGAAAAGTGAACCTACTCTACCTTTCCAACTTGGTGAAATGGTAAAACTCTTCTAACCGTGCTGTTGCATAGAATGTAGAGCAGAAGTTCAGGAAGGGGGACAACTAATTAACGTTTTTCAGTGATTTTTTTTTTTCTTTTAAATACATGGGTGAGAGTGTCCTTTTTGCAGGAGAAGGTGGACTCAGAAGTGTAAGAATACAGTTACAAATACTAGACAGAAAGTAGGTGTCTCCTATTTCAGGTTTGTTGGAACCTTCACTGTAAACAATGAGCTTTCCACTGAAAAAGGAGAACCCCTTCAATCGACCTTGGAGAAGCGCTTTGCCATCTATGCCGCACAGGATGATGAGGAGTTGGTTCATGTAAGAGACTGGGAAGTTTGGAGTTGGTTGCTGAGTTTGAATGCAGGCTCAGTGCTGTGCGTCAGGTCACGCACAAAGTGGTGTGAGGGATGGACTTGGAGACAAAGAGATTGGTCATTTAGGTGATCCTGTAGCTTTCTGTTTAGTTGTATTTTTATTTGGAGTCCAGTGATTAAATTATTCAATTTGAATTCTTTTGCAGATATTTTTAATTATTCTGCGAGCATTGCAGCTTCTGTGTCGCCTCGTGCTGTCTTTTCAGCCTGTTCCTCTCAAGGAGACAAAACCAAAGGTAGTTTTTACTGTAATTGTGTGGAATAAGAAATAGGTCGCTGATTCAGTAGGATTAAAAAAAATTCCTATCTGTTGCAGCTTGAAGTGAATCACTTACTGCATGAACCAGGGTTCTGTCTATGGAGAAGAAGATGCAGACCCTGAGGTTTTCGTTTTCTCCTTTAAAAAAGCCATACATTTTTGTGTTTCAGCAAAGACTTCTAACGCTTTGGGGATTTTAAATTTCTTTAAAACTTAGGTAGCAGAGACTTGCATGAACCTCGGGCTGATTTCAGTCCTTTTTTATAACATAGCCATGATGATAAAAGTGACCTAGTCTGTTTCTTTGCAGGGAAGGAGCTCATCCAAGAGGCCATCTCTCAACAGCCCCTCTGAGAAACAGGAGAGTTCTGCCACAACACCCAAAGGTGCAGCAAGAAAATGCCCTTGCAAAAAAGCCAAGCAGGATGAGAAATCCTCAGAGAGTGAGGAAGATAACAAGGACACAAAGAAACCCAAAACTGCTCAGACCAAAACGATACACAAGTCAAAGAAGACTAAAGGCAGCAAGGAACAGAAGGAATCAAGTAATGAGAGCAGTTTAGCAGAAAAAGATGTGCCAGTCAGGCCCAAGAATGATCGCCGGAGACGAGTGGCCTCCAAAGTGTGTTACAAGGAAGAGAGTGGAAGTGATGAGGGCAGTGTTTCAGACTTTGAGGTTTCAGAGGAGGAGAGTGATCTCTCTGATGATTTTGAAATTGTCTCTAAAAGGCGGAGGAGCTCACTGGCCTCCCAGAAGTCAAAGATGACAACTATAAAAAGTCCTAAAACTGAGACTTCAGAATCAAGGCTATCAAAAAATTCGTGTGGGTCTCATCCTAAGCCAGCAAAAAGTACTGTTCCAGCCTTGCCTCAAGCACAGAGAAAGAGAAACAAAATAATTTCTAGTGATGATGATGATGGACAGCAGGAGGTACGGAAAGCAGTGGGCACAGACCAGTGGCTGGAGGTTTTCCTTGAACCTGAGGACAAATGGGTTTGTGTAGACTGTGTGCATGGCAATGTTGGCCAGCCTCAGCTGTGCTTTACATATGCCACAAAGCCGCTTTTCTACGTTGTGGGGTTTGACAATGACGGGAGTGTCAGGGATGTGACACAAAGGTATGACCCAGTGTGGATGACTGCAACAAGAAAGAGCCGTGTGAACCCTGAGTGGTGGGAAGCAACACTTCAGCCGTATGAAAGTCCCTACATGGAAAGAGACAAGAAGGAGGAAAATGAGGTAACTGGCAATGGGTTGTTCAGTACTTTTAGTGCTAGGACTCCATCCTTGGATTTTCATTCAGACAAAAATCATTAGGAATCTTTTCCATGTTTGAACTTGAAATGTTGAGATAGAGCATTTTTTAAAGGGGATATACAATGATAGATTAAAATATCAAATAGAATCTGTTCAGAGAAATTTGCATAACAGAAGTACTGCAAAGCTCATGCTGGAAAACATAACAATGTGGTTTCTGTACAGTTTAGCATTACCCTGCTCAGAGTCTTCAAAATACAAAGCTCTGAGTACACATATCTTTGTACGTATTTGCAACAAGAATACGTTGGTCTGTTGGCTCATCTGATTAAGTTTCTGGTGTTTTTTTTCCTTTGACCCATACTATAATCACTGTAATGCAAAAGAGTTGTGAAGTCACTCTCCTTTGTATAATTCCTACAGTTTCAAGTTAAACTTCAAGATCAGCCTTTACCAACAGCAATTGGAGAGTACAAAAACCACCCTCTCTATGCACTGAAGAGGCACCTCTTGAAATATCAGGCGATCTATCCCGAGTCAGCTGCTATCCTGGGATACTGCAGGGGAGAGGCTGTCTACTCCAGGTGAGTTGTGCATGTGCTGTCACCTGTGTCTCTGATATTTGTAACAAACTGAAGAGCTAATTTACATGATAGTATCAGCAGCAGTCTTGGGCCACGTGTGTAGACAGGTGAGGCATTTTACTGCTCAGACAGCATTTGCCTATCACTTAGATACAGCTTTCCTACTGTTCCTGACATGTGGTAACATTTTGGGAGATCTCTTATAAATGACTTCAAAACTCTTATGTTTGCTTGTCTCTGGCCTTTTTAGAGACTGTGTACACACACTGCACTCTAGGGACACTTGGCTGAAGCAAGCTCGAGTGGTAAGGATTGGAGAAGTGCCTTACAAGGTGAGAGGGTTTGACTTCCTCCTGTGCAGGACACCTGCCCCTCTAAAGCTCAAGCTCAGTTCTGTTTTGGTTTTTGTCTTCTCTCTGTCAACAGATGCAGATTTCTCACTTATTTGCTTAGCTTGTGGTAGCTGCACTGGCAGTCTGTACACCTGCTGTGCTTATAGTTCGTAAATACTACCCAAAGCCCAGCTTTGTCTTCTTCCCACCCCAGGGGTATCTGGCAGAACTGCTCCCTTTTCATCTTCAAAGACATCCTAGTGTTTTATATGCACTGCTGACGTGGCTGCCTGTTGCATACAGGTGCTGTGGGTTATCATTTATAGGCAATGGATACTGAAGCTGGGAAATAGCATTTCTACTCTCCTAGAACCGTCTTTGATGTCCTAGGAAAATACGAAATCACCGTCAGCTTGTTGTGGTGGTGTCACAGGCTTGGTCGTTGTGTTTGCAGATGGTGAAGGGGTTTTCCAACCAGGCGAGGAAGGCGCGCCTTGCGGAGCCGGCAAACCGCGACCGGGAGGACCTGGCGCTGTTTGGCCGCTGGCAGACAGAGGAGTATCAGCCTCCTGTAGCCGTGGATGGAAAGGTAGCTGGGAAGGCAGAGGGCTGATATTAAAAGGAAGTGTTTTGTATGAAACTCTGGGTTTTATTTTTCCAGAAGTTGCATGTTTTCAGATATGAGATGAGTCATTAACATCTGGATTCAGGATTAAGAGTTCATGAGTAACATGGTCAAAACCTTAGAGACATGTCTTTCCTGAGTACAGGTAATGAGTGCTGGCAGTGCAGACTGCTGAAGCTGTGATTTTGTTGAGCTAATTTTGTTAGGCCATGTTTGCTTTGCTAATTCTCTGCATTACAGCCTGAGTAACAAGGCCTGGGCAGAGGACATAGCTAGGAGATAGCCATGCAGCTAAAATCTAGGCTTGTGCCTTGTCATGTGAATATTAATTGAATACTGGAGTAGATGTATCAGGTCAGAAGGAAGGGACAGTCCCTGAGTTGCAGCAGGTATTGTCACCTCTCTCCAGAAAGCAGGAATGCCACCATCTCTCTTTTAACTTTGCAATAACAGGTTCCTCGGAATGAATATGGGAATGTCTATCTCTTCTTGCCATCCATGTTACCCATTGGATGTGTGCAGTTGAGACTTCCAAACCTGAACAGAGTGGCACGGAAATTGAACATTGACTGTGCTCAAGCCATCACCGGATTTGATTTTCATGGCGGCTACTCACACCCAGTGTATGTAAAGGTGCTTTGTTGCAGCTGCAGATGTTGATGTCCTGCAGAAGTTGTGTACCCTGTGCATGTGACCACTGACACACTTAGATCTTTTGAGACAGGCAGTTCTGTCAGTATTCAGTAGCTTTTGGGTTGGCTGGGTCAGCAGGCATTTGTTCCCTTTTTATTCATAGCTGACAGAGGATTGTGCTCTCCTTCCTAGTACTGATGGCTATGTAGTGTGTGAGGAGTATAAAGAGGTTCTCATTGCTGCCTGGGAGAATGAACAAGCAGAAATGGAAAAGAAGGAGAAGGAGGTGAGAATTGTTTTTGCAGTTTCCTTATTGTTACATTTTTAAGTGAATTTCATTGAAACTGTGGACAGTCAGGGTGAGCTGTGTAAGCCACAAACAGAAGTGACCATGAGGGGCTTGTTGCATCACCCAAGTGCCCTACTTTGGACTTGATGTCCAGACTGCAGTGGGATGCAATAGAGTTATGTAGCAAAACTGCATACTCTGCAATAGTTTTCCATGTCTGCTGGGAAACAAAATGAGGAATACACAGGTGATGTTAAAAAGTTTTGGATGAACTTCTGGTGTAATTTGCACCAGGCTTTACATTAGAAAGTGACTGTAGTTCATGTATTTAGCAGATAATTGGTCACAAATACATTTTACATTTAAAAATTTACTGGCCTATATCTTTTTCTGTGACACATTCAAGCTGGTGTTGGGTTTTTTTGTTGGCAGTTTAAAAAACAAAATCTTCAGACTTTGGTCTTCTGTGGGCACAAATGCATTGAAAATTACAACAGTAAATTTTTCTCTTTCCGATAACGATGCCCCACAGAAGCGTGAGAAGAGAGCTCTGGGAAACTGGAAGTTGCTGACAAAAGGACTTCTCATCAGAGAGAAACTGAAGAAACGCTACTCCATCAAGGTATTCTGCATTTCTATTAGTGATTTCTTTTTCAGGATGTTATCTTTCTACCAACAGAAGTTTTTCCAGTCTTTCTAGTGTGTTATATTTCCAACTGTAGATTAGAATTTCCAGAGTGTAGTTTCTCAAAAATGTTCTTTCCCATTGGTAGCATGTTACTAGCAGTTAATAAAGAAAACTACACCAGAAATTCAATGTGGTCATGTCCATCAAAGATTCATTATTGTTTAGTAAGAGGTTATTGTTTCCTAAAATATCATTTTTTGATATTATTTTGTATTTTTACATACCCCCCTTCCTAGATTTATTCCTCCAAGCCAAGCATGTAGTTTATGTGATGAGTGAGATGCTTTTTTGTTAGGAAGTCAGATATTTTAGTTCTTAATCTTTTCCCCAGTGAGAAATGTGAAAAGCCTGACCTTTTTAAATCAGGTTTGGCTTTATTTGTCCATCATTAAAAATATTTTGGGTGTGTTGAATGTTTGATGACCAGAAATAGAAACATACTGCTTTGAGTGAGAAGCCCAAACCAGAACAACCAATGACCTTCTTTAAGGTCACTCAATGTCACTGTGCCAGATGACAAGTCCTTTTAGAAAGGGGTAGTTAAAAGTGATTGCTAGAGCTACTGAATGATTTTCATGCCTGTTTTTTCCCAGACTCAGCCTTCAGCACCTGAGGCAGGGAAAGGGGCAGGATTCTCTTCTGATGAAGAAGGAGCTCCGAGCTCAGAGAGCGCAGTGGGGAATGTAGCCATTTCTTGGCCCCAAAATCGCCAGTTAGAGAAAAAAGAAGAGAGAACCACCAGAAAGAGCAAGAGAGAAAAGAAAGGAGAGGAAGCACAGTTGTTCCCTTTTGAGAAACTGTGATTAGAACAAGGTTCTCCTTGCCATTTGCAGATGAAAGAACAGAAGTCACGATAAAATTATCTTTTGCCAGTTAGGAACTTAAGTCTTCATGGACACTTTTGTTTCTGAGCTCTCAGGAACCACCCTAATTCAATATCCAGTTTCCTTTGATATCACAGGTGATTAGATTCCTTTATCCTTGGACTTAAGAGCAGCAGACATGCAGTTATACCTTCTGAGAAGATCACTTTGCAGTTTTGGGAGTTTTCCTTTCTTTTGTATTGCTCAGCTCTAATAATTCATTTTCCTGAAGTACTTCTTTCATTAGCAGCCTCTTTTCCCATTTTTACCCCCTTTTATTTTTCCCTGCTTGCTCAGAACTAAAGTATCCAGATCATCTTTAGCTGTTTGTGGAGAGCTGGCCAAAGGACTGCTGATGCCTCTGTTGATCCATACCTTATCCAAAGGTAGATTTCTGGCCTTTCTGTCTCATAATCACAGAAGGGGAAATACTTCCTCCAAGGCCTAAAGAAATAGGCAATCAGGATTTGGAGGAATATAAATTTACTTTCTAAAGAATAGTTGCATCTTATGAACTCAGATTTGGCTTTTCAGCCTACCATCTTCCTTTACTTTCAGAAATCTTGTGCTCTGGAAGGTAGAAGCCCTGTCCTCATCTCAGACTTAATGTTCAATATCTCTTAAATAATTTCAATATATACACAATTGTTTCAGTTTCTTCACAAGATTCTGGAGCAAAACGTGTAAAACTAGCTGAATGTCACTGTCACAAACAAAATTCACTCTCACACAGAGGGTTCTTGTTTTCCAGTACCACAGCATTAAAAAACTGTTGAGAGAGGAATGTTAAATCTACACAAGCTTTTCCTGCACTTTGTAGTAGAAATACTGATTTTGCAGTATTATATATCTAAATTCCACTGACACTGTTTCTTCAGAAATAGAGAGGAAAGCAATTTAGTCATTGCTGGACATTGTCACATGAAAGATTGAAATGCAACATGTAATTATGTTCAGAAAAAAATCTATTTTTGTACTGTATTTGTAGAACAAAATAAAGTTTGGAAAAAAGAATATGTTGTCTGTTACACCTCTTTTCTGGCCATCTGGCTGTTCTGTAAGCAGCTGTTTCCCTGGAATGACTGTGCATCATCATCATGGCTAGACTTCACGAACGAAGATTTGGGAGGGTTTTACCCACGCTTGCTGCAAGTGCGCTGATGGCTGATAAGGCCAATGCGAGATAGGCAAGTCCGGTTGCAAAAGGCACAGCAGAAAGTTTCCGTAGGTGGTACTATCAGGGCACGGTTCTTTCGGCGTTGCCTTTTCTCCTCCAGACTGATTCTGTGTGCAGTTTCAAAGGAGACCGCAGCGTTATAGATTTGATTGGAGGCCAGAGTGGACCACTGATGGTGGTCAATACGGCCAAGGCTGAGGTGTTGTTTCAGTGAGCCCTTGTATCTCCTCTTTGGGCCTCCTCTCTTGCGGCAGCCGGTGGTGAGTTCACCGTAGAGCACAATCTTAGGGAGGCGGTGATCCTCCATCCTGGAGACGTGCCCTGCCCAGCGCAGCTGCGTTCTCAGCAGCATGGCCTCGATACTGGTGACCTCTGCCTGTTCCAGAACGGACACATTAGTCACGTAATCAGACCAGTGGATGTTTAGGATTGTACGGAGGCAGCGCTGGTGGAAGCGCTCGAGGAGTCGCAGGTGGTGGCGGTAGATGACCCAAGATTCAGACCCATAGAGAAGAGTAGACAGTACAATGGCTCTGTAGACACTGATCTTTGTACTTTTCTTCAGGTGTTTATTGCGCCAGACTCTTTTATGGAGTTTTCCAAAAGCTCTGTATGCCTTTGCTAACCTGTTGTCAATCTCTTTGTCAATCTTACCATCTGAGGAAATGATACTTCCCAGATAAGTGAACTGCTGGACTGACTTAAGCTCTGATTCACCTATGGTGATGTGAGGGTGATAGAAAACTTCCTGAGGTGCAGGTTGATAAAGAACTTCTGTCTTCTTCAGGCTGACTTCCAGCCCAAAAAGCTCAGCAGCCTCTGCAAAGCAGGATGTTCAGTGCTGCAGAGCTGTTTCTGTGTGGGCAACAAGGGCAGCATCATCAGCAAAAAGCAGCTCGCGGACAAGGTGGTTTAGGGTCTTAGTGTGGGCCTTCAGCCTCCTTAGGTTGAAGAGGCTTCCATCGGTACGATACCGGATGTAGATGCCATTATCTTCATCGAGATCTGCCGTGACCCTTTGGAGCATCATGCTGAAGAAGATTGTGAATAGAGTTGCTGCAAGAACACAACCTTGTTTCACACCATTGGTTATTGGAAAGGGCTCAGAGAGAGCATCACCATAAATGACTGTGCATAAGAACGTGATGTATCACTTCCAGACCTCTTAAACTGGGTCCCAGGATGTCCCAGAAGCAGCTGCTTGTGAATTGTTCTAAGGGTCTTCATTCTGAGTTTTTAGTTTTTGCTACCAAATCTAAATAAATAAAGACCAATCTAAGCTGGAGGCCTGGGGAATAAATCCAACCTGTACATAAAGCTTTAAGAACAATTCTGTATCTTGGCAGGAACCAGTAAAAGTGCAGTGGGCCCAGAGGATGTATTTCCTTCTGAGTTACTGCTGCCATGCAGGATACACCCCGAGATGAGTGTGCTGAATGTGGGGCCCATCTCCAGCTTCTGCTGGTCTTGGTAGCTGTCATCAGCTTAAATCAGGAGCTGGTACCAGTTTTACCACAGTGACTCCATGCTTCCCCACTGGGACATGCACCAGGGATGCACAAAGCTCTGCGTCGAAGGACTATTTAGAATCAGCTGAAAAACAGACAATAACTTTTTCAGATGGCAGGATCCCGCTTCTCAGCTTCACAGGCAGCTGGTGTGCCCAGCCTAAGCATGGGAAAGATGAAAGAGTAAATATGCTTTAAGTTTTTCCTATAGAAACACTGTGTATGTGCAGTGAAAGTGAGCCTTGGCTCCAACCAGCACGCCTGACCTGGGGAATGTGAAGTTCTTGTCTATGAAAGGAATCTTAATTTATTTTGTATCATTTTGTATCATCACTGAGATGCAAGACAAAAGTATTTTGGACTGCTGAATGCCCAGGTAACCACCTGTCAGTCTCTTGAAAAATCCAAGAGGCTGTTGCAGTCAGGTTGAACCATCATATTTTTCATATAATCTTACAGAGGTAAGGAAGTGACTGATTTCAGAAGCTGGTAAATGGCAGGCTGGCACCAGTGGTACACAGACCAGAGAGCAGCTGTGCTGCTATTGGCAACTCGCTTCCCAAAATGGGGAAGTGTTTGCAAGACAAACAAAATCCACCTGTGCATTTATCTCAACCAACAAGGGAAGACTAGTTCATGTGGAAGCTACAAACTAATCCTTATGTAACCAGACACTATTCCTGGACATAAAACATGCAATACTTCAATAAACAAGAAGCCCACAGAGCAACCTTTTGAAAACTGTATTTTATTAAATATACAAAAGTTCAGCACTACTGTAGAAAATTGTATCTTTGTCTCCAATGTGGTAATGCTGGTTAGTGTCCTGCATCCTGAGAAAAACAGTAGCAGTCCAACCCCTTTCTCCCCACAGTGGAGCATAATTTCTTACTAGTGGAGCACAAGTTGGTGTAGGTGAGCAGCAGAAAGACTTTGCAGCAGCACTAACACAGGCCAGCTGCATGCACAAGGCCACATCCACTTCTTGTGTCCTTTCACTCCCTCCTCCTGCTTTTACCAGCACAGCTGCGCCATGAAACTGAACTGACAACATTCAAATACCAAAAGAATTAAAGTAATTAATAAAGTAATTGCAACTTCTCAAAACATTTCTGATTTGTAACTCAGAAGATTTCTGCTTCATTACCATTTCTAACAAACATTTGCTTCTAAGTATGGCCAAGTTCCTTTGGCACAGAGAACACTCTTCTGAGGATCATAAATAGATTTCATAAATGAAGACATTATTGTGGTACTGAATTGTGTATACTTACAGAAACCCCCAAAACACTGTAGTGCCGAAGGGGTCCATCTGGAAGCCAGACTCCATCCTGGCAGAGAGACTTAAAACAGTACAAGAGTGTCTCCAATCTCAAGTACTGGTTACAAGTGAAATATGTAAACAAGAGCCACTGCAATACTACAAGGTATTCCTCTAACACGATACGAAGCTCTTAATTTAGGCTACTAAAATCTATGAAAACTAATCAGGCAAAAACATTTCCATTATTTAATTTCAGGGAGTATGTTCACTGTCCTTACTAAGTTAAATTCAAGAAAGAAACAGTATACACAGCAAAGAAAACCCACATATTTTAAAGACTATACATTCAATTATAAAAGTTAATGCTTCAAGGCAGACGGTTTTATATTTACAGGTATTAAGTGCAATTCAAAGTTAAGTTTTTGAAATACTTATGCAATGGTATAGTCTGGGTTATCATTTTGGATGCTTAATCAAGAACAACTTCAGGGACTTAAAAAATTGGGGGAAATCAGTGCTTCCTGATAAATTTGCCCAACCTCAGAGCACTGCTAATCTGGCCACTCATTACACTGAGTTACTTTTAAAATACCCAGTTCAAAAGCACAGAATTTATATGAGTGTTGTGTGGAATTTGCCTATTGTGTTTTGCTTTTGAAAACACACACTGCCAAATGCATCAGCCAAAGGAGTGTACCTGACTGTGCTACAGGAAAAGGCAGCAGAAGGAGGGTTTGTCAGAGACAGGTACGCACACGTATTTCCTAAGGATAGATAACCATGGGCCATGGGATCCAGCTGGCACCCTCTCCAAAACACAGAGGGTGCCCCACCTTCAGAGGACTTGCCAGTTCTCCAATCAGGGGAATTACTAAGCAGTGAAAGGAACAAATCTGTTTGTTCACTAACTTCTCATCAATACAGACACTCCAAATGGCTTTTTTCCCCAAAGTTGATGTCCCTGCCGTCCAACAAACAGCACCCTGTAGTCCTGTGGATAACGTGTACCAACTGCCACATTCAAGCCTCCTCCCCAACTCTTGGTGCTCAATGCTGAGCTGTGATTTGCTGTAAACACACTGCCAGAACCAGGACAGAAATGCACTTGAGAGATTTCTAACCAGGATTCAGCTGAAGATCTGACCACCTCCTTCTCACTGATGCTTCTTGGGTGGAACACGAGATCTTGCAACCAGGATGGGAACCACTGCGAGCAGCCCGATGAGCAGAGCCCAGAGAGGGCGGTAGAAGAGCCACCCCACAGAGACGGTCAGGAGCGACAGCGACGTGGCTACGCAGAAGGCAAATGCTTTTAATCCAATGTTAACCAGATCTCTCACAACAGGAAACCAGTCCACTGCAGAGAGAATTAAACATGGGATAAGTAGTTGACAAGATAAAAGAAAGTCTCATTCATACCTAAGATCTTCATACTATGGCAATCAAAAGACAGACCCATATTATTTATCAAGAGCACTGTATAAGGCATTTCAGCAGCGCATCCTCAGGGCATCTGTTAATTAAGCAGCAGCTAAATATACAAGGCAAGGCTATCCTGATCTCTTCAGACAGGAAGTAATCAAAAATGAAGTCTGAAGACTTGTCCAAGGCTTGAGAGGCAGAGGAGACAGATAACCTTGCAGCTATGGAACAAGTCTAAGGCAACTGATACAGGATCCTAGCATGAATATTAATTTCTGGTAACAATAAATCTTGCAGCAGCATGTGTATGGATAAATAAATCAGAAAAAAAAAATCACAGCTACAAAGCAAATGATATCTTTGATGTCTGAAATTTATACAAGTTTGAGGCATCGTCCTGCTTTTCTGTTTTTATTCCAGCATATTAATATGTTAAAAGGATAAACAAAAACCTTCTTTGCTGTTTGTTTACAATAATGAAGAATAACCAGACACAAAGACATATTTCTACACAGCTACAGATTAGGACCTGTTGCGGGGGACCAGTTGTGTGTGGGTGCAGAAAGTCATTGTATTGCACCACCTTGAATTAGATTTGAAAGACCCAGCCCAACATGTGCTTTGGCTTCTGATTTTGGTAAGCACTGGGCTGGGATCTTCTAAGACTGGCAACATATATTTGCATGGGTTTTTTTATTGTCCACAAAGCTACCAGACTATTTTGGGATCCCATTTACCTGCAGTTGCCTACTTTCAGATCAAGTCAAATCTGAGTTCAAACCAGATTCCTCTTGTTCTCCAAATTAACTGCATATGGGAGCAATACACGACACTACAGGTTATAATCTTTCTTGTAGATCATTTTACCGTTCTGTAAAAAAACTTACCCAATGTGTAAAAGATTCTGGTCATTAGGCTGATGCCTACAAACATTGAGAGCCAGCCTGCTGCACGGAGGGCCCAGGTCTTCATGGTGTTACTCTGATGCTCTTTCTGAAACACTTCCTGAAAGAAAACACCATGACATGCAGCCTGTTTCTTGACTTCTTTCAAGATTCGCTTAATTACAGTATTATGAGCAAATCAGAGCCAACAGCATTTTATGAGTACAATTTCTCTTGTAAAAGGTCCATTGCAGCTCATTCCACAGGGTCTGTCCGTGCAGTATGGCAGTGCACAGCAACACTGCACAGTGTAGCACAAGGGAAACTGGATTTTTTCCTAAATCAAGCACCATTTGATACTAACCACGGGCAGAGAGCACACAGGCTTTGCTGCAGTTCGATACATTCAACATTACTGTGGAAAATATGATACCAGTAAGTAACTCTGATTTCATTGTGCTTGGAGGAAGAGAGAAAAGGCAACAATATCCACCGACGGCTGAAGGAAAGGTGTGTGAAAGATAACAAGATGCAGGGAAGAAAAGGTAAAAGGTGTGTGTGCACTCCATCAGGCAAAGCAAAGCATCTATTTGCAAGAGTTCTCAGTAAGATTTTTTTTCAAAATGGACTGTGTGACCCTCTGGCTCTAGGAAACATTCCCATGAAGATGGTGGGACATAATAAAGCACTCAACAGGAAAAGATGTGTATGACTGACTGATTACTTGTACATACAACTACTCTACAAATTATTCATTTGTAGTGAGTTAATTTCCAATAAACTAAAATTCCTTCTAATGAAGATTCAGAGCTCACAGCAGTGAGCTGATTCTAGTGCTACTCTTTCAAGTCAAAACAAAAGCTTTTTAAACTGCTTTTGGGAGCTCCTGTAAACTCTTGGCATCTGGGTTTTTTTGAAGCACGGCATGAAACAATCATTAATGGAAACAAACCTACTAAAAGGAGTAAATGAATCACCAAATTGCTGGAGCATGCAGGATTTACTGGAGCATAATACTCTGCCTGAAGGTTCTTTCTCAGCCAGAATTGCAATAAACATTTCAAACAAGCCTAAACTCCTGTTATGAGGAGCTGAAGAGAGAATAGCTCATATAGTTTATTTAATTAAGGCCTGATTTTTTACTATTTTTACACAACCTTTTCAAAAGCATGTGCTTGAATTTGCAAGCAGGAAACTACTAAGGAGCAAATGAAAGCAAAATGAGAAGGCACAGTAACAGCCTTTACATCAAAGGATGTTCAAAAACATGACAAGTGGATTTAAAAAATAAATAATCAGAAATTATTATGGTCAAATTATGGACTGCTACTGGCCAAAGCATGGCATTTTCTGCAACACACAGAACACACATAAACCTGGAAGGCAAACATGGGCTACAACATGATGTCCTAGAAAAAGGAGAGAGAAAAGCCAATGTTTACATTGAGTATCTCCTCTTCTAGAGCAGGTCTGAAGGAGAATGAGAGCTTACTCCTCTGCTGCTTCTACACTACCATCTCTAGTTTTAACCCTTCACTTGTACAGTTTGGTATCTCACCTCCACAGAGAGATCCCCAGGGTGCAGAATCTCTAGGACATCTCCAGACTTGGTGTGATATGGAACCAGCTGATCACCTCGCTGGCGAGCAATCACAGTCACCTTGGAACAAAGGGGAAAATATTTACTGGTTACTGAGTTGGAAACAGACTTTGTAAAACAAAGAAACAGCTCACGACTCACCTTATCAGCAGAGCCCAAATGGGGATCATCTCCACTCAGACCTGCATAAAAGAACGAGACACGAAGGTCTCCCACCTACAAACAAGAAAAGATTGGAAGTCAAGAAACACTGTTTTACAAAGGAGAATCAGAGGAAAGACAACTCAGCATGAGCACACCCTGTGTGCATCAACACTTTTTCTGAACAATTATGTTAAGCCAGAGGATATCCAGAATGATTTCCAGGCTGTACTTTTTCAGGCATGGTTGACAGGTGAAACAGGAGAGCTCAAAGTCTGTTCTGCAAAGCCCCCTCTGATTTAGCTGCAGGAGCACATTAACACCAATTATATGCTTTGTAAATCCCTTATCCTTTCATCTTTTGGCAGAGCAGGGCAGGCAGCACAAGCTGACAAGCTATTTCATTGTACAGCTTTCAGCAAGGCAGAAGTAGAACCCACCTCCCAACACCATCCCTTTAAAAGCATGGCAGACTCAAGGAAAAAGAAGACAAAGAACTGGGATCAGAAGCTTCCTGCAAGAGGTGACTGAAGGACTGCAATAAGGGAGTCATCCTATGTAACAGTTTGCACTCCATTTTCTATATATTTAAATAGATATGGGACATGCAAGAGGTTCTTTTTCACGTAAGAGTAATCACTGCTTTGGTTTATCTCTCTCATCTTACTTCTGGACGCCTGGGGTTCTCGCTGTGGTAAAAGTAATCTCCTCCTCGGGTAACATCAGCATGTGGATCCTCAAGGTTTGACAAGCTCAACTGCTTGAAGTCATCAATTTTATCCACGAGACCTGAGGAGAATAAAGCATCAAGCTGAGATCCAGTGAATAACTTCGAACAGCCAATTTTCTGGCTGCTTTTCTGATTATCATGACAGCTACTGTGGAAAGAAACAAAGTCCATTGCTGATGTAACAGCAGACACAAAGCCAGTACAGAGCAATCCTTACCCTTGGAAAGAACAAAGCTGCCAACCTGGACGTTAGAAGAAACAGCAGTGAAAGACTCCACAGCCATGGCACTGAGGAACAGAGAGAGTCCCTGATTAGTCCCAGAACTATGATCAAACTCTTATTTTGCAGTATGTAATATACAGCACAGAAAAGGTACTATGGCAAACATTAGGAGAAACAGGGCTAAATGACTGTGAAAACAAATCCATCAAGAAACGTCCAGATGACACAGTGTGGGAGCCATTAAAATAAATTAAGACAAGGTATGACTGTCTCATTTCTTGACCTGATTTACCATTCACAACACAGGACTTTACCTTTTCTTTTTTTGTACAGACCCTACAATGGGCTGAAAAGCAGTGCAGCTCCTTGGAAGCTGTTCAGTGGTGATACAGAGGTTCTGAGTGACAATGAATTAATCACATTCCTAGATGAATTCCTGCAACATCGAACTACACTCATAAATGCAAGTTTCTAGCCTGAATTTATTCAGTTTCCATTGTCAACTGTTAGCTCTTGCCTGCTAAATTAAGAAATCTAGATCATAAACCTACATATAAACGTACTTCTACATCACAGCCAAGTTAATTAAATTCCAAACTCAGGAATCCTTTACTTACAGACTTGAATTCATTCTCAAAGCAGTACTACTGGAATCTCCTTAGCAGTAAACAACAGATTGTATTGTTACAAATATCTAAGTTGGAAGGCAGGAAGAAGACATGCAGTACACCCTTTAAAATAGTCTTATTAATGCTAGGCAAGAATTCTAAAGTTCAGCATGGCTCCATACACCACAGAGTCTCCCCCAAAGATCCACCATAGCTACACTCAGGCTCCTTGGTTTGTATCAATACACTCAGATGAAATGTTCTTAGCAGACCACTTTTAAAATTATGTGCTGCAACCGCACTAAATAAAAAGATGTTTTTTACTCTTATTTGAGAAGGCCTGAAGAATTTGCCTTAACAAACAAGTGTAGATGGGGAAGAGAGACAAAGCAGGCATGTCATCTGTGCATCCTTTTTTCCACCTTCTCTCATCTAAACTGCTAATGTGTGACTAAACCTGTTAGTTGGGACTTAGAATCAAACGCACATCAATCTTCACTTTCCTTTCTTAAGTAGCACTTCCAAATAAAGGGCACTGTATTTGGATGAGCAAAGTTCTGGAGATAGTGCAAAATTCAAACTTTCATTGAAATCCTGGTCCTGCTACCTCTCTGGCTGCACTTTTCAATCACATAATTTTTTTTTGCCAGAAGGCATCCTACATCCTAAGGAACCAAGCAGGTACTGTGAAAATGGCAAGCAAGCTAAAACTTAGCATTAAAATGGTACATTGTACTGTAAATAAAAGGCTGCAGATGAGAGATATACCAAACAAACTCTAAATGGCAATTGCCACAAATAACCCTGAAGTCATGAACACTGGCTTAGAAAAGGCAGCATGCCAGTGGCATGACAAGCTCAAGGAAAACCAGCTATTCTAACCCTCTATTTGTAATAAAATAAAGAATTAGTAATAGACTGCACTAAATGACATTAAAAGCCAGAAAGGATGCCATTCCAGTTCTACACAGAGACCCCCATGGTCCAAGGGTAATATAATAATAGCTTGACATCCAGCCATTACCTATGGATAGCTTAATTCTGGTTCCACCAGAAAACTCTGAACTGCTTTCTAGTTTCTCCATGCTTTCAATCTCCCAACTACCAAAAGAATAATGGTTTCCATCTACTTCACTAAGTCATGAAATTAGTTATTTAGCTTTCATCTTTGATCAGATCCAGTGACAGAATACAGAGGGGCTATGCCAGATGGAACATTACCTTGGGTTTTTGTGTCCAATTTCTCTATCAAAGTTTTTGCTGTTCACAACTTCTGATTTCCACTCTGTATCTAAATAGAATGATACAAAGGTTGAGGAAAAGACACTTAGATCCGAGTGACTGAAGACACCTCTCAATCAATTAATCAATTCTAAGTTACACTTCTAGTAATACTGTTTACATCAAGGTATGTATGTGATAGTCTGTACTGACACTTAGATCCATCCTCCTACCATATAAACAGGGAATGGTGGGATTTAGAAGAAAAAAGGGGGATAAAGTTGTTCAGGGATAAAGTTGTAATTCAATTTTGCTCAGCTTTGATGTTGGCATCTTCCATGATCAGGCGTTGATTCCTGGCTCCACTCTTTTGGAATAACCAGGTTTTGTGAGGAAAGGTTGTGAGCTCTGCTGGAACCAGCAGAGTTGAAAAGTGGGGGAGAGAGAAATCACCACATACTGACTCTAAGCCCTTCCCCAGCCCCTGCACCACTCACTGCCCCGTCAAAGAAGTGACTGTAAGGCAGTAACAAGGAGCAGGGGGCACAAGGAGAGGAGTCTGGAGTGTGAACCTGAGCCTGAGAAAGGGTGAGAGCTAATGTGTAATTTATTGTAAATTAAAATAAATAATTTAGTTACATTTCCCCAAGTAAAGTCTTTTCTGCCCATGACAGTAATTGGACAGCCATCTCCCTATCTTTATTTCAACCTAGAAGCTCTTAATTCCTTTTTTTCCCAAGCAAGCAGCTGTGTGGCTCCTTGGCTACCAGCCAAGGCTAAGCCACCACAGCTAATAATACACGGGCACTTACTGGACAGAAACCATCAATCTTGAGAGGGCAGCTGGTTTTTGAAATGCCATTTCATTTTGTTCCCTGTCACTGTTTTTCACAGCTCACAACCACTAGCCTTGCTCCTTAGCTACCTCCATCCTGCAGGGTCCAATTCTTCACTGAGCTGGATATTTTTACATGATCACACCCAGAAACTGCTGCATGCCCACGCTACACATCCATGCACTTTAATCAGAGATAAACTAAGCACAGAGAGCAATCTTGAGAAATACAATGACTCAGCATTTTCCTGCCCCCGGGTAGATCAGAATATCCTGCTTAGTTCTGGTCCTGCCAAAAAAGCCTGTGGCAAAAGCCACAGTGCGCATCAGAGGGTGCTGGTGGTTTTCATTAGCTGGTATCAACACATAAACAAGTTCTCAACAGGCCCCCTTACAGTCTGGAGCTACACTGTCTGTTCTCTGCTGCTCACAGCTGACATATGCCCAGTTAATTCATGTCTGAAGTGTCATCTCAGGTGTAGCTTTGAACACACTTCCATCTCTGCCCATCTCCTGCCTCCTGAGACCCTTATGGGCCCTATCTCTGGAACATCCTATCCCTGGATGTTGCTCTGAACCTCCAGGAGTTCCATGAGAAGACTCAGATTTTTTGTAGTACATGCTTGCTAACAGTACACCTCCTTTCACCTCAGTTACCTCAAGAAAGGAGGTTCTGTATTTGCTTAGGAATCAGAATTTTTGCTTACTTCTTCACATTCTTTTCCTTTCTTTCCCAAGAATAAAATACAGGTCTTTAAAAAAAAAAATAAATCAAAAGACACACACATAAAAGACCAAAGTTACACACATTTAAAAAAAAGGACTTTCTGTTGATCGACTTACTGTACGAATACTTTGTCTCTTTCTTAATCTCACCATTCTCTTCATATTCCCTGCAGAGAAAAAAATTGGGATGAGAACCAAAACAGTGCACACACACCCCTGCTCAGGGCAGAATAGACATTCCAAATGAAATCCACAGGTAGATCACTGGCAACACAAACTTACCTTTACATGTAACCTAATTCTTCTCTGAACTACCTGTTCTGAAGACAGAGATTTTCTGTACAAGGAGAAAACTACACACAAATGCTGAATGACCCTTTTATTCTCATGTTTCCAACAAGGAGGTGTAGACATGATCAGTGAGGAACAAACAGCATTAAAGACAGTGAGACAAGCTGACCTAAATCAAGTCTTTTATAGATGCTGCCCCATAAGCAGCATCTGAAAATAAAACTGAAATATTATTTTTCACACCTTCACAATCTGATTTTTATGACATGAAAGACATTTCAAACATGAATTCTGTGCAGTCAGACCCACCTAATAGCTAATAACTTTCATACTACCCCCAGTGGAATTATCAGTAATAGCAAAAATGCTATTTGGCTTGCAACTTTGAGCAGAATAAGCATCTCAATACAGTTTTGTAAATTGCCTTGTAAAGATATAAAGACTGCAATATTGCACTAATCTGAATGTTACTCAAGCAATTAAAATTTGCAGTTTACTTCCACAGCTAGAAATTAATGTTGTCTTTTGATTATTAAGGATAAGGGGTAACAAAGTCTTCAAAAAATAAAGAAAACATGTCTTGGTTTGCTTTAGTATTTCAATTTGCATAGATATGACGTACTAAAGAAATTAAGAAATTGAATGAACTTAAACAAAATCAGGAATGGAAACATCTGATAAAAGGTCTTGGATGTTACTCAAATTTTATCAGATGCAAATTCTGCAGCACTGATCATCTACGAGACCTGACATCTCCATGGAAATTAAATTCTCTAAAAAAGAAAAAAAAATTCAAGAGCTCCAAAACTCTCCTGCTGTAAAGATTTTGGGGATTCTTCTGATTTGTGTATGGGGTGGGGAAAAAAAATCATGATGGCATCCTGTTGAAACAAGAGCATCATAAACTACTTCTAAAGATTACTTCCACTTACTTGGACTCTTCATATTCTACCCACTGGTACATTTCCACATTACGCTTAAGTTTGACAGCCTGGATAGAGAGCCCATAGCTGGGGTCAAACAAAGGCTGTGGGAAAATTAAAGAAAGTACAAGTCAGTATAAATGTTGTACTTCACAAATTCAAACCCATTTATTATCAAACCCCTTTACCTCCCTGCACACAGTTAGTACTATGTTACACACATCTGAATACAGTATAAAGGTTGTGTGATACCCAGCAATGCTTACAGAGGAAGAGAAAAGCTACACACCTTTTCCTGGATATCAAACATGACTTTAATTGGTAAAGACTTCTTTCCCTCCAAGCTTAAAATACTCTTATCTTCAAGGTACTATTTTATTTACCTTAGATGTACTCAAAGCACCAGACAAGTGCACCAACCTCCCTTCATTCTGCTGGGAGATGCTGTGGATGCTATCAAGAGGGACCACAAGAGAAAGTCCCTCATCAAGAGATTTGGCTGTCCTTAAAGCTCGTCCCTGCAATCAAGAAAACCAAAATCAAATTGTGGAGAACCACCGGCACAGCAACATTTTGTGAAAAAGGTTAGAAGACAAGTGAACTGAAGACCAGAAGGAATGCTTGTGCATTCACTCTCAAGGCATATTTTCAAAACACACTTGTACTTCTTCACTCTCCCTGTGTCTGACAGAGTTTGGAGCAGTACTTCTTACCCATGCAGCAGGGCCATTAATATTGATAAATCTTCTCAAACAGACATAAATTATTCCTACAAGAGTCCAAAGTTCTTTGCCTCTTACTTTGTTCATCATTCATGAGTAACTGCAAAAATTACACAGATTATGGTCCTTTTTCCAAAGACCCATGAGACCTCATGGCAGAAGTTTTCTCATGTCATAGTGTGCCATTTATTACAAAGCCATCAAATTTGGGAGTAGTTCTTTTTCTTCTTTCAGAGGTATAAAAGGAACTCTTAGGTGCAAATTCACAAAATTATGCTCCCCCATTCCAAAACTGCCAAAGCCTGTATGTTTGCAATGGTAGGGTGCTTATTTTTTTAATCTGCTTAATTGTTTTAATCTAAAACCAAGACTTAAAATAACACTGAGAATAAATTAATAAATAACACTCTTAGTTTTGCAACATGGGGTATGAATTTCTTTAACACAATGGTAACAACACTAGAAATTAGAGCCCTTTGTTATCCCAAGAAAACAGAGAAGGCAGGCACGTGACTGGCTCATGCAACCCCCTTACAATAAATAATACCACAGACTGTTTCTGCATCAGTCTCTCACCTCTCACCACACACTGCTAATGTCTCTACCACATTCAGTTCTACAGAAATATTATCTGTGGCCCTGTGATTCCACTCTTCTGTTTTATCCCAAGCATAAGCAACAGGCTCTCCAGACATAAACTCCTCTTCTCATGGATGAAGTAATAAAGCTGCGGACAAACACCAACAATATTTACTTACTTCATTGGTAAAAAGAAGGTAGAAAGCCAGAAGAAATGCCACAAGTCCCATCAACATGCCTCCAGAAGTTTCACTGAGCCTCTCCAGGAACCCAGGTTTGGGCTCACTTGTGATTTTAACATGCTCTTTTCTGCTGCCACTGTCAGAGAACTGCTGGAAATAAACAGAAAATGCAATATTGGTGTGAAAGGGAAAAGCATTCAGTTTCAAAACAAGTGTGTTTGCTTTGTTAATACTGCTGCTCTACAGAGTAGCAACTCTTGACTTGGACCAAAATCTTCCCACACTTATTAAATGACTCACCACACTTTTGGTATCAGAAATATGGTCAATAAATAAAACTCTAGCCTCATGGAAACAAAAAAACCCACAGATTTCTATTAAAATGGTTCACCGTGTCCCTTCAGGCTTTCTCCAGCCTGTCTCCGTATTTGGTGTCCACACCCTGCATTCAGCCCATGACAAATTAAGTAATAGTCCTGAATTCCAGACCAGCTGAAACACCGCTATAAATAACAAGTTACACCTCACCCGACCAGCGACAGAGCGCCCGCATACTCCACAATAATGACATAATGGCAACCAAAAGCGAAAGCTTAAAACAAAATCACTGTTGCTGTCCTAGGAAGGGCCATGCGACAACACGAAAGCCCAGGCGTTTATCTGCGCCTACGAGGGCTGTGGGGGGTTACCAGGATGCAAATCCAGAGGAGAACACAGAGCCAGGGAGGGGACGGGGCTGCTCTGGAGATGCTGGGGGGCTGCGACCTGCCCCAGCCAGGGTGCCTCGGGGAGGGGGGGATGGTGCGAGCAGCACTCACGTTCCTGGACATCTCGAGCTTCTCGACCCCTCCGGGAACCACCACACAAGTGACCGCAACACAAGAGACGGCGACAGAAGGGACCCAAACCCCCGCTCCGCCGCCTTCCTCTGCCCCGCTCCCGCCCGCAGCGGCGCACGCCGGGACGCGTAGTTCCCTCCACCCTGCCGCAGGGCCGGGCCTGGCGGAGCCGCTTCCCCGCCCCGCTCAGGGCAGGAGGTGCGGCAGCGGCCGCGAGCGGGCGGGGAGGCCCTTCCGGAGGCGCGGGGGGCGGCGCGGAGCGGGGCGGCGGGGCCAGTGCGCGGCGGGAGCGGGGGAAGGCAGCGGCTCCGACATGTCCTACTGCAGGCAGGAAGGTGCGCCCGCAATGTGCCCGCACCGCTACGGGGGCACCGCCCGCTCCCCGCGGGCCGGGCCAGGGAGGCGCCCCCGGAGGGGAGGCGAGACGTGAAGGCCGCCCGTGGGCCGCGTGTGGCGGCGCTGCCTCATCGACCTGGCCCCTCACGGCGGACAGGGCAGGGAGCGGGGCCGGGAGAAGGACAGGACAGGGAGAAGGACGGGGCAGGGAGCGGGGCCAGGGGCTGCGTGCAGGGACCATGTTCTGCTGCGGAGCACGGGCAGATCCCCGCAGGGCCGGGAGGAGGACGGGACAGGGAACGGGGCCGGGAGCGGTGCTGCCTGCGGGGATCGTGATGGGCTGCGTAGCGCGGGCAGCTCCTGTCTCGGGATGGCACCCGTCCGCAGCGGCTAAATTCGGCTGTTTTTTTTAGCGTAGCATAATGGCCAGAGGTGCTGGGTTTTGCCTCCTGGAGGAAAACGCGGTAGATGGACAGGGTGGGCAGAGTGCGAGCTTTATGTTCCTGTGGCACGTACGGGTTGTGATATTTATGGTATCTATGCTTGACCATGTGAGGCTTGATTGTATTTATGAGGCTTCTTACAATGGGAGGAATATGTGGATGTATGTGCCTATATATATGTATGTGTATATGTATCCCTGATCACTTAAGTAATGTAAAGTTTCAAACCGGAAAAAGAAAAGCCATTCTGCAGTTCCAAGTGCCATTTTAAGTTACAAAGTTTGGCACAATGAATGCCGATTATAAACTGTGGTGAGGTAGTTATAACCTATGGACCTCTGCTGTGCTTTATGCTCTGCTTTAAGTTTTCAAGATCTCCAACTTGTCTTATGCAATCCTAGAAAGTTGCAGTGATGGGGTTAGAGTTCATGTGTTTCTAGTTCCTTTTAGAAAAGAAATTACTTAACATTCTACATTTTAAAGTTTGCTGGAGTACTATGCAGAGTTGCCAGAAAATGGTTTCTTTTTTTGAAAGATTTCAGATTGATCTGTTTCTGAGACACGTTTAAATGCATTTTGGTTACTGAGCAAAGTAAAGGAAGTTACTGAACATTTGTTGGCTGAGGACACATGGAGGGGCCAAAATATACTAATTTCTAATACTGTTCTTATACTACTTTCTAATTTAATTGTAGTGGCCTTTATGAATTGAGAGAATTCTTGGGGGATTTACTACTTTTTTCTGCTCAATGAACACTCACTTGTGCATTGAGAAGAGTTTCCAATAGCTGTTCTTTTCTGCCTATGCCTGCCTCAGTGTTTGTTACAGTTTTACAGAGTTGTTTAAAAACCACGCATGTTTCCAGCCAAGCCTGTGTCTGAACCTTTGCTTCTTGTTTCCTCTGTGATAGGAAAAGACAGAATTATATTTGCAACCAAAGAGGACCATGAGACACCGAGCAGTGCTGAGCTGGTTGCAGATGACCCAGATGACCCTTATGAAGAGCACGGTCAGTAGTGAGCAGAAGTAAGGGTGGTACATCACATATAAAAACAATAACACCACAAAGCAAACCTTACATGAATTGGGAAAATATTATTCGTAAATTTTAAAGATTGAGGGCAGCTGCTTGTGCAGTAGATAAACACACAAACTCCTGGCAGTTTTAGCTCCCAAATTACAACATCACGAATGACATTCTTTCCTTGCAGTGTTGGGTCTTTTCTACACTTGTAGTGATTTTTATAGTGGCCAGTTCAAATAATCTGTTGTTGGCATTTAGTTTTGCTTAGTAGCCAGAGAGATCCAGAAAAACCTTTTCCTTTCTTTTATTAGCAAAGTTAGAGCTTAATCAGTGAAAATGATGGTACTTTTTCACTGTTTTAAATGGCACCTTAAAATTTTTAGAGAAGCTGGAATGAGTAACATACCACTGTCATTGATGTAAGTTGCTCACTTGCCTGTGTGCAGCTGAAATTGCCTAATTTGGTGATGTCTGAATATCCCATTTAATACCAGTTATGTCTGTCTAGTCCTGTACTATACTTATAGCAATATAATCAATAATTAGTAGTAATATCTTTCAATGGCACATGACAGGTAAGTTCAAATTATTGAGTTTTTGACTGTAATCGTATTGCCCTGAAAAGATGGAAGTTTTCAGTGAAGAGTGCAGTTCTTATATGAAGTGGATCTAACCTGCAAATAGAGCAGAATATTTCTGAGACCAAGGCTTATAATATTCTGTTTGCACAGTTTATTTTCGATTATTTCATTTACCTATTAGAAACAATCTTCCTATAATAATGATTACATAATCTTGCCCTAGATTAATAATTACCATAAACACCTGTGAATTTAGTTTAATTTTTTTTCTAATTGTCTCTATGTTTGCAGGTCTTTTAGTCTCTTCTCTTTTATGTGAATTGATTTCATTGGTTTTAGCCTGAGAGCGAAGTATATTCTTCACTCTTTTTGAAATTTTGTTAGAAAGTGAAAGTTATGCCAGTGGCTCTCAGACCTTTAGAGGGCAGCACTTAAGCACAGTTTACCAGTTGAAGCACACAAGGTCTCTCTGTTAGCTGATACTGTACGTAGTGTAATTTCAATCAGATCTTCCTAAGTCGTTAAAATAATTTTTTCTTACATAGATTTCTGCTGAAGTGATTTTGCACTTATCTGCCCGTTTGGCCTCATTACAACTGTATGTAGTCAATTATACATCTGAAAGCTTTGCTCATCAGTAGTGATTAGTCTGTGCAGTGTTATAATCACCCAAATTAGAACCATGAGAGATACTCAGTTTCAGAAGGGTGTTTAAAAACTGCAGTTTAGTGTCTTCCAGGAGTTCTTCTACCTCGTGTTTTCAGGTAAGTTCCTTTGCTGGCTAAGACTCAATACCCAAACTGCCTATTTGGTGGAAAAAAATTTATGCTTTGGTGTTTATCATCACCTTCACCATGGAAGTGGTGCTTCAGCCTCTAAAGATTTTTGAATAAAGACCCCAGCAGGCAATGAAATCATTGTGATACTTGTATCTGTTACTACCTTGACCAGAATGGAAGATAGAACCTACAAATGATGCACCCAAAGTGGTTCCTCCTTAGCTGGCAGACAGTGTCTGAGGAGAGCTCGTTTTGAGGACCACTTGTTCCTGTCAGTGTTATATGTGGAATGGAAACGAAATCTGAGTTTTTAACTCCTCAGGCAAAATTAAAATCCATTGTTGTACTGTTAAATGAAGAGTTAACAGCCTCTAATGATCAGGTGGTAGAGTTGAGTTCCCCAGTCCTTTCTTGTGGCTTTCTGCTTCCTCTGAAAAACTGGAGACTGCTTGAAAAATAGAGCAAAGATACTTTTTCTAGATATCACATCTGGGGAACAGACAAACCCTTGGAGATTTTATTGTTCACTGAACTGTTAAGTCACTTTATGTACTGTGCAACTAAACAAATTGGCCTGCTCTTTAGATAAGCATATTTATGCTAAATGTCTATTTTTGACACTGTCTTTTAAGAGGAAAAGGAAGGGTGTCCATCTCCAATGGACACAGCATAAAAGACATCCTACCAAAATTTGGAATGTCAGCATAGCAAACAATTCTCTTTGTACCTCTAAAGAGAGAGTTTTTTGTTCTGTCTCCTCTCCCACCTCTCTGCCCTAAATAATTATTTTCCTGATTGTGCATATGCCCCAAGCATATTGTCTTGTGCCAGGTTTATTTGGGTAATAAACTGTTCAAAATTAAGAGCCACTTCTTCCTTGTTTAAATGACACATTCATTGATTCCTTTTATGTGTATTTTGATGCATATTGAAAGGCTGTAGTGAGGAGAGTGTTTTTTTAACCTGGATTTATAATCCTGAATTTACAGCATGTTAGGTCACTTGCTTCCTCAACAGTAGAGCAGAGAAGAAAAGAGAGAAACCAATAGCTTGGTATGTCAGGGACACTTAACTGACAACATGTATCTGTGGGATTCAAAATTAGAAACTCTAAACTATATTTAAATACTGTTAATAAGTTGGTGGGGGCTGTTGCTGGGTTTTGTTTGTTACTCTGTTGAGGGTTTTTTAGCATGTGGTAAGTTATTGCTGTGTTTTAAAAGTTCTCTGAAAAACACACTTAAACAACCTAAGGCTACAGTGCATTACATCAGAACAGAGAAACAATTGACATCTCACAGAATGTAGCTGCATCTGATGCAAGTGAAACTTGTGGGCAGGAAAGACATGGGCAAAGTTGTTTGGAATATGTTGAAGTGAAGCAGCTGTGGCTTGCATGGCTTTTACTGAAATGAAAATTGGAAAGGGCTTTGCTGTATGTAACATAACATGCAGGCTCTTCTAATTTAGCTTCTGCTTTGAATAGAGGACTTGGTTTCCAGTGGTCAAATTCTGTTCTATAATTAACTATAATTACTCTTTTCATCTTTTCTGCTGTGCTTTACAGACCAGTCTTATCTGGGAAGGAATAGGTTCATTATAGACCCACCATAATCTGCATTGTTTTCTAATATGTATGAAACTTTTATTTAAGGTTTTGGGTTTTTTTAGCTCCTTTTTCATATTCAAGATATACATGTGGTTTAGTGTTTTTTTTTTAAGTTCTCATTTTGCCCTAGACATTAACAGACATTAGTCTTTGAGCAGAGTACTTGAGGCAGTAGGTCATTCATGAAAACCTGTGTACTCTTTCTCTTGTGAGAAAGGAAATTTGTATTGTATTCTTATACCTATCAGTATTTTTTGTTATTGTATCACTTAGGGGATTTTGGCAAGCAAAATGTTAATTACTTACTTAAAGCCAAAAACATTGAAAGAAACAGACCATATGAAATGGAAAGGCAGGCAAACTGGGCTAAGTTCAAGTTAGCATTTCATATTGCAGTGTAGCTTACAGTTCACTGTATGTGCCTTTTGACAGCTGTGGCTGATGGAAACAAATTAAGGATTCATTTACAGAAGTTTTGAAATAGTATTCTTACAGTAAAGCTCGTTTCTAGTCCTGTGTGTTGCAGATGGTGGAATTTAAACATGGAAGATCCCTGGTTTTCTTTGAGATCTTTGCTGTCATCAGTTAGAAGAATTTCTTATTTTATTAAGCTTATATGAAGAAGGCACTGATGAGTTTTATGCATGCAAAGTCATTTTATTTGCATTACAGCTGTGATGGGAAAGTTGGCTAAAATTGTTCAAGGAATTGATCTTCAGGCACAGATTGTCGCTGGTCTTTCCCTTCTGTTTTTCCAGACATGCTTCTGTCATCTTATTTTAGAGACAGTTTTAATGTGGTTTCTGCAGGGGACTGATGAAGCAAACCCTGTACTACTTTTAAGAAGTAACTTGATGAGTGATCAGATGTACAGGACTGTTTTTATGATTGGTCTTTTTCATTTGTGCTTCCCATGTGTCTGTCATCTTACACTGTGATCACTGGCAGATAAAATTGTTACTGAAATGTTTGTCATATAACAGGAAAGAAACTTTTCTCAGAACAACAGTGAGACTTCATTACAGTGAGTACAAAGACCAGTGTTGACAAAGATGCAGATGGACCTGCCTCCATCCATGATATTAACAGATTCCATGAGCCCTGAGGGATCAGGCTGTGTGATGTCACCAGTCAATTGTTAGCACAAACCTTGATATGTTATGATGTAAACAGGGTTGTTTTTGCTTCCCCAAGTGCAGGCTCAAGTAGATTGCAACCCACTGAATCAGTGAGGTTCAGGCTGCATTTCAAAGAAGTTTTAAGTCAGTTTTACTTTAAAATAGTAATCCTGTCCGTTGCAGGCTTGTGTTTCAGGGAGGGTGGTGGCTGAAATCTGTTTCCGATTTAATTGTGTTCTAAGCTGACTGATACAGTTACTCATTGACGTGTGAACTCTGCTGTGAATGAGGAAATGCTTGCTTTATTCATCTGTAGTTTTGCTTTGGTTTTTTTTAAAGCATGATTTCTGTGCATGTAACATCTGAAACTGATGCTATTTCAGTGATCAAATAGGTGCAAGTCAGTGCTCTTGTGATATCATAGAATATACTGTTCATGGGATAACTTTGTTAGAATTTGCATGTTTACAAGGCAGTTTTGGTTCTAAAAGGAGCACTCTATTTTAAGATAATTATTTTGTAGTAATTTTATTGCTGGAGTGTCTTTAGGAGCATTTCAAAACTCTTCATAAGTTTTTTTTCAAAGTATTATAATAATGACTTTAAAATGACTGGTTGATGTTAACAAGGGGAAATACCAGACTTCAAAATCTAGTTAACAAAAGAAGTTCTGTTTCTTCTCCACTATACGATTAACAGCTTTCTACTTTATATAGTCTTTGACAATGAGTAATCTGGCACCAACTAGAGACTTCTTGTCTCAGAAGTGGTGCTTTTCCTCCAGGCAGCTTGAGATGCTGTGGCGAAGTGGAGTAGGTCTTATCTTCTCAGTACAGTGATTATTAGAGATGCTTTACAAAACTTACCTTGCCGAATAGAGCATGATTTCTGAAAAACGTCAATATTACTGTAGTTGACTAAATCATACTAAGGAGGTTTTTACTTTCTGCAATAAAAAACAAGTCTGAACAATGCTGAGATTTGTCTGATTCAGTGTAATTTTCTGCTGAACTGCATTGGCTGAATTAAAGCACATTATTGATGCACTGCAAATGAGAGTAAAATATCCCTTTTAATATAACAATAAATGATTGAGCTGCTTTTGCTGTATCAGTCTGTAAGGCTCATGATATTGCAGCCTAGTGTCCAAGGAGTTACACCTGGGAGCAAAACATATGTTTGGAACTTCATGCTCTCACAGGACAAAGACAATTAAATAGGTTTATTGCATTCTTTGGAAGTGTTTTAGGTAACATCAAGTTACATCAGACCCTTAATATAATTTCATGTTTAAATCAGAATTAAGGCAACTTTTTTCTTTGCCAATGGTATTTTCATATTCCCTTCTAAAGGAAAAGTCCTTAAACTTAAGGTTTATGCACGTGCTATCAGCTTCTGCAGAAAACCTGGAGATGAAGTTAGGAAAATCTGCAAAAGAGAAGGATAGTAAACTGTTCAATTGGAGAAGAAACCACCTTGGATAATAGCACAATATTTCTATTCTTTATGGATGAACATACTTGCATATATGTACATACAAGACAGTGAAAGAAAATGGAGATGTATTACATAAAAGAAATCTCTTAGAGACTCTAGAAGCCCACATGACCAACTATGTTATATTGAATTCCTAAAACTTACAGAAAAGAAGTTCTCTGGCTTGCTGCTTGACTAATGCCTTCTTTGTGCAAATCAGTTGATATGTCAAGGAACAGACACCCTTAAATCTTCACCTTGCCATTCCATCAGTGGAGTATTTGTTTGATGCTTTAACTGTTCTAGAGCAGAAGCTGTTCCAGTTTAGAGTCTTAAGTAGATCTGAACTTCTTTTCAGTTGTGAGCTGAAGTGCAATTTGTTTTCTGGGAACCAGGCAGGCTGGCATGCTTTCATTGCTCTTTGTGTTCTGTGGCATTTGACTTAATCTGGGTTTTTAAAGTATCTCATTTTATTTTTGTAGTTGTGGTCTTCCAGTTCAGATTTGAAGGGGGAAAATTGTGGGTTAGTATTTCATAGTTCATTAAAAACTAAGAAAAATTAATGCATTCAACTTGATTTAAAAGATTTCTAATCTTAATTTAAATTGTTATTACTTGTCTGGCATGATTTTAATGCTTACTTGTTCTCCTGACAGACTCCGGCAAGTGGATTGACTTGACTTCTGTGTTTTGCAGTTCCCATAGAATATTTTCAGTGACCTGTAGTCTAGTGAGAGACTTAATTCAGAGATGGATAGAGAACTAATCTTACTTGTGTTCAGTAAAGGATTATACAGATCAGAGAAAGAAACAACAGACTGGCTGGGCAGTGCAAGTTTATCATCCTTGAAGCTACAGAATTAATATGGCATTGTTAGCACTTCAGGCTGCAGCCTAGGACCTGTCACTGAATTAAATCAGTTTTTGGAAGGAGTCCTTAACTTTTCTTCTCTCTTGTTTGTTCAGGATTGATATTGCCCAATGGAGATATCAATTGGAATTGCCCGTGTCTGGGTGGAATGGCTAGTGGTCCCTGTGGGGAACAGTTCAAGTCAGCCTTTTCTTGTTTCCACTATAGCACAGAAGAAATAAAGGGATCAGACTGTGTGGACCAATTCCGTGCCATGCAGGAATGCATGCAAAAATACCCAGATCTTTATCCTCAGGAGGATGAAAATGAAGAGAAGTCCAGCAAAGATTTGGAAGCTACTTCTGAGGAGGCATCTGCTGCCAGAGAGGAGAAGGGATCAAGCTAATGAAGATGCAAGGAGGCTATCGTCTCCATTTCTCATTTTCAGAGATGTGGACTTTTGCAGTATGTCTGTCTTTGGAGTAGTGAGGAAATGTTTCGCCATGTTCTGTGCACTGTACCATAAGAAATAATTTATTGCTGAAGGAGAAATCTCAGAGCTACAGCCTTGCAAACGAGTAGTGCAGAATGAATGAGTGTGTGTATGTACTGTGTAACCTGCTATCAGGCACAGTAGTACTTCAACAGCTGTTTTTTACCCTCAAGTTTTCCTTGAGTTTTGACTTGAATAATGTCTTGAAATACATAGCTTTCAACTAAAATTCCACTGGCACACCAGGTCTGTCTTCATTTCAGTATGTTGTGATCAGTAGCTGCTCTTTTTGAATGTATTCTGTCAGTAGAAATGGCATTAAATGATTGTTTTTCCTTAAAGATTTTTTTTTTATACAGGATATTGAAAATGGGATAAATCTAGAATATCTAACATAATTTCAAATTATCTTATTACATTATGGTTGCATTTTACTGCTGGCATCAGATTGTGACTGCCAGAAAACTGTTGAAATGCGCATCTTTGATTTCATTTACTTATTGTGATGGTTTTTGCATTTTTAGAAATGGTATGTTGTGCAACTGCTGATAAAGATGGATGGAAAGAATGTTGGTCACTGGCTTTATTTTTTGCTCTGAAACCACAGGGTTTGGGTTTTTCAATACCTGCTCCTGCAATGTAGAGATGGGCACTTGTTAAATACTTTGAGAATACAATAAATTGTTACCTGGTGTAATGATCTCAAAACAGATACTGTGACTTAAGTGCATATTAAAAAACAAATACTTTTTACCTTCATTGGAAACTCTTGTGTATTTATGGGGGAGTTTTTTGTTTGTTTATTTTTGAGAACTGTTCTGTGCTGTAAAGAGAGTTTGAATCAGTTTGTGGGTTGTGAAGATCAGTTGCTCCAGCTTATCAGATTTTTGTTCTTGTCTCGTTCTTTTCTTCCCACCCTTAGACAGGAAGGCATAAAAATCCTAAAGCATTTAAGCATTTTCTGTAGGTTTGTAGACAGGATTATGAACTAGCACTACAGAGGACTTGAATCACTCTTAAAATATTTGAAAGTTATTTTAAAGATACAAGTAATTTAATAATAATTCACTATAGTTTAATGCCTGTGGATAAGGGAATACTACATTGTTTGTCTCTCCTAGCAAAACATGGACTGTGAGAAGTGTTTTTAAAGAAATTGTAGCTGTGGCTTCAGTAACTGTTCATTGCAAGGTGATTTGGTTTGGGTTTTTTTTTTCTCTCCTTATATGTTGATTACCTCCCAGAGCATAAAAAGTTGTAGTGTCAGTAATGCAGCCCGGGAAGTCTAGCAAGGTTTAAACACTTGTCTGCCTCTGGGCAACACTCTGGAGTGCTCAGCAACAGTATGTACATATAACTTTGGTATCTTTGCATAAGTTATTTTTGTGCTATTGATGATGTTTCTGAAGACTTGTGGGGAATTTCTGTTAAGTTTTAGTGTGTTTGAGCTGTTTGTATTTCAGTGCAGCTGTTGGATCTTCCTAAAAATCGTAGGCAGTTAAGGAGCTGACACCTACTCGGTTCTGAGGACAGAGATAGCAAGTACTCTTGGCATCTCTTCGCATTTGAAAGAAACAAAGTGTCACAGAACTTCTCAGTGTGACTCAGGCGTAGGAAGCCAAATGCCAAGTTAACCTGAGTAAACAGGCACAAAAGCTGCAGAGATAAACTTTGGCACTTAGGTAGTTGGACCATGAAAATAGGATCTTAGGCAATAGATAAACACTGGACACCAAATTAAAAAAAAAAAAAAAAATCACACGCACCCAAGCTTTTGGTTGTTCAAATGGAAATCCAGTGCATTCTTTGTGAGGTAGTAGGAGCTGTTTGTGAAGGAGTGCTCTGTTCTGACAGTGGATTGCCTTCTCTTTCTTTTTTGCTCTGCTTTTCTTTCCCACAGTTGCCTCTGCTGTCTACAGGGTTTGGATTTATCCTTTGTAACAGTATTTATGGCATCTGCCTACAAAACAGAAAATGCAAGAATCCTGGTCTATATTAGACAGGGACCTGAATCTAAAACTGACAGAATATAATCTGGCATTTTTGAAGGTGTATTTAGGATGTGTTTGCTTCTTTCTGACTACTGTGGCTTCATAACTTGTTGTGCTACATCCAGTACAAATATGAAATATGTACAAGGACCTTACATCAGAAACCGAAAAACACTGTGTAATGTGTTTGAAACGTTTCAAGAAAGGAAGTCATAGTTTTAATCCTGAAGAGTTCTTTGCTAAAATTTTTTTTATATGTAAACTAATGCAGTTGTCAATGTATGGGTAATGTAACTTCTTGTTTCTGTTTCCCAGCAGTCTTTATTTGGATGATTTTCCTCTTATACTTTCATGCTCAAATCAATCATTAGTTAATATATAATAAAGATGCTAAGATGATCCTTGGCAATATGTGACAAGCTTGAAATAAGCAGATCATAAAAAGTTGCCTTTTTTTATGATAAAAAACTTAGAGCTGCATACTGCAGTCTTGTTCTAATGTTTCTTATTTCATATATATATATTTTAAAAATAATATTTGTTTCTCTGCCTGCCATCTCTGAGGTTCTGATTCTTGGAAAGAGAGTAGTAGATTCAAAACTTTTTGAGCAGTTGTGTTCATGGAGTTGTTTTGTGACTTTATGCATGGTGTTATCAGGTACTTTTGTCAAGTCAAAGGTAGTCATTGAGGGGAAGAAGGAAAGCTTTAATTCTATGCCTTTTAGTTTATCTGTTCTATAAAAGGTGATGTGCTGAATGTGGTGAAATGTTTATTGGAGTTTAGCTAAAAGAAACTTAACAATACATTTAAGCACTTCTAAATGTACTAGAATATGCTTTTAGTACAAGTTACTTAGCCCAAACAGTCACATACTGATAGAATTCCAGTTGGATTTTATCCCTATTGGTTCTTAAATAAAAAGAGGTAGTTTTAATTGTATTCATCCTACAGACTTTTATCATCACTCCTGAAATACTCCCTTGTACCATATTGCTATGTATTAATTCAGTTTTTCAGTTTTAACCTTTCTTCTTCAGTTGTTGCACACCCTTGTCATTCTGATGCAGTGGTGAAACAAGCCGTGGTTTTGAAACCTGAGTAGGACTGTTTTCATCTGCTGGAATTCCCTGCTTGATGCTGGCCACAAATTCATGTATAATTTGTGATAACTTGCCTGTTAGGATGGAGTTGTTCCTGCAATCCACTTAAATCAGGGGAGCATTTATCATATCTCCTGATGGAGATAATGATCGTCTCTAAAACTTGTCCATTTTAGGTGATTCTTTTAACATAAAATATACTCAAAAATATAAGTACTGAAAATTGGTTAAATTAGATACAATTGCATTTTCAGAAGTAAAAGTTGCTCATTAATTTTTTCTATTATTCTGTACAGTACAGCCTAAGTGCATTTCAGAGACCTCACTTTAACTTGTGTGTTGTAACTTTCTTAGAGATATGACCTTGCTTCAGGTGCAAAAATAACCTCTTTTTCCCTTCCCCACTGCAACTGGAATGATGAACGCCGTGGTGGATAGAGGGAGACATTTATCTTGCACTTCATTCTAAGGATCATTAGATCTGGGGATCTGGCAGGGCTGTGTTGGAAACAGGATCTGCATCCTATGCTGTTCTGGCTGAGAATGTCCTTGTTAAACCTGACAGTGATGTCTCCTGTTCATCTGAGGTGTTTATCTGATCTCACGTCAATGAACCTGCTTTCTTATTCCTAGGGAAGTTAAAAAAGGATTTTATATGCTTCTTAGACTCCTGTTTTTACTCATGAAAATTCTAGCAGTGTTAATGTGGGACAATGTAGAGAAGCTACCAACAGTTTGTTATTTATTCTTAGCTCTCTTCATTGGACATGATTTCATTTTGTTGAACAGAAGCCTGTCTGCAGTTGTTTTTCAACTGCTCTTAACTCCTCTGGAGCTGATGTTTTATTACTGATACTGGAACCTGAGAGGAGACCCATCCAGCAGGGGAGAAGTGAAGAAGTGCAGCAATGAGTTTAACACCAATGTTTTTGCTTTTACAAATGGCTTATTACAAATTGGTATTGATGATGTGTGAGCAGACAGCTCAGGAAGGTCCTGCTGTAGCCAAAACAAAGCTCACAGGAGGATTTGTAGTGATTGCGCAGTGCAGATTAACTCAGATGATGTAATAGTGATGTGAAGGGTATGTGGACATAGGATTTTTTTGTACCAGATCTGATGACAGGTCCGCTTGATTTGTTTGTTTCTGAACGTTACAAATTCCTTAACACTTCCTAAGAAGGTGAAAGCATCCCCTCACACTGCACTCATTCCCTTCAGAGGGTGCTGTATGGGAGAGAGGTGTTTAATTTCTACATCTGGGATTCCTGACTTCTTTCCTACTGTTATGAGTCTTGCTGCCTCCACACTGTTCCTTTTGATTTCTGTTTTGTCCCCTTTTCATACATCCTCAAATACTGTGTTGCTTCCTCTTCCCCCACAGCTCATCCCATTCCTTACAGACACTGGCTCTGTTCCTTACCTGCCTCAAGAGGCCATCTCTTTATTCTCCTTGCCCTCTCCTAAAGAACCTAAACTAATGAACTAGGTTGGATCCAGCTGACTGTCTTCCAATCTGACCCTGCATGGAACAAGCAAAGGTTGACAGAATTTGCTAGTCAGATCCCATGATTGTTAGCATTTCCTTATGCTATGTGTGAAGCAGCTAATTTAGAATTAGTCCAGCTGATAACTTATGTTTTATGTTGGGAGTGTGTACAGGTGTTTTTACAAGTGTTACCTGCACACTTTATTAATGAAATACCCTGAGGGTTTGTGATTTTTCTCGTAAAGACCATGTTACAGAAGAACTGGAGTTAATATTTTTAGAGCTAGCCTGACAATTTTTCAAATGCAGAAGAGTAGAGCCAGAGAGTCTGGGCTATTAGAGAGTGTATTGTACATTGTCCCCTGTTCCTTACCATGAAAGCTCTGCCCCCAACATAAAGCTGCTATCTAGTGCCAGTATACTGGAACAGACTTCTGTATGAGAATTCTCTTTGGAAACTCAGATGTGCATATGAAAGTGGTGCATCAGGGTGTTTCTCATCACTAAGCCATAAGACAAAAGAATGATGGCAATATTTATTATGTCATTAATGTGTGAAGATTGAAGACTCATCGAAGAGATTTCTCAAAAGAAGTCCACAGATAAGGTGAGAACTCTCACAGGACCCCAAAGAGTCCATGCAACTATAATCTAGAGATTCAAAGGTAAGTCTGTAATGCACTGGCTTGATTTTAGTATGGAGACTCTCGAGCAGACTTTTGTCTGCCTAAATTTTGAACATTTATAGACAGGGCGTTTTCCACCTACCTGGCATGCATTTCTATTTCCATGTCTTGCATCCCACAAGTTAACTCTGTAAAGGAGCAGCTTTAGGAGCTATTAAATATTTTTTTTAGACCTCAATAAACTGCAGACCAGTAAAACTTCATGTGTCTATTTCTTAGGGGAATTGGGCACCTGCAGGTTTGGGGTTTGAATAGTTATTGAATTAACATGCCATTTACAAGAATTAACTACGTTTTGTGTTTTTCATCCATGCACATTCTCATACTGAATATGTGGGTTTTTTTACTGAAATGTTTTTTGGTAAGTTGCTCAGTGGAAAAATAATGTATCATAATTGCCTTATTAGCTAAATATTTTTCTCTATTAGCATGACACTGTGCTAACTCACTATCAAACTAAGACCCTGATGTTTGAAATATTTGTAGTTTATTAACTTAGAAAGAATTAACGTGCATGTGGTTTGAGGATTGCATGGTTTAAAACTTTAAAAATAGATCCCAAACCTCACATTAAGTATCTGATTATTTTTAGTTTGAAGTTTTCATTAAAAACTAAAAAGTGCTATAACACTTAACAAGTAACACACTACCTTTTCCAGGTCTGGGGGAGTTGAGGGAGCACATAGTGAATTCTGTCAATTAAGTTTACATCAAGCAGCAAGGAAAAATTAATGAGACATGGTATGTGCTAGAGAGAAAACTTATTCTTTATAGTAGTGAGCCCCTCAGAAGAGCAGCGGACAAAGGTTGTGCCTGGGTACATTTTCCTTTTTCACTGCTTGCCCAGAAGCAGAATCTGAGGAGGCATTCTGAGCAATATGTGATGAGGGTATTGAAGTTAGGGCTCAGCACTCACAGTGACCATTTAATGAATTGCTTTGGTGCTTTAAGGATCCACATTGCCAGAAGGATCATGTATTCATGGTTACCCAGGATGCACAGCTGTTACAGAGAGCTACATCGACCTCTTGCAGTCCTGAGTTTGCTGGTTTCTGAAAAGTTTTATGTGCCTCTGCTTTGAGCTATCACCTGTCCTATGAGAAACTTTCCACAGCTTTCAAGACTCCTTTTCTTATGAGTAAAGGCTTTTATGTTATCCTTTTGCAGGATTTCCACATGATAGATTGCTGCTGCTCTTTGGTATATGGTTGCCACTGCTTGTGAGCCACTTTGTCTATTAGGGTGCTGTGGAGTGTTCAGATGGCTATTTTAAAGACAGGCTCCAGTTTACAGGTTTTAAAAGCAACTGCCCAGCCACTTTGTACTGCCAAATTCATCTTTTTTTCCACATTAGTATTCTTTGTATTACTCTGCCACCTTAGACACAAAGTCACAGGATCACAAGCATATTGTATGTGGATCCAATCATTTTTTATATCCATCCATACCTTCTGTATATCACCTGCTTGCTTGTTCTGAAAAAATATGTAACAGCTTCTACTAGGAAGACAGTTGTCATCTTGCACTGTTTCATGCTCACTTCATTCCATGTACCAGTACACAAGCAAATAACATTTTTTCTTTTTGAAGTCTCATAGTGATCCATTTAAACTTTCTTATCTCTTCTGCAGTCAGTAGCTGTTTTAATTTGATCTGTGTAGTTCATTTCTATTTAGATTCTTCTTTTCAAACAGACTCCTTGGCCTGTAGCACTGCAGAACAAAGATTGCACATGGTAGCTCTGTGAGTTGAAACTTCATTCTTTTATTTTATTTCTCTATGAACCCAGACATACCTGATTAGCAGAAGTAGTGACAGAAATAAAAAGTCAACTCGCAGTCAACTTAGAGAAAAATGTGTTTTTGAGATATTTGAAATGTGTGATATATTGATGACTATCTTGTTTGCATACAACAGAGTTTGCACTTGGTAGTCATTAATCACTGTATTACCATAGGCCCTGAGAGAACACACCAGAATATCAATATTCTTGTTCCTACTAGTACTTCTACTAGCAGGAGGTAGTAATGCTTGTAAATGACCATGTCCAAAATTAACTTTCAACCAGAGAAAGGAACTGTGCACATGTTTACCCTTCCCATAAAATTACCGATCTGGCACAAAAAGTGGAATAGGGGAGTATGCAACACTTGAGTTTCATTTATTGTGAGGGACCTTTTGAGAACAAACTGTAAATTCATGTACACCTCTTTATTGATATTTTAAAGGGAACTAGTCTTTTGTTGTGAGACAACTTCTGGATGCAGTAAAGAAAACTGTTACTGTGCTAACTTCAGTAAGCCGACATTTCAACTTCTGCCAAGTACCTTGGTTAAAAAGTATTTTATTGCATTAATTAAATATCTTGTTGGAGATACCACATTGTTGCATGCCACTTTAGGTAACAACTAATAAATAATGAAATGGAAGAAGGGAAGCAATGGAGGGGAAATTTCCTGAAAAAAAGGGTGGAAAAAACACTTTTTATACACTGTTGGTGGGGAAAATGGGGTTTTCCTTTTGTAAATATCTGCCTATCATCCATTTCCAAATGAGCTGAGGACTTTTCTGCTGTTCAGTCAATGTGAATTTAAAAGTAAACCAGGAATAAAGAGAACAAAAGAAGCTGAGTTTTTTTCAAGTTCCCAGTAATAAAGAGAATAAACCAATGGCCCAAGTTGTAGGTGGAAACTTCCATTTTTTTACCTTAGTATTGGAGGTTTCTCAGTATTCCATGTGCCAGTCAGACAGTGCTAAATTAAGATATCTCCTCTTACCTAGGAGCATTAAAATTACAGACATGGAATTTAATTATGCAAAAGTAGCATGTGTGCTTGCTTTTCCTCTGTAACCCCCTGAAAGAATATAGATTGATTCATTGTAATTTCTGCTTTATTTGAAGAGAGTGTGCTCCAAGCAACTTCATTTGATGGTGAGTCCTTAAACAGGAGACACAGGGCTTGAACTACAGTTTCCTCAAAATATTGTGTTATGGAAGAGTTTAAGTACCTGCCTCTTCATTACTATAGGCTAGGGTGAAATTGTTTTAGAAAGAATACTTTTGCAGAAGAGAGTTTTACCTGGAGTGCAGATATTACCGCTCCTGTACTTGTGTGGAGGGAGAAATAATCCTCAGGCACAATGGAAAGGAAGCAGAGCTTCAGTATCTTAGCCTGAAGTGTGACCAAGAGAAATAAAGCACAACAAAAGCACTGAGTGCAATCAAAGGCCAATGATCTTGAGCATAGTTGGAATATCCAGGTTGCTCTCACAGAACTTTACCTAATTTAATACATGGTTCAGCCAATCAATTTGTCTCCTGCTTCTGCTTTTTAGTGTTTGTGGCGTTACAATCTCAACAATAGAGCAGCTGCTAGTTCCTCACATATTTTGACTTTTCCCTAGCATTAAGACTTTTATTGTAGTAATTGCTGTGAAACCTTTGTGGTGTTACAGACTGAAGTACTATAGCATAGAGCTGGATTTGGAATCAAGTTTGAACCAAAGTGGTTTCTGCAGCATAGCTCAGCACTAAGCATTGGTGATAGCAATCACATGTTTTTTTTCTGTTCAGCAAGGGGATAATACTGTCTTCTAGAAAGCAACCTGTTATACCGGCATAATTGCAGTCTGATGTTAAATCAGTCTGAGCTCTTTTAAATAAGTTTTATTTTATATTCTTGTTTAGTATTATGCCACTTGTAAAGCTGAAAGAAATTGCTGCCTTTTAGTGGTCACTTAAAAAGAAAACTACATCCCAGTAATGAATGCATTAGGTAAGCAGTTTATGCATATTAATGTCAGACTCCAACTAATCCACATCTTTAATTTTACCTTGTAAAATGATTCTCTGGGTGGAATCAGGCACAAGTTTAGAACTGACTTGTAACCTATATATGATGCACTAAGTAATCGTGTACAATGTCTGTGCATTTTTTTAAAAAATAGTCGTGTCCTGAGTTTTCTGTCTAAGCACATGAGAGAAGGAATGGCAAGTCTGCTTGCATTAATTCAGCTAGGAGCATGTTGAATGGAAACATGTGAACTAACTACACCTTTCACTGCAGTGTTACTAAAAGGCAAAGTCCAGCACTGTAACTTCTGAATCAAATTATTTGCAGCCAGTTCGAAGAATATCTGATACTTGTTTTCCCAGATATGCCTTCCAGGGTTTCACCAGGCTGTTCATGTTCACAAGGAGTTTGCCAGTCCTCGAGTCCTCCTGGCCTGCTATGAGGTAGTCAGTACCTAGTTTAAAAGAAAGAAATAAAGGGGAAAACTACAGTAAATAAATAGAAGAAAACAGAACTAAATGCAGAATTTCTCTATTTCATAAAGATCTTTAAATACAGATCTTTAATAAAGATACTTTGCCAGCTTCAGGCAGTTTGTGCATGTACCATCTTGTTACTGCTGGCTCTTGGGCATACTGGTTATGTTGTCGTGATTATGCTCAGGAATTACAACTACAAATTGATTTAGTTCCAGTGGCCTTGTCACTTACAAATTCAACATCTCCATGTGCAGTTGACCAACTTTGAGTCTGATGTGTCTGTCCTTTGTTTTAAGCCACTGTGACTCCATGAGCTTGAGCAGTGTTGCTGATGCTCTGATGCGTAGCAGAATTTGATCTGGACATACATGGAAGCTGCATATACATGAAATAGTGAGCCTGACTTCCTAGATTATAGCCATAAGATACAGGTTGCAAAACCTCGTAAAAGAAGTCTATGAACAGAAAAGTGGGTAACTACACAGGAAGACCAGAAGCAAGTACTGCTGATAAAATCATGTCATTGCCTGAGTAGATGTATAAGCACTCTCTGAGTTATAGTGACTGTAGTAAGTAAAATTCCTTCACTGATCAGAATTTAATGAAACAGGCATCTAGGGCAAGTTACCAGTGAGGTTCTGCACAGAGGTCTGAAGGGATCTGCTGGCTGCTACTTAGGTCTTTTTGCCTCCTGCCATTACCACCCTCCTTGAGAATGTGAGCTGGGAAGCAACTGCTAATGCTTGTAGAGAAAGGAGGGTATAAAAATGCCAAGAAGAGAGAAAAAGTAACATTTCCATCATCAGTCAAGATACACTGTGATCTTGGTTCAGGGGTTCAGTCAAGCTGTGTGTTGAACTCTGCAGAACAGCAATGACTGGGATATGTCCATAGCTTTAATTTATGTCAAGAGACAGTGACAAAACATCTCTATCTCTAGCACCCAAGCTGTTGTGCCCTGTCTTCAGCCCTGTGTTTCTATAGAGGTACAGAGTAAAGCTGGAGAGGTATCAAGGAGGAAAACATCCTGTGATATTTTCCCTCTTCGACTATCTGGATTTTTCTTTTCTCACAAACATTCTTCTAGTTACAAGTATTCTGGAAGACTGGATAAAGCCCCTGAAAGTAAAACATTTCTAGGAGATTTGGGGTCTTGGATAAACTTTATTCTCTGATAAGATTCTTTTTATTGGCTGTTTACTGACTCCTTCTTTGGTGGTTTTGAATCAAAGACAGTTGCCCCAGAAAGGCTGTTCATAGTTGATGTTTAGAAGGAATTGTCACCACCATTTACAGGGGAAGCAGAACACCTGGTGAGCATTTTGTCCTTACCAGGATTGAGAATGGGACATGTGCAGCCCCTGTTGGTCCAGGATTCTGGGTAAATGCTTCTGTTGCTCCGAGCAATTTTCACGTTGCCTGATTTCAGGACCTTCTTCACTTTCACAACAACTTCTGCATGGGTCCCTTTGTCATGAGCAGAGAGGATTCTTGCTTTTATCACTGCCAGAAAACATATCCGGATAGAGATCAACAATTAATTCCTAAATTGATTTTGTTTTATGCTGCTAAAAGGTAGAATTTTAGCACCTTGAAAGACAACATGAAAAAAAAATCCCCAAACTGCAGTTTTACAGAAATTACTATGCTTCTCCATTTCATTTGTGGTTCTTATAAATCAGTTTGGAGAAAAACACAGGTTTTTCTTTTGAAGTAGATGGCTCATCCTTTCACCATGTTGTTTAGCAACTCTTTTTAATGTACTGATGTCAAACACTTGGAAATGATTGGAAAGCACTTGTATATATACATATGGAAGGGTGAAAAACTCAGATGAACAGCTACCAGTCTGATTTGAAGTGCACTGATTGTAGGCTTTATACTTTCCATTTTGAAAAGTTGTGTTGAGTTTTAACACTGGCCTCTCAAGAATTTTGTCCTGTGGGAAGGGACCATGTACTCTAAGGAATTCAAGAAGTTTGCGATCAGACTGCAGACAAATATGGCTAAAATTCCATGACTGCACAAAAAACCAGAAGAAGCATTTTTTTTTTTTGGTGCAACATCTGGTTGTTATGACAAATTTCTGGTCCTTTTAATTTAATAGGATCCCATAACTTTTTGGCAGGGTGGCCTCATCTTTATCAGCCCCACAAGCAAGCTTTGTTGTGTCATGGCCCATGCACATAACACCTTTGGATCCCAGAGCTTTCCTTTCTTACTTCTTGTGATGGCATGAACCAGGTGCTCATAAATAACAGTATTAAATATATTCTTGATAAATTAGCATGACCATTTGAACCTGCATAATGAGTGCAAGAACAATGGCAGTTTAGATGTGAGATTTTTATCATTTATTCTTGATGTAGAGACCAGTCATTCCACTGAGCACCCCTTCTACTGTAAAGTGGGAAGTTGGCTGCATGAGGAGGAGACACCACTGAGCCTTGCTTGAAAAATGTTTTTCAATTCTGATCACAAGTTGGACATGTTCCTAGACAAAATAGACAGAAGAAATCCTACCTCATGACTTATCCAATCCTGTCATTTCTCCTAACTGTTGGTTAACAGCATGCACAGAGAGAACATTGCGAAATGATCACACCTTGAGGATGTTACTCACTTACCATAGGCATATTTCATTTGGCAGAAGTCAGTGACACTTCCAAGCACCTTTTCTTTGCACACACACTTTTCTAGTAGGGAAACATCAGAACACAAAAGGTTGGAGAAGAGCCAGGACATGAGACCAACAAGAGCAGCAAATGATCCTCAGTTATAAAGTTAGATAGATATCTATAGCTCCTGTAATCTGTATGGACCTTAACAGAAAGCTTAAGAGTGAGCTCAGTTATTTTTAAATGTGTTTTTTGTTACATGATACAATAATTGTCCTGAGATTTCATCAGTACTGTCAGGTAAAATGCAGCTGCATGAGGCCTATTGTACAGTTAATAAACTGATCCTAATGAAGAGTTCTGTAAGAATCAGATCCAGATGTAAATCATGTAAGTAATGATACCCTTGTCTGATCCCATAACCTAATCCTTCTTGTATTAAGGCAATATCTGTCTCAGAAGAGTCAAACTATGCAGTAAGTGGCGTTACTGGGTCTTACCAAGCCACTGATAAGTACTGATCTTTAACAGTTCTCAGGCAAAACTGAGAACTATTGAAGTATTAAGGTTGCCACAGCCTTCCTACTTTGTAACTTGAACTGGATACAATATACTTGACTTTCTCTCCTGAACTGTCACGATATGAGGACTATCTTACTCTCAAAATCACTTGCATTCCGCCCCAGAGGTGGTACATTTCAGTGATGGCTGTCACAAGTTTTTAACAAGGAGCATTTAAGTTCTGAACAGAAACCAAATGCTTGAGAAGGAACTGTGCAAAATCATAAACGTTATGATTATGACAACGGAAAGAGTGTATTTTTTCCACACAGTCTTATTTGTGACTTACCAGTTTCCAAAACCAAAGTCGGATCCTACAGTTAGTTTGGAAAATAACAATGCAAATGTGATGGTTGCCTACAAGCTCAGAGTAGTGTATGTTGCAAGCATATGGGGGACAGACAAGCTGGAGATGAACAAATGGGTTCCAGTTTGGATGGAGAAAGACCTGGCACCGAGTGAACTTAGTAAATGTTCCAGGCTCTGGGGTATACCTGGGTGCCTCAGTGCAGAAAATCCCTGCTCATGGTCGTTCCATTTCCATTCCTCTTCACTCTCGTTGGTTGGTGTTTGGACAAGGTCAGGGATTTGTCCGCCAATGGGGATGTTAAAGAATGGCTCACTGTCATAGCTAGGGGGACACAAAACAGAAGACTTGGTTAGGACAAGACATGGGTGGGAAGGTATTTGAGCACATGGCTGTATCAAGACAAATGAGCTTGCTTTCCTCAGACTGGAGTGCAAATAAGAGCGAGACTTCATGCCAGATAGAGATTGTAAGACCTAGGCTTTCGAGGCCTTGCCACTACTGACTTGGCATTTTTTAAAGTACCTAAAAACTGTGCCTTTTTTGCTTTTGTTTTTAGAGAATTACATAACAAAGTTAGCAACCACTTGCTGATGTCACTGAGACCTAAGAACAGCTGTAGGACTTTTAGAACTGCAGTTACTCAGCAAATCACAGGATTTCTGTGCTGATTAATGACCATCTAGGGTACAGATGCCTGCCCTCTAGAAACAAGATGGAGACTTTGTCATTCATTATACCCTGGGCACAGATGAGAAGCAAGCTCTTCAGATTCTTCTGTCTCTTTCCAAGGCAAACAAGTATATTTAAAGATGCCGTTCACATCATGGAGTTGTGGAATTGCCTAATATTACTGCAAAGGGTCATCATTTCAAGATTCCTTTGGATAATACAGCAGTCTTAAAAGTGTGCCAGACACCAAATGTAACCTAGGAAACCTTTTATGATTTACAGCCACCTTTTCAAATGATCATGCACTCTCCAATTACTGTCATGGCCTCAGCACTCATTACTCTTTGGTTCATTTCACAGGTCTCCATGTCACAGCAAGCCCAAAGGAGGGTTTGGTTACCTATGGAAGCAGCGTCCAGTGTGCTGGTCGCAGTCTCTGGCGCAGTCACAGGGCCGACAGCCGTGTTCCCCAAAGCCCCAGTAGCCCACGAGGCACCTGTCGCAGTTGGGACCCGCCACGCCTGGTTTGCAGTAGCAGAATCCGGTCCGGGGGTGGCACCTCCAGCTGCTGCTGAAGGTCACGTTGGCAGAACCCACCGGCTGGCAGGCACAGGCTGTGGAGACACGGCAAGAGGTGGGTCACTCTGTGCCACAAGGGCATCTGGCTAACTGATGGTTTGACCCTCTTCCTTAGGCTCAGTGGTTTTAAGTCAAAACTGGTAAACATTGCATTTCAACCTACATTGGCAGTATTATTGTTTCTTTTTAACTCCTTAAGCATAGCAAAACAAGTACAATTGGGAGCATTTATGCATGAAAGGCAGTTCTTCCCTGCTATGTAAATTTTGACCATACAGGATTTTGAAGGGGTATTAGGAGGCCTTCCCTGTGTATTTTTAAAGGGGTCTGAAGGTCATTCACTTTTCAAGTGTTTTGCAAAAAGATTCACTAGTATGGACAAGGTAAAAAAATCATAGCTATTGCCTACATCACCTTTCCTGCAAACACAGATCACAAAGATACTGTTTTCCTCGGGGGTAGATGCAGCTTATGCACATGGTTCAGATGACCTGAAATATATTTTTGATTCCTGCCTCCAAAAAGTGCACAAATTTCCTTCAGTGTGAGTTTTAAAGGACACTTCTCACCACGCAGTATGGTATGTGTGTAAAGAAGCAGCTGAATACTTTTTTTTTTCCCCCACAAACACAAGCAGATTTTTTACAAGGAAAGCAAACAGAAATAGAGAAGACCTCTAAACTCACTAGGCACATTTTACACATAGCTGAATATGAGCAAAAAGGAGGAAAACCCTCTCAGATCTTTCTAATGCTGTTGCCAGTGTGACACCAGCCTGGCAACTCAAGAGAACTTGGCAGTAAAACACATATTTACAGCTCCTGTGGGCAATTCTACCTCTACCAGCAATAAATTGTCATAATCCCACACCATTAGTACATTCCCAATGTGGCAGCATCAGGGAGTGATACATAGTGTGGTGCAAAACCAGCATAGTTGACTCCTCTCCTTCACGGCAGAGGCTGAGATGGTCAAGCCTAGGGCAAACAGCTCTGCAGAGGTTAAATACAAGGAATAAACAAACCCACTCATTTCTGATATTCAAACAAGTTTGATTAAAATGAGAACAAAGCTGAACTCCAGGCGTTCATGTTTCAGCTCTATTTTGTGTTAACAAAGCAGTGTGCCCTGGCTTTTGCTTGTAGCAGAGGCTGAAAAGGTAATGCATCACTACTTCATCCATCTGAAAGAGGGCAGAAACAAAAATCATGTGGCTAAGACATGCTTTAACAGAGATTTTCAGTTAAATGTTGGACACCCAAGGTGTTTACATAGCTTGGATCAGGGGACAGCATTTTGGATGTTTATCTGAACCAAACAAGATCTCCAAAGCTTTTGAAGTTTGCCCATCATTACTTCTGATCAAACTACTTTTCTTCATGATCTCACAGATAAGAGAGCAAACGAACACTGTTTCCACACAGCATTTTCCAAGAGGAAGGGGCAAATATGTGACTATAATGAGTTGAAAGTGTAGCAGAGACAGAATTCACTTTCATCTGCCACCTCAGATTTGATGCTTAAGAAAATAACTTTTGAAAGTAATGCAAGAAAAAAAGTTGAGCAGTTTTGCTTAAAGGGCATTTCTCTTATGACCTGCTTACCAGACAGTTATTTCTTTCACTATGCCCTGTGTTCTTTATACAAATAATTTTAATAATATTATTACACTGCTGTAGACAGATCTCAGTCTGTTGTTTCCAGGGGACACTGGCACAATGGCCTAAGGACAGAAAACGAGTGTGCTGTCGTGGGCAGCGTGCTCAGCACAATGAGCTGACTGGAGGACGGCAGCAGGCTCGTCTGTTTGCCACAAAGCAATCTTGACTTTGGGAGCAAACCCAGGCCCTGTGCTGTCAGTTCTGGAGAGCAGGTGTAGTACTAAAGTGCTCATTAAAACTGGCAGTTCTGATTTTTTGTTGCTAAACTTGATTTTTTTTTCCCCCCTGATATATGCAGAGCCAGTTACAACACCCTAGAAAAGGAGACAGTTTGTCGGTCACTGAGAAAAATGAATGTCATAGATTTGGGGTTAAGGAGGGGAAGCACACCCTTTCCTTACTGCAGATAGGTCTGAGGCATAAGGAGCTGGCACAAGGTTGCCAGCATCTGGGTTGGCTTGAATTCAGGTTTGTTTTCACTGTAATATCTCCATACATAGGATCTACCTGTGGAGTTTTCATCTAAAATGTCTTACATTTCTGCAACTTCTGGGTCTGTCTTTATCCCCATCTTATTTCCAGTTTTCAGGTTTCATTAGTTAGAGTCACATAACAGATGGGTAAATCATTTACATCATTAGATTACCTATCCCCAACTGAGACTGAATCCTGATTCAGGAAGATGAGACTTTTTCCCATTCTATCCCTAAGGGAAAATATTACAGCACAGTGACTGACAGCATTGGTGAAAGCTGATGAGGTAAAAAAGGCACTTTTTAAAATTTTGAGTCTACAGTTCAGAAAAAAACCTGAATGTTCCCAGATGTATCATGGGGCATATTCTCCAGTTAGAAACTGGGACAGCTTCTGGTGGATCAGAAAGTTGAATCAATACATGTACAACACTTTCAGATGAGTTATACAAGTGGCTTGCAAATGCTTTACTCAGTCTGTGTTTACTTAACATTTCAGCTTGGGTGGGTACATTGTCTGGCTTCCAGAGTATTACGGCCAAAATCCCGGTTGTGCATCTAAGGTAACTCCTAAAATAAGAGCCCACATGTCACATGCTGAAGGGGCAGCTGTGTGTGACTGGGTTTTATCTGTTTAACAGTACCATGGATTTGCAAATAAACCTCACAATTAAAGGAACATAAAAGCAGGTTTACAAAACCTCACCCCATTACATTTTCCAATATTTGATAGTACTTTTCCTGCTGATTTTTGCTTCTTTTCTCTTGGCAAACCCTAGTTTTCTCTCTATCCACCTCCCTGTCTAACAAAACACCAGCCAACGTGACAATGGCCTTGTTTGTCAAAGGCATCATCAATTATGTTAGGGACGGTGTGCAGACAGTTCTGTCTCAGAGTTGGCTGGTTATTTGGATTCTCCCCTTGACAGTAGTGTGGTGAAAAAATTTCATCATTGTACTTCAGAATTGGTTATCAGTCACAAAGTATCACAAATCATTCTCTCTTAGTCTCACTCCCATACTGTTTGTTTTATCAGAAACTACTGTAAAAAGGAGGAGACAAGAAATAATGAAAAATGAATAATTCATACAGCAGCCTCCACTCAAGTCCTCAATAAATCTGTCTGCTCTCAGCACAGCTGTCTTCTCTATTTCATTAGACACAGATGTAAAATATAATATTGGCTATAACAATACAGTCCCAACTTACAGGAAAACAGCAGGTGCTCGAGTAATTCAATGGCCTTTGAGGTATCTTGCCTTAAACTTTGTCTAATAATACTGCATAAGATATGAGCAGACACTAGCTATTTGATAAAAAAGTGGGCAGAATGAAAAAAAAATCAAAGCCTTTTGAATCTGAAAAATATACACATGCATCTTTGGAGCATATGACCAAATCAGGACAATTTTTAAAGCAAGTCAGGTGTGGGGATTGATTCTGCCAATGTTCTTTCTTAAATGAAGGAAATAAGATAAACAGCTCTGTGTGTGGTCAGGGCTGATTAAGACAGACTTTGAACCAAGATGTAGTGGGGCCTTTGTGATGTTAGAATTAAAAGTTCACTCCTTCTGCTCAGAAGGATAAGAAGCAGAGCCTTTCAGACCATGTGTGCATGCATGTGCATCTGTGCACATTTTAATTTTCAAACCTTGTCCTGAATTAAAAAGCTTGTTTTCCTGGAGACCCTTTCTAATAGGTCTACATGCCTGCATTACTTTTAAGCTAAGCAAAGGGTGAGTACAAAAGATGGTGCCATTTCAGAAGGATCCCTTAAGCCTCGGAATAAGCCACAGGAAAAAGCCAAGGATACAGCAGCTTTTCTAACCATTGGTTAGGAAATGATTAGGCTTCTGAGTCAAAGCTCCCATACAAGTCTATATCCAAACTGCTTAATCCTGTGTTGTCACCCCCAATAACAGGCAGGTGTGTGCCTCGCTTTGGGCCTCTTTTAAATATAGACCTAAGCACTGTCAAAACAAGGATCTGCACATGACCTCACTCTCATTCATCTCAGCTGTTAGGAACAGGAAAAAAGAAGGATCAGACACAGGCCACCCCTAAAAAGGAATAGCAGATTCACACTTACATATCACATTTCAACACTTTTTTTTTTTTCCCCTCCAAGGGAATGTCTTTGCAGTCTCGCATTGGAGGGTCAGCTAAGGGTGGTTTAGATAGTGTCAGGAGATCCAATTGTTATACAACTATTTTTTTTTCCTAGCAGATTAAGGGAGAATGCTATTCACTATTATGACTAATGCTTAAAGACTTTTTCTGGGCCTAGGCAGTGTCCTGTTAACTTTCTGGGGGCCTGAGGGGGATGTCACAGCTGAACCTAGACTTTGCTCTGGATGGCAGAGCACTCTTCAAGCGTGCTTTCTCAAAGGGATTAGCGCAGCATTTCATTCAGCTTTTTCATCAGATTTCCTTTCCCAGCTCAGTATCTACTGTACACAAGGGTCAAGTTTGATCTCCCATTGAGGATTTTTTTTTCCCCTCTGAGTTCAAAATGGGAAGCTGAGCACCAGGTTCCTCTCACCAAAACCATCCATTCAGTCTGCGGTTTGTAGTTTATTACTGCTTTTCAACACTTGCTCAGTGGGTGGGTTTTTCATTTAGTATTGTTAGTCTGGCACTGTTTGCATGATTTTCTCAAAGTGAGATGATGCCTTGGAATTGGTACATTTAAATCCTAAAACCACTCTAATCCAGAAGTGGCAACTTATCAACTTGTAATCAAGAGGCTGAAATATGAGAAAAATGTACTTGATGGTCTGATTGTCTAATTTCTTACACATTAGCAATGCTCAAGAACAGTAGGTGTTTTTTTGCTGAGTAACCAGAGCTGTTTTTAGAGCCATGCCACCTGAACAACTTAGACCAAACCAGATTCGGTTTGCTAGCAATGCAAGTTTTGCAACCTAAAGGATAGAAAAGAGGGTCTCTATCTTACATCCTTTCATGAGGCTTTCCAGTTTAATATCAGCTCTAGGCATTTGGATCTGATGATGGTCCTGGAGAGAAAACCTTCCCTCTATCAAACTGAGCCTATTCTAAGCAAGACTGCTTTGTCTCCATCGCTATTTCTGGTTTTGTTGGCAATGATAATAGCCAAATTAGTGAAAAGTTCCCTGAAAATTCTCTGTAGAGGTACAGCATAATATGAAGTACACACTGACATGCTGCTTGCAGTGCATATGAGGAAATATTTGACAGTCAGGTCTTCCATCATACAGAATACTACCCTATTAAGTTAATTTATTAAGTCTTATGAGAATTCTCTTCTTCACATTAGATAAAGAGGCACCTCCCTCCCACATTTTTCTTAACTCTATAGTTATATTTGGTGTACCTTCCATTCCCACAGAGGCACAAGCATTGTGCACAAACTGGCACTGTCTGGAGCAAACTACTATTCCCTTTCCCTGTATCTTAATGCAGCAAACATTCATCCTTTACACACCTGGAAAAGATCCCTTTGACTTGAATCATGCACAGATAGGGTCATGCTTACCTCTGCAATAATGCTGAGTCAAACTATTTAGATTTATGTCAACCAACAGAAACCCTAGTGCAGGCTAGTGATCCAGAAAACAATATACTTTAGAGGGCAATTCAGTTCATTTATCTCAGCCATCTACCTTAGACTGCAATAAATAATTCCCCAGAGGTCCTGCTGTTTCTCTACTGACTGTACAGGGAGCCTAGAAAAGATATATAACTTTCAGGTGACTAAAGCAGGATGGCAGCTATCTAGGCACAAACATGCAAGTCAGAATGGAGACAATTGTGTTTGAGGGCCTTCTGCTGGCAGCAGCATCTTCCCAGGTGAAAAGAACATTATTGTGCTTGACTTGCATGCCAGGAATAAAGCTCTTTTAACAAGGTAAATTTCTGAACAGTTTTTCTTTTCTATGCAGAATATTGGCAGGGGGTACTGAGAGAACTGTAACCAGAGGAGACAAAAGAGGCAGAGTCACGGTCTGATTTCATTCAGGTAGACTGTTCTAGGGTTTCCACACAGATAGGCTGTATTTTCAAACAATGTTTCTTCCTCTTTGCTGCTCTCTTGTGCTCCCTGACTTTAGTGGTTATCTAGTATTACACACGATGCTGGTTACTGCACCATCACCCTGCTGCTTGATACAAGAGTTCATACACAGATTCTTTCAGGTACTAGGAGATTGAAAGCTAATCTTCTGGCACAACAATTTGTTCTCATTACAATATTTCCCTTTAGCAAATCTGCTCCGAGTAGAAACCAGACTAGAATGGGGCCACCATAGAACACTATGGGATACAGGGTGAGTCAGATAAGCTCACCCTCAGCCTTGTCTGCTTATCAGTGTTCTGTGATGAGCAGAAAAGGGTTGTGTGCAAGCAGTCTGTGCTGTCACGAAGTTCCAGTGGGAAGAATACAAAAGAGCAGAAGGATTGGATATGTTTGGCACAGGAAATCTAAGCAGTATCATAGGCTACACAGCTCTACATAGAGGAGTGTTTAACCCAAGTGTTTAAGGGGAATCATGTTGAAGAACATTAAAAGGAAAGTTTTAAAAGCTCCTGATGTCACTGGGCATGAGGATAGATGACAGAGGATGAAGTTGTCTGTGCTAGAAAATGATGTCTGAGCTAAGGGGAAGGAAAACTATCCAAAGGGAAAAATGAAATTATGTATATTGTCGGAAGTAGCAACTTCCCAAATAGATGCCAGATGGAATCAGACACGTGAAGCCTGGCAGGATACTCAAAATGTTTACACTGAGAGAGATTTGGGCTGTTTTCCAGACTGGCTGGGTGCAAACTACCTTGATCCAGAGGTCATACACCCTCTGTGTGCAACCATTAGTGCCTCTGTGCCCAGTCACTTCCTAATACATTCTGCTGAAGTGTTAATGATTAAATTAATTTGGGCAGAGCACACCATAATACAGCTGTGGAATCCAGAGAAGTCTGAGCTCTCATGTATTTGTTTCCAAATTAATATGCTTGGTCCTGTGCTTCCTACATCTCTTGCATCCATTGTTGTATATATTTATGTGTACTGATGTTGCACAATCAAATGGAATTTAATAGTAGCTTACACATAGTCTTGAGTACAGAAAAAATGCAGCTAAGTAAAATGTGCCTCAAGGAAAGATGAACCTTACTAATTTAAATCTGAATACAAGAACAACATACCTTTCCCCAGAAGGCAATGCCTTTGGAGAACTGTAGCACTTATCACAAAAAAATGTGTGGTATCAGGGGAGAAATAGACAAAAAAAATCAGGATGGCCATTTTTGATCCAAAAGTGTGGGTTAGGAAAAGAACACAAAGAAAAGATAGTAACACTCAGGAGTTACCTCTGTAGGAGTTATTGATTCAATAGGAAGTGTTTGTCGCATTCTTTGAATGTTTTTCCCACCACTCATTTGTCAGCACCACACGTAACACGGTCACTTACGCTTGCAGACCTCTGCAGAAGACATGGGTTTCCCTCTGTCTCGGTAATACCCTGGTCTGCACCTTTGGCACCGATGCCCCTCTGTGTTGTGCTTGCAGTTGTCACAGACACCCCCACTGCGCTTTCCTGACGCCAACCACACACTCAGATCAAAGTGGCAGCTCTCGGCATGGTTGTGACAGCGACACTCTGGTGGGGACAGGAGAACATCCTTCAGGTTTATGTCCTACACACAACCAATACTGGGCGAATGGTATTTTTCAAATCCATCTGATGATCTTTTAAACCCTGCTAGAACCTGTGAGAAATGTGAGGGGACATAGCTGCATGAAAACTGTATTTCTGGCTTGTAAATTCCCAAAAGCCCCAGTGGGTCAGCTGCAGAAAAACAGTGTGCATACTGAAGCTCTTCATCAATGACCAGCAATTTATCCCCAGTTTATGTAGTGGCACCATTAGTGTATATCAACAGAAGTCTTTGTTAGGGGGCTTTGCCTGCTGGCATGGTGAGTGCTTATCCTGAAAGCCCAGATCAGTAACCTCCATTCCACTTACTTCTGCATTCATTTGGGGCTCCTGTTTTTCCATCTCCTGGCTTCCAAGGCTGATCATTGTACAGGGGAGCACATTTCTCACAGTGGTCCCCTGCCGTGTTGTGCCTGCACACACACTTCCCATGGACCTGGCAGGGAAAAGAGAACACAGTCAAATAACTACAAGCAGGAACATGGAGTCCCAACCGCCTCATGAGGAGGTGGGAATTCTGCCACAATTCCCACACAGCTGCCTGGCTTTCTTAGGAGACCTAAAGAGCCCAGAGCTTAAACATGTATCTTTATTTCTTCACAGTTATTAATGATAGAGAATTTTTCCTCTACCTTCCAAGATGCATGTAACAATTTCTTTATAACTCAAGTTGACTGTTTTACTACTACTACATTGATTAACAACCTCTAGACTACTTAAATTGGGTGGGCTAACAGTTATTTTGATTTACAAGTTCAGGACAAGAACATGCAAAGAGTCTAAGCTGGCAGTCTCTTCCAGGAGCATCAAATACACTCTGGGCTAGCAGGGCTCAGTCTAACACAGGATGGGGGACCCTGTCTTATCTGGCATTAACAGTGGTCTGGAAGAGAGAGTAAATATAGGGAAATGAAGTCACCATAAACTGTTCAATTGTACATTGTTAAAAGAATGAGCAAATAATCCTGGACCTCCTAGCATAGTCAAAAATGTAGCACAAATATTAACCCTGAAAAGATACCAATGAGTATTCCCACAGAAAATGAAGAAAGCACTGATGTTTGAACCTAGGTACAGTAGGTAGTAGCCTACAAACTTGTATATGAATATACACCTACTAGGTTAGCAGAAAAAGCCCAGTAAAATTTTGGGCTGTGTAACTAAGAGTACTGTAACTCCCAGTGGACAGGAAATCACACCTGCAATGATGTGTTTAGTTTTGAACATTTTATTACCAGCTAAATGAGAAACTGGAAGACATTAAACAAAAATGAGCAAAAGCTGGAGAACAGGGCTGATCAACAAGCAAAAGTACATAAACCCAACTAAGCTAGAAAACACTTTATAAAATTTTAAAAAATATTTAAAGGAGGAAACAAAATGACAAAAATCTAAAACTGAATAATTCTGTGACTATTCACTTGGAAAATTACTTGAAGAAATTACTTGCTTCCTTTGTACTTGTCTGACTCCATTGGAGCACAATAATAATTTTTAATCATAGAAGTACTCTAATATTTCTCAGATTTGGAATCTGGTATTCACACCAGAAATTGGACCTTGGAAACTGAGCTAGTACTACTTTAAACAAGTGTACTATTGAAACTGGTTCTGTTCTCAAGTAACTTCACACACCAGGAATACAGCGGCCTGTTTCACTATACACTGATTTGATGCACAAGACTCTGTAGTACTGACCCACATTCAGGAAGAGCAAGCCAGGACTGGTTGTTTGCACCTATTAGGTCTGTTGTTTGTGTTTTTAATAGTCAGGATTCCAATGTCTGTTTGCAATGTCTCAGAGAAAGGATTTCCCAGATAAACTATTTGAGGAAATACCTAGTAAAGGGAGTGGGAGAAAGGGAAAGGTGGGACATCATATTCTACACTTACCACAAGAGAAGCTGCTAATTAGTGGTATGCATTTCACATGCAAGGAGATACTTGTACTAGAGCAGGAAATGCACAGGAACCAGGGATTAGACCCCCCCTCCCTCCGTGGGTTGTTGAGGATGCTGAGCTCTTTAAGAACTGGCACAGCTCTAGCCCACTGCACATTATACAAAAAAACAGAGACTGAAACTTCATCTTGACTGAGGTGTGAATTGACTCTAATCCTTCAATCTCACCAGTAATCTGAGTTATGACTTTCAACAGTCTTTCCTAAAAGACTCTCCCTTTGCACTTCCCCCCCTTCCCCATCAGACAGAGAAGGTAGTTTGGGATCGAGAGAGAAGTGTTCAAAAGAGCAGTCAATATGCTCCCCTGCCCCCAAACTCATGCGCCTGCAGCAATTTGCTCTCCGCTCCCCTGGTTTCTAATCCTCCCAGAGCAGAAATGTGATGTAGCAAGCAGAGGGCTAGGCTGCAGCTGATGCCATTGCCCTCCATGGCCAGCTGGCAGGTTTGCTGCCTCCTCACGGAACACTGAGCACAGACCTCAGGGTGTGCGTGTCTGTCAGAGCTCAGCACCAGCAAACCTCGGGGGGATACAGCACGTAGCACAGTACATGGTGCCTCTCCAGACCTTTGCACAAGAAAGTCATCCACTTTCAATGTGCTAAATAGGGTGACAAATTACAGAAACAAAAATACTAATAAGCAACAGTGTTGTGCTGGCCCCTTTTTGGGTTTGGCATTCTGGGCTTCAGGTCCTCCTCTGTGGATACAGGGGCTGCTTTTCAGAAGCCAGAAAAAAAGACAGAATGAGCCTGACCCAGAAGCATTAATTTAAACATCTCCAAATTTCAGGCTCCATCTGGACTTTGCCACTCGTTCCAAAATGGATCAGAACAAAATCTTAGATCTATTCACTTCTTCGGAAAGTGCTTCTTGGAACATATTACAAAGCAAAAATCTGTAGGTTGGCCTATTCAGTTTTTTTAAATATATGCAGAAACTGTGCATCCACTACTTAAAACACATGAAAAGTGCTGAGGTTGTAATTTCCCAACTGTATGGAGTTAAATTATGTAAGCTTGTTTTAGCCTTGACTGGCATGATCAAATATTCATTATTCTACAGGACCATGCACTTACAGTGCACAGCACAGATGGTGTGAACACTCATGAACAATTGCTCAGAAAATAAACAGAAAAATTGAGTGAGAACGGAGAAGTCAATTATTCTTCTCACAGTAGATGTGTTTATTTGCTCACTGCCCACAGGTTTGTTGTGAACTGTAGTTTGTGGCATATTTTGAGTAGGACAGAGGCATAGAGGAAGCATCTTGTCTGTGATTCCTCCTATGGAACCATTTACCAAATATGTGTGGAAAGAAGACTGGCTTAGACAAAAGCATTGAACAGCCAAGCAGCCAGCCCACAGGAGAGCCACTGAGCAGGCAAAAGGAAACAGGGGAGCTGGCATGGAACTTCTCAGAAAGTGTTAGGCCTGAGGACCCACCTTTGTTGCATAGGTTTAGGAACAAGGAAAAGAGACTTGTTGGGTATTGGTGCAAAGGAAAAAGAAGAAAGTCAGTCTGCTGTGTGTTATCTGTGCATGGGTATCTTATAAAAAGTCTTTTTCCATGGAGAGTAATCTCACAGACAGCATTTATAGATGAAACAGTTAAGGATCAGAGAATGAATTACAGAAAAGATTTGGACAGAAAAGAGAGAAAAGCAACTTATATAGAACACACAAAAAAGTTGATCAATGCACATAAAAGGCCACTGCACAAAACAGGTTAATGCAGGAAAAACAAAGCTGCGAAAGAGACCTGTTGCATTTAAGTGTGAGGTGAAATAAGGGTAGGTGAGTAGTTGTAAATAACAAGACAAAACACTTTGTTCTGTGAGAGAGGAAGAGATAGGAAAGGCAGCCAGAGACTGAAGGCCAGGAAGGAACAAAAATGAAATACAGGAAATTGTCAGATAAAATAGGAAATGGGATATCTGTTTAGGGAAGGGGGAATATGAGAGTCACACTCAACACCAGCATGACGAGTACAGGCATGTCCCTGATTTGTTATTCACTGCTGAAATAAGGCCACATTTCTCTCACAAAATTGCATCCCAAAAGAAACTAGAAAACTGTCATCTCTACTAAACGCGAGACCTCAGGATGCACTGAATCTCACTAAAACATAAAGATAACATGTCAAGGTAAGAAAATAATCAAAGAAGTACAAATTCAGGGAAACTACACTGATATTTTTCTATGCCCTAAAAGGCTGAGTCAGAATTACAAGGAGATAATGATTAAGGAGAGGATTGTCAGAAAACAGCAAGAGCCAGTTGCCCTTTAAGTATTGAAAAGCTACAAGTTGAGGGTTATCACAGCCCTTACTGAGGTGGCAGCATCCCAAGCATAGTGAGCAGAGCAGGAAAGTGGTACCACAGTCCATGCAGGTCCACCACAAGAGGAGATACCAACAGCACAGCCTCAAGGTCTATCCAGGAGACAGGACCAAAGGCAAGGACACACAACACACACCCACAACATGCTCAAAGAGCAAGCAATGGCCCAGGGCTCTGCTTAAATAGAGCCCTCTGGCCAATGAACAGAGAGCATGGGTAAGAGTCTCAGGTGGGGATGGTCAGGGCTGTTAAAGTTCAATTAGTGTCCTCAGGACGCTAATAATACTACTACTTTGTTTGCTACTGGATTAATGTCATTGGAAGTTTTAGGATATCTGACTACTAGGAGACCTCTGAGGAAAAAACTACTTTAACTTTCTGGGTTTGGAACTGGAATTCCAGGTGGAGGAAGTTTAAAAGCAAGTTGTGAGCAACAGATGTATATGCAAGATTCATGCTGTCAGTTAGGAAACTAGCCAGCTTTCAGCTAAAGCCTGAGCAGTTTATGATGCTGATTTATATGAATGCATATAAATGTATTGGTACAGCAAGAGAAAAATTGAGATCCAGGGAATTTCTGTCTCACATCTTTCATATTTTACTTTATCTTTGATGTTCAATAGGTGACACTGCATTACTTGACATATCCTAATCCATAGACACTAAAGTATTGAGGCCTCTGTGGACTTCCCTATGTTGCTCATTGCTACAGTAATTGAGTACTTCAGAAATACTATGGAATTTTTATGACACCTCCCCTATCTGCTTCTCCTCATTTCTCGGATAACTCTAGTTATCTCCAATGTTCTTTCCCATTCATTGAAGCATCATTGGATTGAGAGTTCAGTTGCTCTGACAATATATTTTAAACTGTTTTTAAGTTATTGTGGGGAATGGATCAGAGAAAAAGGTGCAGTGACAGGCAGGCAGATTGTGTGCTCATATAAACCTCCGCATTTCATAGCACCAGTCAGAAGTATCATGTGAGTATCATGTGCATCACCTGTTAAAGTTTGCATTCTCACAGTCCTGCATTCAGCCAGGGCTGCTCATGTTACTAATGCAGGCTATCTTTTCGAAAGAAGAAAACTGTTGCTTTAAATGCTGATGTTCTGACTGCATCAAACTTCCAGTTTTCTAATCAATTTTGGCAAAGGGTAGATGTTTATAAGCTGATATACTTGCAGCTAGAGGATATATTTAGTCCAGGAAAGGAACACAAATATTTTATTACACTCAATCACCATCATATTGTTTTGATGTAGCAGCTAAGCAGCTGTGGTTTCATGATGTGAACTTTTGGGGGCAGTCTCAATTTGAGATATTTCTGCTTTCCTTACTACTTTTTTCTATGCTATCACCTGCATCATGCCCTGAGTCATGTGTAAATTGGTCTGTGAAACCAAACCATGTTTAAAAAAAAAGGCTAAACATCTTTTTTTTTTTTTTTTTTTTCCCCTTGGCACTAGTATTTTTAATCTGGATTAATTCCCTCATCTTCTCCACAGTATAGTCATGCTGCTACAAGTCTGGTGTTGCTGCCAAAGGCTTGGATTTCTACATCTACTACCTGAGCAGCTTCAAATCAGGACATCGAGGAGGTGATAACTTCATGGATTTTAATGCCAGGATGATCAGTTCCCATAATTTAGCTTGGCCTACTATACTAAGCCAGGAGTTTCCTCCATAGTTCTTCAATGGAGCTCTGCAACTTCTAGTTGATTTATAGCCAGCAGTCTTGAATCATATCCTGTTTTCATACATCAATTCCAAGAAATTACATGGTACTTATTCACCTTTGACTGCACAGAGTGTCTTCACCTGAATTCTGATCTGCAGCTGAGAAAGCAAGTGAAAATTTTCCACCTGTTTGTCGTGATTTTTTTTTTAATTTTTCTAAACTCTTTATAAAATACCTTTAATAAGGTATATATGCAAATAATGCATTTTAAATAGCTTTGTGTAATACCTGAAGCCCTTTGCTTTCTCTCTGCCCACTTTGCCCATTGTCCTTTCATTAAAAGTTGTGCTCTTTCTCCAGGGCTATTCTCCATCTATTTGGGGGCTTTTTTCCTAATGAATAAAAGTTGAATTTGGAAGCCTTCCAAATCAGAGCAACAGTTGCTGATTCAGAGAAAATGTTTATCTTTGAACTCTGTATTCATTTTATAATGTCATCAGAGAAATTTTGGATACAGCAGTTTGCAATGACATCAGAGTCTGGTAGTACCTGCTTGTAGTAAAATGACTCTTCCTGGGTAATTTTGAGTGGCCCCAGATTACAGTGCCTGCTATGGGTAGACTGACAATTCAAATTCCTTCTCGAATCAGGAATTAAAAAAAACAAAAAACAAAAAACAAACAAACAAACAAACAAAAAACACAAAAAAAACCCAAAAAACCCAAACCACTATTATTTTTCTACATCACTTGCTGGTTTCTAGGAAAAGATCTAGTAAGTGTAAGTATCTGAAAACTAGTACCCATATGTGTATTTTCTGAGGGAACTGAATTTCTGGCTCATACCTGGTCACTTTGGTTAATTAAGTCTGAAGGATCTTCACAGGGATAAGTAGAAATGGGACCCTTGTGGCCAGGCGACCTGAACATTTACAGGTTTGGATCTCCACAGCAGTGAGTGAGTGAGTGAGTGAGTGAGTGAGTGAGTGAGTGAGTGAGTGAGTGAGTGAGTGAGTGAGTGAGTGAGTGAGTGAGCTGCCGTTGTCTCCAAATTCACTGAATAGACAAGGGTGGAGAAAAATCAGTGATAGTGTTCAGCTGAACATTCAGACTGGCATCACTCAGACCTTTCTGAACAGGAACAAACCAACCGGAATTTTATACCAGAAGAGGTATAAAAATCATGCTTCATTTGAGGGGATATAACTCAACTTGGGGCAGTTTCAAGGTAACTCCATCCTCTGCCTGAATTCACCTCCATCAGGCTTTATACCCACAGCTGGCTGTATCTTAGTCCTTTTCACTCTTTCTTACTGTTTACTTTCTGAATTCTAGCTTGATTTTTATTGATTTTTGGAGTAAGCTTATTTTTGCCTAAAATGCCAAAAACTCCATTATCAGTCTGTAACAAACTACACACAAATAACATCTGTGAGGCTGAAATGCAGTGTCAGAGTTACCACAGCTCACCAGCTCTTGGTGAGTGTCTTAAAAATGGAGGAAGCAGAAGGGTGAGGAAGACTCAGAATTTTAACAGATGAATGTCTGACTCACAGCATAACAAGTAAATACCACCATTCAAGTCCCCTGCAAGTGAATGTCAGAAGTGAGGTTGGTCTTGTTCAAGGCTTTGTTCCTGATGCCACTGGGCAGCCTGGGCAGACTGCCTGCCTTTGCTGTAGAAAGACACAGAAGTAGAGGAAGAGGAAGAAATGGGAGAAGCTTCAGATTCTGGTATATGGACAATAACTTGTGGATTTACAGGTCAGGCATATGGGTTAGCACACTGTGGGCAGCTCAGAGAAGTTTACAGATGGCCTGTTCATTCAACAGGCCAAATAATTCTGCTGTGTACTTTATAAGTCTAACGTAAGCAACTGTTTTGACTCATCTGGGTTTCTACTGGTTAATCCACAGTGGCTCCAGGGGTATGTGATTGAAAACCCTCTCCCAAAGAGGGCCTGTGAGTTCTTCTCTCAGTTTTTACCTCTATATTGAGTGAACTTGGCAGCATTCAGAGCTCCCATTCAAGTGAAATTGTGTTGAGTAATGGAATAGATGAAGCCAAGACACAAATTTATTTCTGCAACATCTTTGCAAATGACTGCAGCTTGCAGAGTGGGAAAAGGCCAGGCTAAAAAGGCATAGGACCAGCCAAATTTACAAGGAATATGGGAAGGGAGAAAAAGGGTGACAAAGTCCATGATTTAGCAGAAAAGTTGTGCACAGTTAGGAAAGGATTCTAAGAACATAAATGATGCAAAGCTAATCCCCAGGACCTTTCCAGCACAGTGAGTGAACTAAGGCAAGGAAATACATGTAGGATTTTATAACTTTTGCACTGAATAAGATGGAATTTATTTATAATCCTATGCAAAATTTCTCCATATTTTGTGTGCACCTGCGGCTAAAGTATTAAAATGCAAATTCCATGCACCCACAAGCTACAACTCTACAAAGATTTGCTTCAATTACTGGGATAGTCATTGGGGATGACTGAACTGGATGAAAGGCCTTTAAAAGCCTTGGTAAAAGACTAAAAATTTTTGTTCTAGTAACACATAGGTGAGCTGAGGACAGAAACAACACAACAGTCTATTCAGTCCCAGTGGAGCTTAAAAACATGATGACTGAGTATATGAGGCCAAACACAGGAGCTTCCTATGATTATCACATCATGGGAAATTTCTAGTGTTGATAGCTGTGTCAGATTCAACTTAGAGAGACAAAGCAGTGTATATTGCATAGATCTTAAGTCAAATATCTCAGAAATATGTTGCACTATGGGACACCAGAGGGGTATTGGTACCAAATGGTGGCTGATAGCTGTGAGATGAAACAAGTCTTTCCCTGTCTTAGATACACATGGGGATTCTTGTAGCTTTAATGAGAGAATCAGTCCCTGAAAGAACTGTAAGGCACATGTTATCAACCTTTCCATGCAGTTCCTGTAATTCATGACTACCTTTTGCTGGCATAATTCATATGATCTTCTATGTTTTCAGATCATTATGGGCATAGCTTGAAGTCCCATTCAGTTTTAATATTTGGAAAAAAAAAATCAGTGCAGGAATCTGTTTCTAGATTTTGTTCTGATGTGAGATAGAAGCTCTTGTAACCATTTTTTTTTTTTTTACATTCCCGAACCTACTCCCATAGGTGATGTACATAGGTAACTTCTTCTTAAACATGATCTGCTCTTTGAGTTACCAACTACAACAGAGGGAACCTCCTGCATCTCTGAGTGCTGGACATCATACAGGTTGGCACAGCTTGGATCAGATATTGTGAAAACTTAGCTGGGGATTATCAGTAGAACTGCACAAGATATCTGAAGAGGAGATAGATAATATTTGCAAGAGTTACGAGAGCCAAGTCACCTAGAAAATTGATGCAGAAAAACAAGTTTTACCTTATGTAACCTCCATTATGCCAAACAAGGAATCCTACTTAGAACCAGATTCTGCTCTCTTTGGAGTAAGTTGAAAACTTTACATTTGCTTCATTGTGGAGGATCAGACCTACAGGGAGTCTAGTTTGTCTATGTAAACGGGATAAAGAAGCAAAAGAAACATCCGAGGCCACTTGTAAGAATTTCCTGGCAGTGTAGGTACCAATAATTAAAAACAAACAAACAAACAAAAAAATACCCCTAATGCTTCATACAAAAACATTTTAATCCACATTCACTTTCCTCTGTCCATACTTACTTCTCATGGGCTACAATGAGAATTGTGAAATGTTTGGCAAACAAAAAGGACTTTGGTCTAAGTTCTGTGTTCTGTCCATGTGCACTTTCTGCTTTGTAAACTTTGTTCTGGAAGCATCTCTGGACTCAGTTAAAATGTGTCCTCAAAGCAGATCTTAAACCTGACAGCTCTTACTAACTTTGTTGGAGCTTAATAAAAAAATAATCTATTGTAGAGCAACATGTAACTTTGTACATCCTGCCACAGCAATACCTGGGACAGGATGACATTCCTTTGCATCCAGTTGTAGAAGAGTAGGTGTATTCAGGTGGCCAGGCCCTGGCATGCTGGTGCCCTCTACTTAAAAGTAAATGCTTCTGTGCAGTTTCTGTGGCAAAATGCAATCTCAATAGTTTCCCTCACTGACAGAGAAGCTACTTACGAGAGTTTGAATAATACAGGCTCTTGTATTCATGAAGGAGAATTTTATCCTTAGCTACCAGAAGAAGCTATTTAAGTGGGAATGACATCACTATTTCTTTTTTTCAATCTGAGGAAAGTTAAATAGAAACAAAGAAAACATCACTGTCAATAGCAACAAACCCCAAATTCAAGATATGTTTTTCCAGGAGTTTCTTGCCTATTATTTATATTTCACGTATTTGTTTCACAAAGATTTCTTCCTGTCTGACATGATTTTCTCAGTGGTTCTTAAGGAAACTTTGATGTAGATAAATTGTGTTGAGGTGGGTGCATTTTTTTTTTTTTTTTTTTTTTTTAAAAGCTGCATTGAAAGAGTAATTCAAGACAGAGAACATTCTCCTTGGAACTCTCTGTATTTTCAGAAACTTATGACCAGAGAAAATATGCATGAAACTATGTAGGATTTCAAGCTATTAGGAATGATGTACTATTTGGATGTTGGGTTTACAATCTGCAGTTTTCTTGTGTTCATTTGTTGCTATGACACTGTGCCATCTGTGACATTTCTTCTCACAGAGCTGCCTTTCTCACTGGCAGCCTCAGTGAAGAACTAGATACTGAATGGGTTGTCATGACTGAACTGAGAGATCCACAGATAAACTGATCACTGACAGACCATCTAGTAATCACAGATCATCCAGTCCTTCCAAAATGGTGTTGAAAATTGTTGGTTCAAAAGTGTCAAAAATTTTGTTTAGTTTTCTCCATTATTTAGCCTGTGGTCTAGCACTGTTAGAAGTTCAACAACTGGGACAGACTTCTGTCAAGATTAAGAAGAACAAACTTACAAGTTAGCACGAGTTGTATTTTTCAAGACCTAAGCGCAGAATGATCTCAGATTTTGGGCCTATCCCATAGCAAACAATTACAGTTGCTTTCTGTATGAAATTGTTTTTGTTTTTGTGAACTACTGAAGATAAATGCAATATAGGAGGACTCTGAACTCTTACAAGGCTGAAACTCATATTACTTAAGCCTTTCTGTGGAGGTCTGTGTTTTGCCAGCATTTTATTTAATTGCTTGACAGCAGCCCAGGAAACATGAAGCTGCTCTGCCTTCAGTCTGTGACATCACCCTCACCAGCCACATTAAAAACTGTGTGTCTTGAGACTTGCTCAGCCCATGTGTGTATTATATTTGTGGATTAAATCAGAGTATTTCTGTATGTGTAGTGTTTGTTTCTAACAACTTTTTTCCACACCCTGTGACTGAGAGTACCTTCCCTCTGCCAAAAAATTGCACAATTTTGCAGTGTCGTTTGGCTGATAGGAACTGCATCATTGGTGTTCACTCTCAAGAACAAAGCCCTGTTCGTCCTCCATGTGGGCAAGGAGATTACTGTATTATAAAATGCAAAGCTATACACTTATATAAACTCCCTCATGCTGTCTGTGTAAGCCAGACCCTGAGATCTCACCTATGTGAACTCTCCCTTCACCACTACAGTAACGTCATTGGTAAATATTAGATAAAATGTAAAAGGATCCAGGAATCTGGCTCTTCCAGGGGTGGATTTTCATTGTGTATTTGACAAAGAGCTAGGGTGTAATGACTAAAGGACATAAAAGAGAAGCAGGATACCATGATCATCTTTACTCCAGGCTTGTATGACCTGTGTGTAGAATTTTAAGTTTTGACCACCTAAGGTTTCACACTTTTCTGGTTAGTACAAAAAAAAAGAACCTAAGAAAGGACAAGTTAAGAACCTTCCAATTGTATCTGCAGAACTTCTCTCCATGATCACTGAGGGAGAGGGGACAAGAAGGAATCATCTTCATTTCCTGCAGAGATTATTTAGGCAGTCACTAAAAAAGAGCTTTCAAAATGTCCAGACTGGAACAGCTGCTGAGGTTTTGAATCTCCTTCAATAGAAACTTTAAAAGTCTAGTTCAACAAACATTCACTAGTGAATGGTTTAGATGTGTTCGATCATACCTTTATGTGAGGATGCAAAACAGTTCACTTACAGTCTCTTTCAGCCTCATCTAGGACACCAGAGACAGTTAAAACTCTGGAAAGCTTTTCTTACTTTTTTTCTGTGTTTGAATCGCTGCTTAGGCAAAGACTGTGCTAGTCATATGCTGCATCCACCCTCTTGTCTCCTGGGACATGAGTCACTCATGAAGTGCAGTTCATCAAAACTATTTCACCTTCTGCCCTGTGAAGTCATTGATGGCACAAGAAGATTCGATTCCCTTGTGACCAGTGGGAAAAAATATCCAGTCATAGTTTACAGTGGTTATGCCAGGGATATACACAATATTTTGTTTTCCTTTTCCAAGGGGCAGAATGTTTATTCTTCCACCAGCTGTATTCACTTAGCATGTTATTCAACTATTTGATTTCACTATGTGTCTGTTTAACAGTTTGCAGTAGGGAGGATGCACTCTTTAAACAGTTTTCTCCACACAGCTATGATTTAAGTGAGCCTGTATTATCTAAATCTGATAGTATCACCTAGTATAGCTGAATCTTGGATTTATCCCACAGATGGAACAGATTCAGAATGATTTTGAAAATATTGTAAAAGTCATACAGTCCTAATTATGTTACAGCATTTGCCTCTGAACCTAGAAAAGTTGAAAGGAAGACAATGAATACACATTCCAAAGTAAAACTACCCAAAATATCAAGTGTACCATATATCTGAAGGGACAGAAAATAACTTAGGATGTTTTTCTTGAGCGTTATGTCAGAGTACACCAGGGACTAAACTTCTAAGGGTTGTTTAGGTTTTCAAAACCCGTTACAGAGACAGTCTTCTGGAATCAGTGAAACCACTGACTAGTTTAAAGTGACTTGATTTCTGTCTCTGATTATGTGTTTAGATGTACCTGAATATTCGATTATCTTAATTACAGTTCTTTGCATAATCCTTGCAGCTGAATCAAAAAGGAGGCAGCAGTCATTCCCTTTGAAATACAACTTTTCAGTGTGCATACAGATATAACTCACATCTTTTGCACATCCAGCATCAAACCCAGATAAAAGAATAAACAGGGAAGGGCTACTTACAATAAATTAGAATAATTTAGAATTTTACTTTAAAAAATATTCTCACTTATTTTAAGATGCGTAGCTAAGAGAGTGGGGGAGTGGAAATTATTTTCACATCTGTGACTCTGCTGTCTAAGTAGTGAAATTAACAGGAACATAGAAGATTAAAACCCCCCAACTGAAGGATGATACTGCAAGTGTGACAGAAGTGCTCATGTCTCACAAACTCAGAAAATCTGAGATTTGAAATCTTATGCTGAAATAGTGGTCAGAGCAGATTTTGCATCAAAGATATTAATTTAGTTCTGTGTAGTCAAATAGGTAGGAGGTTTCATTCACTATGTTTGGGGTTGGATCTCTTTACCAATTACAAATGTCCTTTCCAGTTCATAGGTGTCTTGGGTCCAGCATTTTTAGCAATGGATATGATATACATGGAACTGCAGAAAGGATTATGGGAAATATTTTCCCAGAGAGGTGTGGGTTTCATTAATGTGGATTGACAGTGATGCCTTTTTCTTGCACAGGAAGTTGGGACAGGGTGATGCACAACATACACAATTAGACTGAGCCAGTAGAATCAAGTGGCAAGTCTAGTAAGTTGGTGAATGTCAAAAACTTACCATGTTCTCCATGATTCCCGTCCTGTTGGCCAGCTCGCATTCCTCTGCGTGCCCATTGCAAAAGCAGCTTCCTCGGATGATTAGGTCATAAATAGCATAATGGGCAAACCTCTGAGGTTTCTCTACCAATCCTGAACCATGGCATGGACATTCCTGTCTTTTTAACAAAAGGAGACGGAGGTTGGTGAGTTTGAGGAGATCTTGAGCCTCAGGACTATAAGGATCTTCGATCTTGTTAGCTGGACTTAAGGCACGATAGATCACCTGAAAGAGAGAACATGCACATCCCAGAACAGATATAGGATTCTATACACACAGCAAATATCCCAAGATGGTGTTCAGGAAAAAGTAGTAATTCCTATTTAGAAGATTCTGTGTAAGTAGCTAGGGGTTTGTGGCTGGTCCCAGAGCATCCCAGCTGAATTACCACCACCTGGCCAAGCCACAGCAAGTGACAGTGTACCTGCTTTCATCCCAGCTCAGGTGTGAGGTGGAAAACTACTTAGTTTAAACATCTCTCTCTGTGGTTACTGAGCCCTGTCACGTCTTGCAGTTCAGCCGCCAGTGACCAAGCAGAGGTGTAGTGGTTTCTCAGAGTCCTGATCACCTGGTCATGTACAAGCACCCATATCTTCCTCCCATGTGGTCAAGTAAACTGAGACCAAGGCAGGGAACTGGATGGAATAGCTTTGAAGAACCTGCTAAGGTCAGAGATCTCAAAGAATGGCTAAAAGTTCATGTGAAACTCTTTTAAATAGGCATAAAACAGAAGAATCAAGGGTAAAACAGTCTGTTCAGTGGTTCAGCTGGGTTTTACAAGCTCTCTTCTCACACTCAGCTTTCTTGTCTTGGTGTCTCTAATGTACATGCTCAGTTAAAATCCTATCTATTTTCAGAATAGTTCTACAGAGGATACCTGCCAGATTACTGTCTTGAGCACATAAATCCTAGAGGTACTTTGCTCCAGAAAAAAAAGACACCTGAAAGAAAGCAATCAATATGTCTTTAGGTTCTGCAAGATCTGCACAAGTCCTGTCAGTGGCCTCCTTATACAAGGCAGGGCATGAGGCTTAACATCTCCTTGCCTCAGGGATCCCAGTTGTGAACAGCTACAGATCTCCTCATAGGGGATGGGGAGGAAGCATGAATGAGGTGAAGAGCAAGAGTTTTCACTGAGCCTCTCTGAAAAAAATGAGTGAATAATGGCCAAAATATTTCTTTTTACTCTCTGTCTCTGGCACTATACTTATGCTTGATGGCAATAGCCTTGCACTGCTATTGGCAACTGTGAAGGAAGCACTGTGCACTACTAGAAACTTATTTTGTACATGCCATGGTAAGTGTAAAGAGATGGATTCATATTTTGGGATCTCCAGTCAATTATCTATCATCCCCATGCCTTAATTGGCATGCAGATAGCACTGAGTTCTTTCAGCAAAAGAACAGCTGTTAGATGCTCTTCTCAGCATAGGGCCATTTGCTTTCTCAAAGCTGTATTGTTTTTTATTTCTCTGCTTGACAGCTTGGAAAAAGGTTCGGTTTCCTGTGGGCTTATTGTTTTACAAATATTTTCATTTCTGGCCTTGCTTCTCATGAGAGGAGTTGCTTTGGCATTTTTCAGATCCCCTTAGAAGGCTGAACATCATTTGTGAGTAGAGACATTAATAGCCTGGAAGTCCCATAGGGATCGTGGCATCCTTTTAAGAAAAAAGAGTCTTCCATTCCAGCTGAGGCACAAGAGTTTGCTTGTATGATTAATTTATGACATATTTCTGTCTAGAATAGGCTCAGTGGTGACACTGGATTTGTTTGTCCTTATTTCTCCCAAGGCAAGTCTTGTTAAGTGTTAAAGATCTGATTTGGGTGACATAACACTAGTGAAGTCTTTTGGGAGTGGCACTTATATGTTCTTCTTAGATTCAACAAGCACTAAGGAATTAAGCTTCCTTAACTTTGTTAAAATCAAGGGTACTGAGGACTTACTGAAAGAAAGACATTTTGTACCAGCAGAGGCAAAGCAGAGGTGTTGTGCCAATAAAAGCAGGTTTAGGTGAGCTGCATTTGGCAGAGAGGTAGTGGCTCTATTTCACAATTAAATCCATTTAGCAGCAGTACTTCATATATGCCTAAAACTGGTATTTCCTTCTCTCTTCCCATCTGCATGTCACATTCTCCTTGAAAGGTGGTTAAAACCCTCAAGCACTGGGAAGAGCATAATGTCATCACCATCTCTTGCCTAATTTTTAATGTTTGGTATTTGATTGAATGTTTCTTCTCACATTAAAGTGCATGTCATCAGATCTTTCTTAGCATATATATTGGTGGTGGCTCTATATATTAGTTGATAATTTTATATGATTCAGGGAAAAAAATAACGAAAAAACAAGTATTTTCTTTTAATTAAGATACAAGCTTTGAAAAGAGCTTCCCATGATGTTCACCATAAGATTATTTCTTATCTATTTAAATCTTTACTTGGTATCAAGAACTGTCTTTTTTTTTTTTTTTTTCTGTAATAGACTGCTCTGAAGTCTTCTAGTTGTTTCTCTGAACATCAGTTTGTAGTTATCATAAAAGCAGCATATGGACAGCTGCAGAAGAAAATCTCTGCACCCTAGAAATCTTTCATCTTCCACCGAATTGGGTGGAAGCTGAGAGTGTTCAACACCTCTGTAGTTTAACCCTTTGTGGAAATCCATCTCATATCCCAAACTTCCCAGGCAATCAGGAGCTGACACGGGCGTGAATGCTGAGCAGGACATTCACGCTTATCTGCATATCTGCTATCAAGCGCATATTTGTCATTCTCATTTTCAAAAGTCAATCAACTGCACCTCAAAAAGACTACCCTGTCCTCTCCTGACTTTTCTAAGAGCAAGGAAGTCTGGGGAATGCTGCAAGTGTGCAAAGCTAAAAAAGTTAGCCACTGTAAGTTGGCACAGCGTCACATTGTTTTATCACCAATCAAGAGATCATCTTCATTCTGGAGACAGTGTCTCAGATTTTTGATTTCCTGCCATAGGTTTTGCTTCTCCATTCTTGATGCCTCTAATTCTGTTTTCTTAACCTGATCTTTCAGCCAGTATTAGTCAGAAAAGATGTGGACATAACAAAGGTTCCCCCTTGTAATCTCATAGCCTAAGGTCAAGGAATGAATCATAAATGGAGGGCAATGTCAATGCATGGCCTCCTAGAAAAGAAGATCCTTGTGCAGAACAAGAATTTGATATTACAAATAATCCTTAAACTATGTTGATCACGTTGCACATAATCAGGTTAATGAGGTCAGAAATGTCTGTGTGCTTATACTAGGTCTATCAGAAGGAAGCTGCAATAAAAGCTCTCATCAGTCCTAAATCCTCTTCATTAAGAGATTTTCATGTGAGTCGATTTTGTTCTTAAAGGAATAGCAAACAATTGCTTCAGAATTTTTCCTACCCACTGGCATATATCCTCTGATTTATTTGATGGAGCCTCTTGACTTCCATCTCGTGGAACAGTAGTTCTAAATAAGAAGTGGTCTTTCTTCTTATTTACTGTTTGGAGCACAGAGAAAGTCTAGCTGTTCTATTAACCATTAGTAGGTACATTCTCACAATCCATGGAATAGTGTTTTTTAGGCAAGATCCACTGCTTTTTTGTCCTTCCAGAGAACTAAACTTAAAAGCCAGTATAGAATATGATAATTTGTTAAAGAAATAATGGTGTATATGATTTTTTAAAAAATTTCTTTGATCTAGGTAGACTCAATTACTACCAAGACAAAGGCATCTTGAATTTATTCTGTATTCTCTAAATCCGAAAGGGTCAGTGTCCCTTCAGTTTGCATTTGCTTTGAGGTTATTCCAGTAATCCAATCACTGTGGCATTAATATAAATATTTAGGCATTGCTGCCTATATGAATGGCACAATTGAAGTTAGACAGACAAATCTGAAGAGCCATGCAGACTTTTTCTCTTCCTCAAACAAATTGTATCCTGTAAGTTCAGGCTCTCTGCAGATGTACACCTGTGCAGAAAGGCAAGGGTCATGAGGAGAAGCAGTATCCTCTTTTGTGAGAGGAAATGTTGCTGGAGTACAAAATCTAGATTATTTGACACAAAACTCTCCAGATGGCACACAGGGAATGGGCAAAACTCTTTCTGTTCTACATAGCAGCACCTCAGGTGGTGAAAACATCTCCATGCTGCCACAAAGTGCAGTGTCCTTTTTCACTATGAGGAATGATATTTGCTCTGAAATGCTGAAGGGTGGCACATGGAGTTCTGTGATGCAACAGGTCAACTAAGAACTGGATTGAGAATTAGGAGACTCATTTAACTGTTTCCTGAATTGTCAGGGAAAGTTAAAACAACCCATCCCTGTCAGTGTCAACCTATGTCAATCAATATGTGTTCTCTTGAGAGACCATTTCTTTTAGGAGGAGATACTTATATCTCTAGGTCTCGGCTGAAATCTTGCACATGAACAGACTTAGCCAAGTGTGTAATCTCACCAGGACAATGATGTGTGAACAAATGTAGGGCAAACTTTTCAATGTTCTTTTGCCTGGAGTTTGGAAATTATACCAATGAATTACTAAGATTATGGAGTTTTAGGCAACAATCCTTTTCACAGTTGAGACTTGGTGGGGAAAAAAAAGTAATGTCTGCGGGTCCATTAATGTTTTATAAAACAGAGTGAGAAGAAAAAATAATTTAGTATCTGCTGCCTTGTATGTTCAGGAAATGTGCAAAATGCAGAAGTAACACTAAAAAAAATCACTGCTGCATCTTTCTGTCTGGTTCATTACATTCCACATACGTTTCTGATATGGCTCATTACAATCCAGGTCAGAGTAGGACACTTGGTGCCCTCCTCAACTTCACTTGCCAGGGATGGGATTGCTGGACTAGTCTCATCAGTTCATATTCACTTCAGAGGCAAATCCTTGCCTTAATTCTTCCTCCAGGGAAGGAGGGCCTGGAGGTGCTGTCTACTTGTTTACACTGCTGGTGTTAAATGCTTCCTCTCAATTTGCCTCTGCATTCAATCTGCTCTACAGTTCAAGTTAAAGGAAATGCTGAACAGACAGCCCTAGTCATAACAAACAGGCACTTACCTTCACTAGTGACTAACCCCTTCTGGAATTCTTTATGACTGGAAGCTGGAATAACCCCAACATTGTGCAATTTTGAGAGGCCAGTCCTGATGTCTTTTGGACAATTCACTGCAGTGCAAGACCCTGTCCTTGCATCTTAGCTACTAGGAATTCATCCTTGTGATGTGCTGAGCATGTTTCTTTTCAGTGACACCACTGCCATATGAGATCTGAACTCTAAGAAGTCACTGAATCCTCAGTGGTGACCTCTTGAATTATTGATGTTGCCACTTAATGAGGTGTGTGTGTGTGCCCCAGCACAGGGGTTGCTCCTCTGTTTATCAAAATGGTTGGAACGAATACAGTAAAAGGAAAGCCTGAGAAAAGACAGTAAAAAATGTATGTCCTTGGAACAGGATCACATACATTCCTCTGAGAGCCTGGTCCCTGGCCTCATTTGGTGTCTGGGTGCAAGTGGTCCCTCTCTGCCGCAGCTATTGCTCAGGACGTCCTTGTGGATGGAGAAAGGCAGCAGAGACCTTCAGTGTCAGTGCAGAAGAAAAGGCCTTCCATAAGGTTAACTGTAGCTTCTCTCTGAACAAGCTGGTGGCTTTTGAAGTAGATATGTGTCCCATCACAACATGTCTTCATCTGGCATTCACTGAATGTGTTTGGAAGGGTGATTAAACATCTTTTAGCTACAAAAAGGGTCTACTCATCTTTGGCAAAAGGCACTGCTGGGGACTTCTGTCCCTAAAGAGGTCACCACAGGATACAAAACGGAGAATAGACAGGTCTTCTGTGCAAAGCACACTTAAACATGTTGCCATAGTAACCAGTTACTTAATTCAGGCATACACAATTCTTCCAGCCCCCAGTGAATTCCAGTAATGGGTTTATTATATCACACTTCATTGGTGTCATCTGTCACACAGACACATAAATAAACCAGCCTTTTACTCAAAGCTCCCTTCCACTATCTAGACTCAGTAGGGGAAGGGTCTCCTTTAGAGTCTGATGGCTATGAGCCAGTCAGTATTCTACTCCACTTTGCGTGCTAATGTCTTTCTTTCATGCAAACAATAATATTCAATGGAGGAGAACATTTGTTTTCATTTCCTTATACTCTTGTTTATTAATCTTTCATATCCTTGAGTGCACATGCTGTCAGGATGCAGGTTCAAACACAACAGTCCCTGTTTTCCCCATATGATATTTGAACTGTAAGTTGCACTAATGTATGGTGCAATATTGTGGGAATTTCTCCTTTTGTTTCAGTCAGGCATTGATTTATATTAGCAGACCTGAAGGCTCATTTTTGGCTCCCTTACTGTACAGTACAGTGTGTTTAATACAGAAAAACATATGGATGGACAAGTAGGTAGTCTCAGCTGATGCATAAGGCTCCATGATAGTATTCCCTGCAGATGCACTTACAGTAGATACACAGACATTAAAAATGTGGGGTTGGTTTTAGTTAATGAACTAATGATGGGGATCCTGGGATCTCAGACTGAACAGGAGTATAGGATTTAATAAATGCTTGAGTAAAAGAAAACGGAAAAGAGATAGTAGAAAGCAATCTCATTGCATTTCTACACGAGTTGTTCCCCAATGCCTGACACCTTTTGTCTCAGATGTGTCTTACCTGAGATGGAATGGAGATATGTGACCCTCTCAGAGGAGAAAAAGAAGGGACAATCCACCAGAGACAAGGGATATACCTCAACTTACTGATACATTATATTGTCTTGTGACATTGTCACATCACTCATCCAAATGTCTTTTGCTTCCATTCTAGTGTCCTAAAATTTTCTCTTTTACCAAGTTTTCCATTCTGCTCCCAAGAAAAGACTTAGCATTTAAGTTGAAACTTTTGATCATTTCAGAAATTGTCAGCTTGTGATGTGAGCCCCTCAGCAATTCAAGGCTAAGCCAGAATCAGGAAAAGGTTCTGGATAGGTCAGACTGAAGGTGAAGAAGAAATAGAACACTGAAGAAAATAGTAGTGGGGATTCAATCATATGCCTTCTAAGTAACTTGAGTGAGTGCTTGAGGAGATGCCCAGGTGGCATTTTGACATCTTCAGAATGAGGTGTAATGCTGCAGTTCTGAGATGCACGGGCAAAGCTTCTATGGTTCTTGTAGTAACAGTAGCAGTATCACTCAGGCAAATCTGATCAGGTATCACTTTAAATAACGACACTGCCTGCCTTTATTTCAATTCACAAAAGAATCTGCTGTGTCATACCACTGACCTGAAAAGCCTGATGCTTCTGCACCCTTGCCATAGTGACATTTCATGGATTGATTAAGAGACCTCTGTAAAGTCTGTCCAGAATTTGAAAATCCTTTTGGCTTAATGTCCTGTGAAATGGTATTTTTTTGTTCTCTGTTAAGTTGCCATACGGATTCCTGTGTGCTACTATAAAGCGTCAGCAGTCCGCCAGAGAGGAAGTGACCTCTGTATGTATTCAATTCATGTTCATGGAAGTCTGTGGGATACAGGACTCTTCTTACTATTACTATGGCTTTCTGACATTTATTACCACAGTGTAGATTGATCAAGCATACACATACTCATTTCAGCATAGTTGCTGCCCAAGTTGACAGAATCATTTTGACACTTGTAAACAAAGGCTTGTGTTGGATGAATGTTTTATTATTTGATTTTCCTGCCATCCGCTTCTCAGATTCATTGTAGCAGCAACACATGGTCTTAATGATAATCCCCAAGATTAAGGAAGCGCAAAAGCCAGAGTGCAAGGCAACAGGGAATACTGCACTACAGAAGGAAGAGTTGCTTTGCATTTAAGGCCAAGGCATTTGCCTCAGACCCTGCATTCTGCCCTTTACTCAACCAGAATTGTCCTGTCTTACCACAAAACACTTCACCTTTTTGGGCTGCTCTTTCTCCATCTGTTAAATGGCAGCAGCACGCTTGTATGTGTGCTGAAGATCATTAACTGCATCTTGCAAAGTACTTCCAGATTTGTGATTGGCAGTCACACAAGAGTGCAACTATATTAGTTGCTGAGATTCTGTATTGACGTGGCAAATTATAATCTGTCTACAGAAGACATTTGGATGTATTTGACTTAAATGAATCATCATAACTGACCAGTAAAATTACTGCTCCAGAAATAAGGCAGTTTAGTAGTCAGATGATCTGCTCCAGATTTCTAGTATGTAGAGATGTTTCTTAGCTTGTTGCGCAAAGATAAACTCAGTCTCTCCTTACAGCTGTTTTCCTGTCCCAGGTAGAGTACACTAGTTTCTTTTCACATATATTTTGAAGTGTACTGATGAAACACAGGGTATTTGAAGCCTAACTGGACCATTCACCTCACCCCTAAGCTCAATTTGCAGCAAAGTATTTCTGACAAACCTTCATGATCACTTCCAGACAGGGAAACTAAAAGGATTGGGGCTTCTCCAAGGAAGAGAGATGGAAATGAAAGAAAGTGAGAAGACTCCAGCCTCTGTCATGACTATAGGAATATTTTATAATCTCCCCTTGTGCCTTTATGTTTTCTCTATTAAATTATACCAATGATATTGACCTTTTTCCCTATCTAAACTTTTTCAAGATTGATGAATAGAGAGAGTTATAACTAAACCCAGTATCTGATTACTAAATAGTAGTTAGTGTCCTTGTCAGAGGAATTTGTCAGAGCAATTTTACTTTTCCCACTGTTGAACAGTGAAACCTGACTGCTCACTAAGCAGTTTCATTTCTGGAACCTATGACTTGATAGAATCAGCAGTCACCACCAGCAAGAACAAAATACATTAAACTTAGAGGAATGATGTATTTAAAAATCATCCAATTATCTAGAAACATATGGAGAAGAAAAAGAAAGACCATGCAGTTCGTGTCATCTTAAAGTAGGAAAGCGGTTTGGATAAATCAGACCCTACAAATCTGTGTTTCCCTACATCTACTTTGTTGGAATTCTAGCTCAGTTATTGGTATCTGCAGTGTAAAATTAGGCAATGTTAATCCTATTCTGTGCAACTCTCATAAAATAAGTTTGTTAAAGCATTTCCATTCGTTTTCATTGATATATAATTTCTTCTACTTTATTTTCATAACACAAAGCCCTTGGGAACAGGCTACCTTCCTTAGTTTTTATGCACAGTATCTCTGACACATACTCTCTGGCTTTCAGGCACTCTTCAGCTGTTTGACATTGCATTTAGTCCAAGCCTCAGTTACTGCTTACCTCTCCTCTAGTGCAGGGCATTGCATCTGAATACCTGGAAGTACACATGGAGCCATCCTCAATGAGATCATCCTGGAGCCCAAAAGTAGCTGTGCAGTTGACAGAGAAATACTTGTAGGGCCTCCAAGTCTGCCCGTAATCCTGGGATCTTTCCAACACCATTGCAGCTGGGCGGGGTGACTTGAACACAGCAATGACGTGGGTCAGGTAGAATTCTGTTTCAAAATCCAGTCGAATTTCTTCCCTGTGTACCCCTTGGGCAGACTGCCACCAGGAGAGGGGGTTTGCAAAGAAATCATCTGTCATGTCAGCAGGGAGGTGGGAGTTATCTGGCTGGTTGGCATTGCATTTGGTGCAGCGAGGCTGCCCACAGCCCTGGGAGGTGTGGTGGAGGAGGTGCTGGTCTGCGTAGGAGCAGTACAGTTCTGTGCTGTTCTGGCCACACGTGGTGAGGGTCACTGGTGTCCTCCCCGTGGCCAGGTTTCCCACGGGAGGGTTGCAGGCGCGGCCATTACAGCGAAAGGCTCGTGGTCTCACGGGATCTGAAAGACAGACAAAAGAAACACAAGAAGTAGAATTTCTCAAGTAGTTCTTGGGTTGTACTGCAGGTGACCTTGCAAATGTTTGGAGTTTGGGGACTGACTGGCTCTCAAAGGAGAGCCACTTCTTCTCTTCACGTAAAGTTTTGAGGCAGTTTCTCAATTAATCTAGTTCTTGTGTTTGGTGCCTAACACAGAAACTGATCCTGGTGGTGCTTAACCATGACTTCTGCTGAACATGCAGTGGTGTAGACCTACTGAATTTTATGTTTAACCAGAGAAATCTTGCATTTTCTTACTTTTCCTCTAGTAAAGCTCCAAGGACTGGATCTATTCAATGCATTTATTTTTATTGTTATCAGAAAGCAAAGTCAAACTGGACTGCACAGTGTAGATATATTAAGAAAAGAAGATGATTCCTGCCCAACAGGTTAGACACTAATTACATATAAAAACACATAAAGAAAACATGTATTTCTCAGTTGAGTGTTGATTCCCACTGCTCCTGTTAAGATCAGGTGGAGTTATTAATTCATAGCAGAGCTGAAAATCAAGTCTCTCTTTTGTTTAAATACCTTGACATGGAGGTAGATGACTACATTCTGTTTGACCAATTTACAAACACTGGCAAATTTCTGGTATCTTCAATGTATATCTTTGCTTATTTATAAACTAAGAAAAGGTAGGAATAACTGCAAAGTCTGAAAATTGTTGGAAAATCAGTAGTGCCTTGTGAAGTGGAATTAAAGTTCATACCAAAACCTTATTACCATGCTGGAGAAAACTGCATTTCTAGTGATATACCATGTCCTCTTTGCAACTTAACACTCTAGGAGTTAAAGACTGACCTTGCAAGGTCATAAATCTAATCCAAGGGGTCACAAGTCAGATGACTGGATGTAGGTCCTACAGGAAATGACCGTTCCAATGAAACATAGGATGACCATAAACCCTGGATAATCTAGGAGCAGTTCAAAGGTCAGCTATTAGTTCAACATTCTAGGTCAAATTTTAAAACCCCTACTTGGTTTATATTCAGCCTTTCCTCAGTAAAATTAGTTTAAAAATCAGGTTAGGTCAAAGGATAGAACCTCCAGTTCAACCTTATAAAAGTACTCAAATCATAAATGTACTTAAATGAAACTGACATCCCTCTTCCCAAAAGGAAAGTTTAAGGTGGAAAATTGTGTCCATTGTGCATGGTTTTGGTTCTGAGTTGGTTCTTTCCATGGACCCTCAGTGACACCTCTACACAGGCCAGGAAATAAAGATCAGACAGGGACATTATTTTGGAAAACACCTCATGCATTTTGCTTCCCAGAAAATAACGTTATTGTATGTCCACCGAATTCCATTGACCAATGGTGTGTTCCATTTTAGTTTACATACAGTGTAAGGTAGTCTTAAATTTCAGGTAGCAAGGAAGCAGATCATCCAAAAACACTCTTGACTACTCTCAGAAATAGGTGGAAGCCACCTTCAAGGTACTTTGGAGTGTTTTGCTGGCTGACACCGTTTTTAGGATCCCATTGAAGTCCTGGGAGACTGGAAGAGCTTGGAGGGCAGCAGTGCCTGAATTACATATGCCCCTGAAAGTCTCCGGATCAAAGGAATGAAAACTGCCCCTCCTCAATCCCATCAGTGCTCCCTGGGTCAGCAGAGATGAGAAGCTGCAGAAATCATCTGAAGAGAAATGGAGAGAAGATGGGGATATTGGCTTCTATTGGTTCTGTTCTTTTCTCCCCACCTTCAAATGAGCAGGTGATTCTTAGCACTGATGGAGATCTTCCATCCTCACACCATGGTCCTCACAACATCACAACTGTTTGATGACCATTTCAATGTAATTTCTGTCTAATTGTGAACTTCTTGTTTCATCTGAGCCCAGGGATTCAGGTTCCCTCAGAAATTATTTAGAGTTTCTTCATTTTTTGCAGAGCACCTGAAATTCCAAATTTTTGTGTTCTCTGAAGGGTGAATTTCACTGAAGGGTGAATTTCACTGAGTCATGCTGAATTCTAGAAATAAAGACAGATCTATATTTATACATATATAATGAGCTACAACTGCATGCCTCAGGAATGTCTTTGCAAGTGACATTTAGGTTCCTGTTCATGTTGAAGTTGTTTGGTAAAAACTATTGGAAATAAGGAAGGCATGGCAGTTTCTGTCTTTAAAGTAGATTTAGCATTAACTGATCTGGCTCAGTGCCGCACAAAGGTGTCATCTTTGTCTCCAGAGAATTTCAATAGGAATGGTCTTACAACTGAGCTTTGAACAAACATTAGTTCTGACTAAGAGTCAGGATGCTTAGTTTTGATTAAGAAAGGATCCATGTTACAAATGTTATTGGATTATGGATGATTATGGATAAATACACCATGTAATTAAAAGGAAGCCCATCTCTATTGATGGATTATACCTCTAAAGCTTTCATAGAGGAAATGGGATGCTGGAGTTCTGAATTTAAGAAATTGTAGAAGGGGAAATGTTGCAGACAAGAATGGGAGATAGCAAAAAAAAATATTTTTTAAAAGGGATGTCTGCTTTTAATATTTCCCATAAATGGGCTATTAGTCTTGTATTGAGTTTTTTAGCCCTTTTTTTCTGAACCTGGAAAAGAAAGATGTTTGTTCTGAACAGTCACAAGAAGGTTTATCTGCTAATGTAGCAACATCAATAAACAGTTCCTGTCTGAACTGCTGTGTCATTAGGAGAATGGGAGAAGAACCAAGTGCAAATTAGCAGAAGGAAGTTTGAGAAAATGAGAGAGATTGGAAAACAAAATCTACAGTCGATTAAAAGCTTTGTATTTAAAGAAATCAATTGGCAGGACATTACTAGGCCACAAGGGCAGTGCAGGCTGTCCATTACTTAGTGAATCTGTGGAAACAACACAAAATGCTGAATCTGGACAGCAAGGAGAGACTGGTGCAGAAGAGAAACAGGAGCCAGACAAACAAACAACTTAGCCCGATTGCCAGGAGAACTCACTGAATAATGCATAAAGAACTAAACAGTTTGATTACGCATGGGCACTGCAGAGGGTGGCTTGGCTCCACAAATGGTAGGATTAATTTGTCTGTTTACCTTCTAGTCCCTCAGAGCTGTGCCACAAAGTGGCAGGTCAATGGCACATGCCCAACATGTGTTACACCAATGGTGCTATCCAGTGCTTAGGGAATCATACAGTTCAAGAGGGGTCATACTATTGATATTCCTGGGATACCATTTCAAATGGAGATCTCTTACTTCAGAACCTGGTAACGCAGTAGAACATTGTAGACATTAACCAAAAGCAGGTTCAAATTTTTTCAGCTTTTTTTTGTTCTCCATTGGGCACCCAACAGTAGAAAGGTCGTATGGCAACTTATCCAAAGCCTGCTGATGTGACTTGAAAGATGCCTAATATTTTATGAGTGATTTGAATTGGAATTTTTATTTCTTTTCCACATGAGAATTTGTGATTTTGTGTATTTAAGTCACCTGTAGTGACTCAGGAGAACAAATTTCACAAATCAGAGAAACAGTGAAACTTTTGGTTATCTTCTGCTGTGTTTTTGGTGGAGCAGTTTCAGCACGTATGTCCAACCTGGATTTCTCTTGTTGTATATCTGTTTAACTTCTTTCTTAATAACCAAACCCTTTTAAATGTTATTTTCAGGCTAACCACACTGGGGACATGAGTTGCTCAAGTTTTTATTACTCAAACCTAGACCTTTAACACTAGTTACAGCGGAAGTGCTGTACAATCCTCTGTCTTGTCTGGGACCAACTTGAAGTATGTTTGCCAAGTCTTCATCCATATATGAATAACCTGATGTATTTCTGCACTAAAATAGCCCCTGATAACTGGGCCTAATGAGCCAGTCTTTATAAATATCCCAGAGGTGAAGTCCAGAAAATGCCTCCGTGATTTGAGGTATGGACAGAAGAATTAGAGATCCCAGGCCAGGGCTCTCTTCCCTTGTGGCCACTTGCAGTCTGCCTGCCCACATCCCTCCTGGAGCAGCAGTGGGCTCCAACACCTGCAGCTTCATTTGCAGATGAGCTGAATAACCTCAGACCACATGAAACCAAACCCTGCTGATAATCAGGTCCTGCAACTGATGTTAAGCTTGATGGCAGAAATGGCCATTTTTGACCACATCACATATTCTTTTTCAGGGCTCCCCACTGGAAGAGAGCTGGCCCAGGTGCTGCTCCCCAGGCCACTGCTTACATGGGGATGTCTAGGGCTGAAGCAAGAGCTCAGGCTTTTGTCAGTCCTCTTAAGTGTCTCAATATTCAAGAGTTTTCAGATCATTGCAGAGTCTATTTGAGGGGAATAATGCCCTCCATCGGCACAAGACTAGGGAAAGGATCATCCAAATGTCACATCTTTTAGTATAAACCCTGGGTGAGTGCTCCAGCATAAGCAGTAGGATGGGAGGTTTTCTGTTTTGATTTTGTTTGTTTCTTTGTGGTTTCTCCCCATTCCCTCCTACCTTCCCCCCCACCTCCGAATTATATTTAAAGATCTAAGGAGGCAGTCTTGACAACCCAGTCTGTCTTCTGTATAGAGATTGAAGAAGGCAAATATTGTACTCTAAACAAATATTATACATCACGTACTCCCTGTATAACTGCCCCATCAATTTGCTTCACTTCTGACCAGGAGAGATCAGCTATACAACTGAAAAGGATGTTTACTGCATAGGCTAAGGAGGTATGCAAAAAACATATTTCTCTATACACCTCTCAGCTCTAAAAAAAGATTCAAAAATGTGCAAGCAACCCTTGGGCTTTCACAGGCTGAGAGTACGAACTTTTGATCAAGCACCAAATATTTATTTAAAGGGACATTGAGTCCTTAGCTGCATCACCTTCAATATCCAGTTGTTTTGCTGCTATTCACTATGTCCCACACTATTATTCTGAGTAAATTTAGCTCCATACAGAACACCCCCCTCCCTTCAGAGTCACTTTCCAACAGTTGGCTGGGGACTATATGTCCTTGAAGGTTTTCAGGTAGTGAAGTGGATGCAGAGCAAATTTGCGCTAGATTGTAACAAGCTGCATTCTGCAACAGTGTCAGCAACACATCTATGTAACAGATGACAAGACATCTATGTAACCTTTCTGTGCTGCTAGTCAGCCTATATATCCTATAGGGAGCTTCTACCCTCGCCTGGGAAACTAGTGAATGCCCAAAATAAGACACTGACTACGGCACAAGTGCTCCTCCCCTCATTCCCTGTTATGCTGTGACAGACAGCCTTTCCCCCAAATGAATTACTGGGTAATGTGACAGGATTGTAAATTTATGAGCTGTTTTCAGTTTTCAAGAAAATATCTCTTGCAGTTGGGGAAATCTGTTGTCTGTTATCAGAAGGGCTCTAGCTAGGGAATGATCTGAGCTGAATCCACTTGATCTGGCTCTGCCTTTACTGGAGCTTGCAGGACAGCTGAGGGCTTCAGTTGCTTTCAAATCACTGCATGAAGTGTGTTGTTCCTGTTCTAATACTCTGAGCACACAGGTGAAATTTAAACCACTGATATGCTTTCCTGTACAGCAAGAGAAATCCCAAGACAGTATCTCAAGGAAAAAGTCACCAAGGATGTATTGTTGTTTTATCAATAATTACTTTTATTTTTCTGACCTGGCCCCTTTGTAACTAATCCCTCTTAAACTTAGAGGTGTATTAAGCCACAGCAGAAAGGAAAAAAAAACAACAACAAACCTACTGCTTTGCTTCTTTTCCTGTAAGGAATTTCTCTTCATCATAATCCAGGTATTTTTAGGTCCCTATGTAAATACCATTACAGATGTAATTCCTGTATCATATGTATATTTGTACACCCACATATACACACACAACTCATCAACGTCTCTTTCTGTCCTAATCCATTTTTCTCTAATGCTGATATGAATCCTGTCCACAGCATGTCAACTATTAAGTCAGGGAATACAATGAATGAGTGGACTGTCTTGGATAAATATGAATTCCTAGACAGTGTCTCTGATTTTTAATGATGCAATATTAAGTAATATTAAGAGAAAAATTCAGATTCCTACAGTGATGCTGTCCAAGGATGTTGTCATTTCACTCTTGTCCTGCCTGGGAAGTCACTGTTTCATCCTCAAAATAAATATTCAGCATATCTCAATACACCTTCCTCTTTCATTCTCTCTTACTTTTCTCTTGTTTGCAAAATTAACACACTTTTTACTTGTAATGATGAATGAACCTGTACATTGTATAAATCTTTAGAAGGAAACAAAACTATAAAGTTGCTTATCACAGGGAATAAGAAGCATTTTTATATATTGGTTAACACAAATTCCTTGTAAGAATCCTATCTAAAATAAAGATTATTTATTTATTTATTTATTTTTAACAAAGCTGATTTCTATCCCATTTCCCCTTGTTAAATTTAGGAAAAATTGTTTCTGAATTACAATATTGATTTATTTTCTTACCTGTTTCCCCATGGCCAGAAAAAAAATATTCCAGGAACACAATCAGCATGATGCCTTTATGCTGCATGGCTGTCAGTAAAATACTTGTCCTCAGTGAAGCAAAAAAGACCTGCAGTAATCTACAGGTTTGGCACTTGCATGGCTGTTCTGTATTTTCTTTCTTTCTTTCTGCTCACCTTCCCCTCAGTTGCAGGGGTCAAGGCTGCTATCTCATTCTTGTTGTTCTCGTTTGGGTCCAGAGGTGGTTTGGTTTTTTTCAGTCAGATGCCTTCTGGGTGTCACCCATACATTGCTTCCAATAAATAAATAAATAACAAGGATTTTCTGTGTCTTTACCCCTCTCCATGCAGCGGTCAGGGGCCGTTCACGACCTTGACGCAGCGCCTCGGATGCACCATCGAGGGCTGATGCGAGGCGGAGAGCTCCGTTCGATCTGGTCCTCGGCGCTTCTTTGGATGCTATTTCGAAACTTTCATTCCTGCTCCTTGCTTTTGGTGGAGCTTCGGTTTGGCTTTGCCTGGGTTAGCCCTGGCAGCCTTCCCTACCTCCCCGCACCTCCCGCAGGCTGCCGCTGCCCGGGCTAGCGAGGGGGTCCTCGCAGCCTGAACCCTGCTTTGTTAGGAGGTGCCCCCCAGTACCTTCTCTCCCTTTGGTCCCTGCAGCAGAGGGTCATAAGAAGAGCAGTGTTGGCTTTGCTCCCTGAGAGATGATGAGAAGCAAGTGCTTTCCTGGCTCTTCTCCCTTTTTATTTTGGTTCGTTTTATTTTATTTTATTTCCCTCCTCCCTCCGCTGTCACGGAAGCCGCTTCTCCCGCACCTCCCAGGGATTTGCTTCACACAGCGAGCGCCAGGGGAGTGGAAAACAAACCCAACGCCAGCTCGCCGGGGCCGGTGCCCGGGCAGTCCCCGACGGTCTCCGCTCCTGGACCTGCTCCAGACCGCGATGCGGGGGCCGAGGATCCCGGGGAGGGGCAGGCACGGGCAGGGATTGCCCTCCCGGGATGAAGGTGCAATGCCCAGCGCCCCAGACGAGAGGGGGGAATGGGAGAGGGGGCTGGAGAATCCTTCCTTCCTGCTGCTACAGCAAGGCTTAGGGTTGGTGGGTTCCTGCCCTCCCGAGGACGGGTTAGTTATCTGCGAGTTTTATCTCTGCCTCCCTTCAGCCTTCTGCCTCCAGCACATCTTTCGGTCGTAACCGGGCAGTTCTCTGCTCCTGCCTTCCTGCGAAGGGGATTATTAAAACATGTGATCTTCTTCCTGTGCTTTATATGTGCCTTTCTAAAAAA
>VXAU01001254.1:727472-774012 GCA_013399695.1 Formicarius rufipectus
AAAAAAAAAAAAAAAAAAAAAAAAAAAAAAGTCCGTTCCGCACCTCCTCTTGGGCCGGGCTGGTCCTGGTTGGGCTCAGATGCGGGCGTTGTTTTCCAGCCGCATCCTGCCCTCCAGCAGCAGCCCGTGTGTGTCCGTGTGAGCGTGTTTCAGTCCGTCTGTCCCTGCAGCACCCTCTGCCAGCCCGCCCGGCACATGACACCTGCCCCGAGCCCCGGGGACACGGTCCCGCACGCCCCGGGCACCCCCAGGCCAGGGCATAGAGGGAGGGCCGGTTTCGGTAAAGCTCGCTTGGTGTACAAGTGGGCACACGCACCAGTTTCATCCCATAACAGCTGGCAGGAGCTGGGACGAGCCAGTCAGCGGGGAACTTGTGACTGCCTGGAGAAGCTGAGATGTCTGCAGAGGCAGAATCCCTGAAGTCGGATTCGGTAACTCCTACACAAAGCTCCTGAGGACACAGAGACTCCAGCATGTAGAGATCAGGGGGTGAAAGTGTTCAGCCCCAAGAAAAGTAATTATTTCAGGATGTGTCTTCCTCACACCTTCATTCTCTCATTCCTCAAGTTTCTCATCAATATAACGCAAATAACTTGTGCTTAATGCCACTCACAGAGGGAAGTACATCCAGGGGGAGTCCAGTGCAAAGGGGGTTGTTCTTGTGCTTATGTGTGCACAGGATCAGACCTTAGAGGGATTTGAAGAATGTGGGTCATACAAAGAAGAATAAGCAAAGATTTATTTCCCCTTGGAGTGGGAATGTTTATGTAAGGCAGGGTTATTTGGCTACTTTTTGGGATAGAATTTTCTAACTTTATCCTTATCTTCCTTCCTTCCTTTTTTTTTTTTTTTTAAAAAAAAAAAAAAGGGGTGTGTTTTCAATATGAAAACCCAATAGAAAACTTTAAAATATGGAGGCTCTTCTCTCTCCTTTATGTCTCTGTCTTTTGTTTGAAAGCAGCTAAAATACTGTTTAATTACAAAACAAAATTTCCCTGTCATAAATGACAGTATCCTTCAGAGGGTCTGAGTCTACTGTGTGCTCAGCTCCCCTGGGATATTCTGAGTTCTTTCAACTCGAGCATCTTCAGTGGGAGCTGGGGATGTGCAGCATGTCCTAGAGCTAAAGCGGATCTGACATTAATGAGAGGCTGTCATTTAATAATTGTGCTTTGTTGTCATTGCTTTTTGATTGCTGCCTTTGTGGGGAAATGCTGTATTTTTTTGTTCATTTCTAACTGAAATGCTTCTCCCAGTTAATTTCATCAGGTTAAACTGTGGCATTTGCAGTTCAATAGATGTAATAAAGGTCAAGAAGTTGCTGTATAATTAAAACAGGAACCCAAAATGGGGAGCAAAGTTCATGTTGCACTGGTAAGTGGGAAAAATCAAACTTAAGTACATTCATTTACCTGTGATGCCTGGATGGCAGCACTATAAGACATTCTAGTTGTTGACTGTAGGGTATCAAAGTGACATAGAACTGAAAGCCTTCATTCTTCCTCCCAATTATTGCCTGTCTTGAGAAATCCACTACCAGTACTAATGAGTACATATCCAGTTTATTCTATGAAAATCCATTCATGCCTATGAGCTAAGAGGAGTTAACACCTAAGGGGGAAATTTTGCAGTTGTCATTGACTACTGCTGCTGTCTAGAAGATAAATTGGTGAGATTTGAGAAACAGCCCATACCTAGACGTGTCAAGCAGAGAACACCCATCTTAGCTGTACAGTGTTAATGAACATCATGTGAATAATAATTATTAACTTTAGTCAGTTTCTAAACTATATTAATGTAAATATAGGTCTTAAGGTCTCAGGTGAGGTTCATGCTCCAGCCCATGACTCTCACTGGGACACTGGGAGGATCAGGTGTTTTGGAAAGTAATTGAGTTTGCTCTAGTGGCCATTGACAAAGCACCCAGAGAATAGGGCAAAACTGTGAATCATTCATTTTGGGGGAGGAGGGAAGAGCCAATGGCATGGCAGAGAGGGGGGGAGGTGTGTCATCTGTACCACCTGCCCTCTCTGCTTGAGAGCCCTGTTTGCGGAAGCCAAAGGACAGACTGTCCTCTTTGAGATGACCCTGAAGTGGTGCATTTGAATCACTGTGCATCCTGCTTGCCTGCACCTTCATTGTACCTCCCATTCCTTGTACTTCTCCAGTTTGCCTTATCTTTCCTCCTTGTATTTCCTCAGCAATGACCAGCTTGAAGGAAATCTGTCGTGGCCTTCCTCTAAACCCTTTGCCTGAAAACAAAGGTCGGAGAAAAGGAATACCCCACGCACCTGTGAGAACACCCAATCTCACTGCTCAGGAGACAAAGGTAACTTGGGGGTTCACAGGGGCTCACTTCTCTTCCTTTCAGATAAATGCACCTTTGGACAGCAGGCCTGTTTGTCTCAAAAGCTTTCCTGAGTGTGCACCCAACTTTGTGGTGAATGTGCTTCCTCGGTGTTATATGGTTCACTGTGTAATGGGACAAAGTACTGGATAGTCTTCTACTTGCTTCCTTTCTTCCTCCTCCAGAATAAGCAGGATGATATGAAAGAGATTTGCTGCACAGCAGTTTCCAGGACTTTAAAAGGCTAAACAAGAGGCATTAGACTTCAATGCTGTCAATCCAGCCTTGTTTCTTGAAGCTGAAATTCTGAATGCTGTTGCAAAAGCCCTACATATGTATGGGAATGAGAGCTAAGAACTCCAATACAATAAACATCACAGGTGATGAATCAGCATCATGGTAGCAGCTACACACACACACATATATATATATGTATATATATATATATATATATATATTTGCATAAAAAGATCCAAAGATGATTTATTTTAATGAGTAGTCTGGTCATCCTGCAATTTAGGCAAGTTTGTAGGGAGTTAATTGTTTGTCTTTAGTTGCATAACTATTTTCCTGTCTCTTTTTGTTTGAATAGTCTACGTACACACTACAGTAACTGTTGCATTATTTCACATTAGAGATATTTTAAAAAGTCATCAGTAGAAAATAACAGTCAATAGGGGGAGATCCTTAGGAATTCATGTGGTAGAGGATAAGGTGAGTTCCTTAGTTTGAAAGTCTACTCTTCATCACATGTAACAACTCTTGTACTGTAACATTCTGGACAGAACACAAAAGCTCTTTCCCCACTAACAAGTTGCACACAACCTCCTTGCCTTCGTGGGAGTTCCCCACTGGCATCAGCAGTCAAATTCTTTCTAAGTCCATTTCCACAAGCAGAGGAGAGTCTAGTCAAAGGGTAAGAACAGGAACAGCTGGGAGGTATCCAACCAGGATTTGTTTCAGTGTCAGGAGCATTCATGGCTGGGGCGTGCTGGGACAGCTCAGACACATGGAAGTGTGGCCACCAAGTGTGCAGAGAGGGCTGTGGTGGCTGTGACAGTGAAGGAGTGCAGAGTGATCTACACTGAATGTCAGAACATTGTCAGGCATCTCTGTTCTATTCCTTGCTTTTGCTAAGTCACTGTTACCCAGAAGTCTGCTATAGTAGAATGGAGTTCCTGGTGCAGGAGAGAAGGTATGTTCCAAAAGGAAGTCAAACCTTATTCTTTATCTGGGGAGAGAAAGTCCTCATTCCCTATGTGGAAATGAGAATATTTTCCTGCCTGCTTTAAATTTTGGAGAAAGATGGCAGTAGACCGATTGCCTCCCTCCAGTCTACTGTGTAATATCTTCTCATTACTCTGTCTTACCTCCTGCATGTGATAAGAGGTCATACTAATTTTTTTTTTATTGGACTGCTAAAGGTTTTAAAGTTTCCTTTCTGATTTATTTTACTGTTAATCCTCCACCTTAAACTCTTAACAGAGTTACAGGCTCTACATCTAATTTTTTCATATCTGAAAATTCAAATCTCTTTTTTACAAAGAGGTGTTCCATGCTTAGAAAAGCATGTAGACAGAAAGGTTGTCTGTCTATGAGGAATCTTTTAAGCCTTAGGACAGACTTCCAGATTTTGTTGACAGTGTGTAATGCTAAAGCATATTATGAGACTTGTCTTTATGTATGACACTGTGTTCATTTTAAATAGAAATATTCAGAGGAAGCTTTGACAGAAGTGAAGTTAATAATGTTCTACTGATTTCCTTGGGATTTGTCCCCCTATTCATATGCCTTCATTCCAGTTTTAGACATGGTTACAATAATAGACCTTACCACTGCCAGTGCTTTATTTTCTTGGCCCTTCTCTTGTGGTTATAATAGAAACCCTGTGAGATTTTATAAAAAACTGTGTTTTATGGGACTTGCTGAAGAAGTATCTAATTCTTCTTATCATACCAACTTTAATCTTTTTGGATAAATCAAGCCCCATCTCAGAACTGATTCTGATTATGTGTTTCCTGAGTTCTCTTCCTTCAGCATTCTTTGCCTGAGGCCTGAAACAGCCACATCCTCTCTCTTTTCTTCCCTCCACAGCTCAGGAAACCCTGGCTTTCTGTTCTCAGCATCTGTATCTTAATGTGAATATGCTACAAAAAAAGTCCCCTCAAAAACCATGTGTGGTGTGTCCTTTGCAGAACAGGGATGTGGCATTCTCAAAACTCAATGACATTCCAATAGAGCTGGAGCAACGGGAAGAATGTGCACTTCTCAGTGTTGCTCGGGATCAGAAAAAATGGTCTACCTTTATCCATGGAGCAATTCCCTTATCGATCTTAGAGCCAAGTCATGTCACAGTCCCCCAGCTACCCAGCATGGTCATCTGTCACCAGACTGCAGCATCACTTGTGTTTCTGTGGTGGGGCAGTGAGGTCAGTAATGGATGACCTTAATGAGCCTCTCCTGGTGTCTCCACCCACACCCTCTGCTCATAGGCTTGGGGGCTCCATTTAGGTTCAGGCATGAGAGCTTAGTCTTAACTATGCTGGCTCGTAAGAGGGTGTCCCTGTGCCCAGTCAGGGACTTTGCTGCTCTGGTTTCAAACCTATGGACTGACTTTCCACTCTGAACCTCCCTGGTGATCTCTGGACTGTATTTCTCTCTGGTAACCATCACTAGATGTGGTCCTGACTTGCAGCCCTGTCTTGGGCCTGCACATCACCTTGTTCTTGCCTGATGACCTGGACTCTTGGTGGAACCTGGCTGCCATCCCTGGACTGCCCTGATCACCTCCCTTAGGTAGTATGAGGTTGGACACTCGCTGCTGAGGTGCCTGTCCTGCTGGCTGTGTTGGTTCTGCTGGGCTTCCTACCCCTTAGGGAGCAACTTTGCTGCCTGGTGACATCCTGGTATGGTGAACTGAAAGCCAGAGCCTGGGAGGTCACTCAGCATCTGAAGTTGTTCTTCAGCTTTCTGGTGAGAAAGTGGGATATTTAACCTTTGTGATTCCTTTATGAGTTCAGAATTGAGGCTATGTTAAAAAGTATATATGTGCTTTGGGAAGGTCAACATATTAGCTCCTGTTTTGGAACATCGGAGTGATAAAGCATTTGGTTAAACTTTCACAGTTTGTAGGGCATTTACAGCAATGGAGAGTCAGGAGTCACTCTGTTTACTTTCCAACTGAGCTAACTGAAACTGGGACATATCAGGAAGAATAATAAATGAAACAATCTTGCCTGCTGTTTAGAGAATAGTGCCACAAAAAATTTGGGGCCTGGATGTCATCAGGCAGAAGATGAGAGGTGGGAGGGAAGCACCGTCTCCCCTAGAAGAGAGGCTAAGAAGAGAATTGTAGAGTTAAGCTCCTTGCTTCCTCTCTTCATGCTTCCCTTTCCCTCGGTAAACAAAGAGGTTGCAGACCTTGATGTTTGCATGTCTCAAGAGTCTTAAATTGGAAGTTCTCATGGTCTTCCTAGAAAGTGGAAATAACTGATGCTCCCTCTGAAGAGGCACTGGCTCTTCAACAAACACTAATTAACAAAGACCCTGGTTTACTTGATTTCTCAAGAGAATCCCCCAACAAAGATATTTACAGTTGATCGATTGGAGCAGGATTTCATGGGTTGTTTTGAGTGTATTTTGTTGACATTGAGAGGTCTAAATATTGATTAAATAGAAGCAGAGTCATGGTTTACTATAAAAATGCCAGGGAATACAGAAAAAAAAGGCACCCTAATAGTGACTAGAGCTTAAACACAAGAACCAAATGTTAGATCCAGCTGGCAGATCTAAGAGGAAGACTTGGCATCTGCTGCTTGCATTGCACTGAGCTGAACTAAATCAGTAACTCATCAAATTCAGAGCAGGTGTTTTTTTAATGGCTTATCAGGCTCAGAAGTATAACTGCTATTAGTGTTTTTTTTAAGGCACCAATGAACTCTGGACCTGTTTTTTCAGAGGTGCTGAGCATGTGCAGCTTAAGGTTCTGCCAGTGGAAGTTATGAAAAGGAAGAACACCTAAATATGAAATGCAGAATAATACTCAGAATGTAATGGGTCAGTTATGGGTAAATCAATCCTACTTAAACAGTAGAATGTTTTTTGTGGTACTTTAATGAAGTGTATTGTTTTTCCACAAAACCATAATGATCAGCCTATTTGAATTTGCTGCTTGAGTGCCTTTCTCAGGTTATTCAGTTTATGACTCAATAATGAATATGTAAAATTCTTCCTGATGCACATGGCAATTGCTCTTTCATAAAGCAGTCAGGCTTCATCTTTTTGAGTGCCTCAGCTCTTTTATTGAGAGACTGTTTCAGAATCTCTTTTATTTAAATTCTTCTAATTCCAAGACTAGATTTTTACAGGTAATTCACCGCTCTTTGTTCCTCTTCTAGCACTTCCCTGAAGCTTCTTCCTGCTTTGACATTTATCCTGCAGTGAGACAGCAATCGAATGTCACCTTTATTCAGTTAAACGAGCCATAGTCTTAGTCCTCTTTTAGAAGATCCCTATTGTCTGTGCAAGGTGTCCTTCCCACTCTTCATGTAACATTCAAGTTCATGTTTCATTTATATTTGCATCATCAAAATTCAGGCTTCTGCTAATGTTTAACACTAATAAGATAGAGGCTCAGTCTAAGTGAATTTATTTGAAAATCATACCAGATTTTTCTTGCTTGTACTTTTAGGGGGAAGAAACATATTTGCCCATCAGTTTTATTTTAATACAAAGAATGTATTGATCAAATATTGTGGGTGATCCTTGCTGCATTGAAAGCAAAAAACACATCCTTGTAGTTCTCAAGGCAGCCAAAATACCAATGCTTACCTCTTGGTTTTGTTGTTCTAAGGGGTGCAGGTGATTTTATTTGTACTTTATAAGTTTCTGAGATTTAGAACCCACTGTGATGGCTGCTCACCTCTGAGACTGATTTTGGAAATCCTTGTGCATTTTTTTGTGGTGTGGATGTAGTGGGGATTTTTTGCTTATTAATAACATGCCCTTGAAATATCTGACTGGAGAAAAATAAAGTGGTATTAGAAGATGGAATTTGCGTTTTCTCATCTGGTAAATAGGTTTCCACCCCCATCATTCTCCGTGTGGATTGTCAAATCTAATTTGTGGGGTTTTACTGGTGTGATCCTCAGCTGGTGTAAATCAGCCTGGCTTCACTGATCTGTGAAGCTAAATGCCTGCTCAGTAGCAAGTGAGCCAACAAAAACCTCTCCTGGTATGAGGCATTTTAGATTTAGAGAGTTTGTTTCAGGGTGCTTTAAGGTATGTGAGCCGTGTGCTCAAACCAAGGGGTTGGAGGACTTAAGCCACAAGAGCCATAGCACAGTCAGATTGAATGAGGGGTTTTCACTACTGAGTTGAGGGTTATAGGGCTTTTCAGGACTGCTTACCAGGGTGGATGGTGCTGATACATAGATTGGGTGTTCTAGATGTCTGTACTGCAGCCCACCCCTTCAGTCCCTCCAGAAGACCTTTGCTTCTGTAACTGAAGTGCAAACAGCAGGTGTCACAAACACAGGTTATCTGTGCTCTACCCAGCCCTCTCAAAAACGGACCTGTTGTCAGATTGGAAGCAAACCTGATTTCTTTCTGTCCTTTCCACAGCCATTAAAAATGAGCCAAATAACGATGTGAAATTCCATATGATTTGTGAGTCCCTTCAACTAAAAGCCATTTGGATAGTGTAACCATTTGTCAGGGAACTTATAAGATCTTTGCATGAAACTGGCTATTTAAAGATTACAAAATCTTTGTTCTTATTATGGTTTTAATAAAATGAAACACAGAAGAGAGACATGACTTAACAGAGTGTTAGTAGTATCACCCTACTGATTTATTTATGGTTTCTTTAATCCGAAAGGACATACTGTACTTTGTAAACCATGGCCAATGTCTTTGAAGGCAATAAGGAGTATAAGTCACGTAGTATCATCTGGAGAACTTGAGTGCCTAGTAATCACTTCAGCTAATTTGGAAGTGATACATCAATAAAATAATGTAAACCACCATCCTCTGCAATACATTAGGATGCTAAATAAAGTGAATCTTCTGTAAAACTTAGCCCAAGAACATCTTCATCTGGGAGCATGTCACAGAAATCTGGGCTTAGGTCTCTTTTGAATGAAAGTACAGTAGGCTCGTCGGTGTCTAAGGAATTTAGAGTCTCACTTTTAAGGTTTTCTGAAGAATGATTTCCTTGATAATTCAGTGCCCCCTAGCACTGTGAGAGGGAATTCATCTGTGCCTGATATGGATAGGACTGAGCACTTACCAGATCTCCAAGGTGTCTCCTTGCAGATGTGGGGAGACAGGTGGGAAGGGGATGCTTACATATTTTCAGCAATTGACTCTACATGGAAAGACGTAGGTAGAAACAGTTCAGTAGAAAAGCAGGAGTGAAGCTCCCCTGGTGGGAGCGTGGCCTTTTGAATTGCATTGTCCTTGTAATGGCTTAGGCAGGCTTCCAGCTGAGTCTGATTAAAGCTCAGGGCCATCCATTACCTCCTTTTCTCTTTTACCTCAGTTTCTCTCTCTCTCTTTGTTTTCTTGGCAGTTGGCTTTGCACAATGCCTTGCGTTATTTCCCACCTGAAATACAGAAGAAGCTGGCGCCAGAATTTGCTGAAGAACTCAGGCTCTATGGTCATATCTATATGTACAGGTTCTTCCCAGATATTGAGATGAGGTAAGGACTGAATGGTTCACATTGTATTCAGCTGCCATTGCTTCCTAGCTTTCATCTGTGGAACAGACCTTTAAATAGTGGTATTGTGTGTCCTAATTTACCTCTTATAGAAGTCATATCATAACACTAGTGAAGCTTATCTGAGAATTCTGATGTTCTGTGTATATGCAGTAGTCTTACTTCCAGACAAAGCTACTAGGTGTTTTGGAATGCTCCAAGGGACTGGTGGGGAAGCAGTGTGTATCCTTCTGGATAGGCTGTGACTTGGCCAGGGCAGCCTCACTGCTGGAAAGCTCAGCACCACTCAACACAGCAAGGTCGTGTGCTTCATAATGCCATATTTACCACTCACAGGAATCTCAAAGGCTCTGCCCCATGGCAAGTCTTAGTTTCTAGAAGCTGGTCATTACTCAGAGAACTCCAATTACAACCTTGACAGAAAATTTGCAGTAGTCCTAAGCTGCTGCAAGTCAACTCTGAAGTGAACCAAGAGGCAAGACCAGATGAGTGAATGGAGACCTGCTGTGTGTGGCTGGTTGGGTTATCTGTGCTCTTGGAGCAGAGAAGGCTTTCTTGGGCTTAAGAGAAAGACTGTATATTTGTTCCACTGGAACCTGTATGTGACCCTGCTTTGTAACATGATGTGCCTGTTGGTCTTGGACCATCACTTCATTCTAGGTCTGCTAGGGCTAATGCTTGTGAAGCAGAACAGTTCTCTTGAGGGCTGGCCAGGGGCTAGGTGCTTTTTCTAGACTGTTTGATTCCTTTTTATATCACCAGGGGCCTGGTTACTGTCTGTACAGAAACATGAGTAAAGCAACCGAAAAGCACTCTGATTTGCACAGACAGCTATGTTTCTATGCTGTCAGTTTTATCCTGGGGTCAGAACCTGCCAAATTCAGCTAAGGGCAGGACAACTGGTAGACTCTGAAAGACATTGCAGAGTGGGACTTCAGAGGACCCTGGTACTAAACTACAGATGATGACACCTTCCAAGTAGGCTTGGATTAGACAGTCCACCAGCTTGTTTCCAATAATAGTGTCACTGATTCTTTCATGGCTTCGAATATTTTTTATTTGTGACTATTTCACTGAACATTTCTAATAGGCTATTTCAGTCTCAGAATAAGAAAATGCCTTTTGTTCTCTGTAGTCTGGTAATATCTGATTTTTGTTGTGTATGTCCCAGGAAGCACAGTTGCATTTAACAGCCATATTCCCATGCCAGCACACTCAACTGATACTTGAAAGTAAGGTTTCTTATGTTCTGAGCACTATTATGTGTAAATATCTCCTTTTGATGAATTGGTTTTGTTCCACAGAAATCCTGCTTTATCACATCAGCTTTAGAAAAGCAGAAATCACTAATAAAAAAAGCACTGTGGAAAAACTTAAAGACTTTCCCTCCTGCTTTGGCAATGACTACAAGGCATTTGTTTTAGTATCCTGATGTAAAAAGCTAGGATAAAGGGCATGTGATCATGGGAAGATGTAGAATATACATTCCGGATCTTGGCTTGTGAGCTGGATAGTGGATGCCCAATTTTTTTTTTGTAGCTGGCATTCTTTAGGTGAACTTTTTCAGAGTAAATGTCTTCCCTGTACAAAGCAAGGGCCCAGCCACTGAAGACTTGTGGCCCAGTAAAAGGGAGAGCATTTAGAATCCATGAAGAATGATCTTATGCACTTTAGGGATTTCCATCATCTGTAATGGTGGTGTTGCTTACAGTAAAGAGTAAAACTCCTGATGTGTGGTTGTACTTACTTTTGATTCCACACCTTAGAGATGTCAGCACAGTTGTACTCAGATCTGTGCAAACACAGCAAAGGAACAGTACCTGCCCTGAACAGCTACAGTATAAATCCAAAAGTAGAAGTTTTAAGAGCAATTTTTTATAACAAACAGATGGTGGAGGATAACAATGAGATGATTGCAATACACTGGTGCCAGGAAACCAGACTTGGAATACCTTGGTGTTTCCCATACCTCACCTCTCAGTTTCCTAGATGAAGCACATTTTAGTTAAAAAGCCTTTATTTCTCCCAACTAGTTCAGTTTTTGAGAGCTCCTTTGGGTCTGAAACTCAGGCCAAGTGGTTTTTTTCTTAGTATTTAAATAACAAGGGTTGATGAGCCTGAAAGCAGCTTCCATTGATGCTGTTTGACATTGACATTACAGGACTTAGGTGCTTGGCCTGATGACTTATTAGAGGCCAGTTCCACCATACTCCCCCCAAAAATCCAATTAAGAAGCCATGAGTGTTATTTGCCACCAGCTCAGGAGATAAACTGAATACAATTTTCTGTTATTCATTAGTTCTGATAATAGTTAAAACCTGATTTGCCTGTTAAGGTACATATGTAATTCCAGATCTGCAGTATCTGTTCTTGTTTTTTGATTTTCCATACTCTCTCCCCCTCCACTTCCTCATGAATAAAACACTTCAACTTAAACAAGTTTAAATATCCTTGGCATGCAGGGATATATCTGTGGGCTGCATTGTTCTGGTTGTTGTTCTGAGTTGGAGCTTTTCTTCTAAATTTCTGACCCCCCCTTTCAGAGCATATCCCATAGGAGAATACCCTTGCAAGACCAAATCTGCTGCTGCCATTATGTTGATGATTATGAACAATCTGGACCCCTCAGTGGCTCAGGTAAGGTGCAGTGAAGGGGAGCTGGATTCACAGAGCAGCAGCAAATCTGCAAGGTACTTTGAGCTTTCCCACAAATACTGAAGAGTTTAGACATACAGGAGCTCTGTTGAGACAGAGACCGAGCGCAGCTCTTGGTACCCTGCTTCTACAGATTATGTTGAAAAATCAGTGCTGATGCTTTCTGTGTCTTTGGAAGCTCATCCCTCAGGGACAGATCACAGGACCAAAGTCCATCCCTACAAGCACTATTCAGTGTAAGGCATCTTGCAGCAAATGGCAGGGGAGAGGCTGTGCAGCTGTGCCCTGATCGTCCTAGGCTCTTTCAGCTATGAATGCCCATGGTAACCAAACTATGAGCTCACACATTCCCTAATTGAGTTTACTGGGATGGCTCTCTAATACAGAAACTGTAATCAAGGAATCACCTTGTAGCATTCTGCATCCAAAATACCTTTGTTACACTAACAAAAATTAAATTATGAAAAAAATATTTTTTTTTCTCAGTTTATTACTTCTACTATGTTATTTTCTGATTTCAAGAATCTCAAGAGTTTTGATGCAATAAGGTCTAGAAAAGATGTATTGCTGAGATTAGAAAAGTTGCTCAGAGATACAGTGAAACTTTCAGAAAAGTGTTTGTCTGATTGTTAAATTGTCTTTTCCAGTTTCCTCAGGAGCTTGTCACTTATGGAGGAAATGGGCAGGTCTTCAGCAACTGGGCGCAGGTATGACACTTCTGGTTTTGCAACTTCTTGTACAAAACCAGTTTCACCCTCTCCCACACACATCCTGCTTAAGCAGTTTGAGATAGTTCTTGGCAGTCATTGCCTCAATTCTCCAAAACATCCTGTTTGGGCAGAGGAATGCTCAGTTATGAACTGCATAGACGAGAGAAGCTTTATTTAGTGCAGAGAGCACAGACAGCTCAACAGAGATACTAAACATGATACCATGGGCATGCCAAGCTGTGTATGACAATACAAAGACAAGTTCTTTGCCTTTCTCTAATGCATATGTATGTGCCTGTGTATTTTCCATAGATAATATTAGAGTCCAAAATTAAAAAATGTATCTTATGTTTGTGGTACTTTTGCAACATTTTTCACAAGCAGTGGAATAAAAATAAGTCATTGATTTAAGAAAGTGCAATCCTCAGTCTTTTTCCAAGCAAATCAGATTAGCTGTAAATATTTATGCCAGCTGGTTCATGGTGCACTTTACTATGAACTCTGGTCTTCCAAGAATAATGGCAGATGGGTAAAAACCTCTGTAAGATCAAAGCTAGGATGTTTTCCCTTGTGGGGGTATAATTTTTGTTCTCTTCTATGTAAAAATGGCCAATAAATACGCTCCTTTTAATTGCAAAATGCATGTAGGAAATATTTTCAGAAGATTTTTGGAATCAGCAACACTTGGAATTATGCTTTTGTGGGCCAAATTTATTGTCTTATCAAAAAAAAGTACTCTGGGTCTGAATGCTCTACAGGTGTGTGGAGGCAGGAGGAACATTGAAAGAATAATGAGTGTCTGTGGGTAGGCACAGATGTGGTTATTGTGAATGCCAAACCCACACCATGACTCCGACCTCTGGGTGCCCCAAGGCTGCAGAGTGGGGACAGGTGGAAATGCACCTTTGAGTTTTTGCAATGCAGAACAGAAACAGCGCATGTAGAAAGCTACATCACACTGTGGAGGGCAGCATCACTCCTGAAGACTGGATGGTCTTAATTTCTAATTCTGTAGCTCACAAAAGAAAAAATTCGCTTAAGGAGCCAGCTTCTGTCATAAAGGATCACATGTGCACCTTGTTGTGGCTTTATCTGAACCTGGCTTCTTGCTTATTAAAGAATCCCAGCAAAACTGATGTGTAAATGAAGTTTCTGGTTAGGGGAGAAGAATGCATTCCTCACTATAGTCACTGAGACTGAGGGACCTGGGCTTTCTTCCCAGTTGAAGATTTTTCATTTGTGGTTAAAAGAAAATTCATACTTCAGTTTCAGTCTAGTAAACAATACTTAGGCAGATTGAGACAAAACTGTTCTGACCTTTTTTAAAGGAAGATACTATGGCAATCTACATCATTTCTTTCTGTATATTACTTAGCAAATGCCAGTTAACTATTGCCTGTTAACTATATGAGGGTTGTAACATTTCTGAGGTGAACAGTGTCAGCAGTTTACATAGTGGCCCTTATTGGCCTGACACTCTTTAGGCAGATGCTGAGCTGCAAGGTGAGGTAGAAGTGCTGCCGAAGTCAGAAATACTCTTCTCATGTTTTCATCCAAGCCAGACCTCTGACCTGCAGTTGTTTCACAGCAGAACAAACAAAATGTTTTTGGTTTTGCTTGCTTAGAGTAGCAATCACATGAATGATTCAGTTACCACAGAACATTTTATTCTTTGTAGATTGAAAACAGCGTGTTTAAAAAAAAAAATCCGTCATTGCAAAATTCCTAGTGAAAAGGTTTGGTTTGGTTTATGTCATCCATGCAGACTTGTGCTTTCCTCTGGATAATTTCAAATGAGAGAACTATGTCCAGCGCTAACTTTACAAGCCTATGACAACAGGCCTGTTCTTTAGGCTAGGAAAGGCTTTTAGGCTTTTGTTTCCTTGTTACTAGTTGTTCCTTTCAATGGAAAAAAGATCTGTTTATCTTAGAGCTTTTAGTTTTATTAGAGTGTTTTCCCCAGATTGGTAGAGAGTTGACAGTTCAACTAGTTACCTGTTTTGGCCTGAGACCAGCATTTGATTATTCTGCATTTTTCACAAAACAACACCAAAATGTAAAAAGACAGTAACTCTGCTAACTCTTTCATGTTCAATTTGACTTGCAACTTGGGATATTGGTTAGATTAGAAGGGAACGGCCTCAGATCTGTATCATTTTTAGTTCAGATCAAAGCCACAACTACAGTTTAAGTACCCGCGACAACTGGGCTTGTTTATTGTCATCGATACCTTGTTTCTATGTCCCTATGGAAACTTTAGTTTCATGTAATTGTTGAATTCCAATATTGCAGGGGAAGCTTCTCTCATGTTGTCACATGTTAAAAGTCCTGTGGAATATAATGGGCTTTGTCATAAACTGTGATGGATGAAAGTTAAATATATAGTCAGCTTAGGTGATCAAAGTGTACTTTTTGTCATTCATTAAGAGTAACTATTGAATTATTTGGACAAAGTTTAGATGTATTTACTTGTATACTCCTGGGTGTTTCAAGGAGTTTCTTCAGTGTCCACAAGAGAAGCTGAATTTGAGAAGCAAAATTATTTCATTTTTTTTATGTGCACACTGTCATCGGCATTTATTGAACAGACAAGCATTGGTAGATGCTGAAATTCAGGTTAGGATCAACAATGAGCCTGAGTGTTCAATTCTATAGGGAAAACTTTGTACTTTGACATTAGAAAGACTGCCAGAAAAGTGCCTGATCCAAATGTTTAACCTCAAGATAAAATTAGAACGTCTTGAAAAGTGAAGGATTTCTGGGCATCATACTGGAAAAATTACTATGGAACTTATTCAGACTTTTGCTGGTTGATGATTTATGTTTCCTGCTGAGTGATATCTCTTGAAGGACTTTATTAAAAGCAAGAATGTGTTGAGAGCTCTGGCAGCTTTTCCATATGTAAGTACACATCATTATCCAGTGCCACGTTTGTGTCATTCGGTGGCAGAGAGGACAAGGCGAGGTCTTCCCCTGGTGCTCTGACCCATGTGAGCTCCCAGGATTGCTCAACAGCCTGACATTATTACTTTTCTGTTTGTATGTTACACTTGAGAGGCAGCGGGCGTTGGCCGAGTGGCGCAGGCCCCCGCCTGTGGAGCCGGCTCCTCCTCTGAGGACGCCGGTTCGAATCCTGGAGGAACTCGCTGTCGCCGTCCGAGCGTGCTCGGCCGTGGCAAGATGAGCCTCAGGAGTAAAGGGAGTGGGGCCAGTTCTGCGCACCCTGTGCCTCACCTAGAAAATCCATTGCGCAGGCTTATCCCAAGATCTTCGTTCGCGAAGTCCAGGCAACAACAACAACACATCATTATCTCTATAGCTGCCTTTATTCTCAAAGTTTAGCAACTTCACAAAAAAAACAAACAAACAAAAAACATAAATGTAAGATGGAAACAGACACCCTCTTTTCCTTTCAGTTCTGGTTGGTAATGCACTACTTGTCTGAGATGACAGAAGATCAAACACTAGTCATGTACAGTGGGCATCCCCTGGGACTCTTCCCCAGCCATCACCGTGCTCCTCGTTTGGTCATTACTAATGGCATGGTAGGTATTAGCATCTTGTTCTCTTTTTCATCCTCTTGTGTTTAATTTTCAAGTGTTGGCTGAATTAAAATATGATTTATTATCCACATTTATGCAACACAGAGGAGAATCTGGGGTCAAAATTCTGCAGCATTTGTTCCAGTATAGTTACTCTCATCTCACATGTGCTGATCTGCGGTGACGGAGGAAACAATCCTCTCATTATTAGACAACTTCTGTTCTTACTGAGCCTGAGCTGTACACATTCTTGACCAAAACAGTTCAGCCAGGCTCAGTTTGGAAGATTTAAAAGCCCTCAGTAAGCAAACAGGTGATTATTAATCAGAGGCCCAGTTATCTGGAACGCTTTGCTTGGAAGTTGAACTGGACAAGTGAAAATACCAGTGTGTTGCCAGTCTTCTGAGCCATTCAATATCTGTCTCCCTGCAGGCTAGCTTTTGCATGGCACTCAGTGCCAAAAATACTGGACATCTTTTTTTAGAATGCTAGAATGCGTGAAATAAAACTTCTGAATGACTTCTCCAATTTTCAGTGTTTTTCTATGTGTGTGACCATAGGGATATGTGGGCTGTTAAAAAGACCTGCTGAAATATCTAATTCACTTATATGGATTCTATTTCAATTGTTTTCTTAGGTTATTCCCAACTATTCCTCCAGAGATGAATATGAGAAGATGTTTGCTTTGGGAGTAACAATGTAAGAAGATAGCTCACTATTAAAATATCAAATACTTGGCTAAAATATTATTCAGATATCAAGCAGTGGCTGGTTAAAATTTCTAATGCTGATGGGTTTCAACTGTGCTGCATGAAGTGTTAATGCTGCCAAGCATTAATGCACACTTAACTCAGACTCCAAAGTAATTCCACTTGTGTTCAGCCACATATATAAGGATGTAATTGAGGTCTGCTAGGAATTAATATTAGGTTTGTGTGAGGCTTGGCTGGATCACAGCCTGAAGTCTTAATTATAACTCACTTGCAGCACTGACTAGCTCCCCTTAGCAGAGGTTGTTGTAGAATTTATGGAAAATATAAGTTATGAAACATTCTTTCAGGCTGAGAAACTTTGAAGTAGAAAGTGATCTTTTTTAGTGATTTTTGCATACTCTTCTACTGTTGATTCAGTTGATGACCACGGGATTCTTGTTATTTTGTGTGCTATGGAGAGAATAAATTTAAACAGGAAAGCTGTCCCACTTCTCTGTGAATTTAATAGGAATGTGAGCAAACATTTTGGGCTAACAACTTCAAATGCAGCTATGTGTCTTAGAAGCACAAGTGCCACTAAAAAGCAGTGGCATAAAGATGTAAATGAAGTGAAAAGCATCTTTGTCCGAGTCACTATGCTAAATGCCAAGACAAGTTTATGCTCAGTTTTTGATCCAAGCATTTTTTTAACTCAATGAGCTAAGCACTCCTCTGAAATCATGTTGGTGCATTGCTAATGATAAAACACAATTAAGATGCAAATTTGATGATAGTAGACCCCTAACAAGAAATGAAAACAGAGGGTTTTTTGGTTATACTGAAAACACATGTAGTCAGGTACAGAGCTCATTCCAGCCTGAGTAATGTGTGGTCTCGCTGTGTCCATTGCCATCTCTAGGTATGGTCAGATGACTGCAGGGAGCTACTGCTACATTGGGCCTCAGGGAATAGTGCATGGCACTGTGGTAAGAAACTGGGGAAACATCAGTTTCTAGGTACCTTTTGGAGGAGGCTTTCACCCTTGGTGGCTGGTGACTGGAATGGGTTGGGTTGCTGGTTCCTAAAGAAATTCTCTTTGCCTGCTCCTTAAAAAATGAGTGTTTTTTTTTACTTAGCTACATCTTATCCAGAACAAAGACCTGAAGAGATGTGCATTGAAGATCTCAGTCTGAGCTCATATTTAGCTGTGATACATGAAGTGTGAATAGACCAAATACATCCTATAAAAACACATTCTTGGATGTTTTTCTTAGCTGTCCTTTGCAGCCATCCTTAATAAACATCTCTACCTCCAGAGCAGCATATTGGAAAGCACTGATTTTTCTATTTCATGGTGAGAGAAATAAACATTATCAGGACAGATGGTTTCATAACATTTTGTAACATGCCTTCCCTCTTATAAGATTAAAACTGTTTCATGGGGTCAATGACCTCAGAGTCTGAAGCATGTTTCCAAAAGTGACAGATGACTTAAAATTTAAGGGACTTTAGGGAAAACACCTCGTGGTGATTGCTCTCTTTGTTGTGTGCAGCTCACAGTGCTCAATGCAGGCCGTCGCTACCTGAAGGCAGAAGACCTGGCCGGGAAGGTGTTTGTTACTTCTGGGCTTGGAGGGATGAGCGGGGCTCAAGCAAAGGCTGCAGTCATTGCTGGGTGTGTGGGGATCATTGCAGAGGTGAGAGCAACGCTGCTTTCGTTCTCTTCTCTCCATATGCTGAATCAGAACCTGCATTTTTCTAATCTGACATGTTCCTCAAGTACCTGAGAAACCAAATGGAAAAGAGACTCTTTTCTAAGGTTTGTCTGTCCTTTTCATTGATGAGCATTTTTTGCTGCTATTCCTCTCTATTCATTCACTCATTGGATCAGACTGCACAGATATGGAAGTAACAACTTATGATTGCTTCAAAATAATGCAGAATTATGCTGTCAGATGAGCTCCCAGTGCTTGAACTGTCCTCATTTCATGTGTGAAAAGGTGTAACTTTCACAGACAATTCCCATGTGTTCTCTTATGCCAAAAATAGTCTCAATGATGACGGGGGTGAAGTTTGGTAGCACCATTTTCACTGTTCCTTAAGTTCTCCCACAGTATGCATTCTTTGTATAGAGTCTTTTATTCTCTGTTCCAAGTATGTTAAAATAACCCAGTTATTTCCTCCCATAAACAGAGAGAATCAAATAATGACTTGTGATTCAAACACTGCTAATGCCCAAGCAATCGCAACAGTGGGTGACAGGATCCACAGATGTACTCAAGTATCATTTCTAATACAGGACACCAACATAATAATTTGGGAAAATATACATGCTTGTATGTTTTGAGTGAAATACATTCATATAAAAAAGTAACATTAAGTTCTCCCAATGCTTGTCTTTTTCAGCTCTTATGCTTATCATAGGGCTCTGTTCTAATAACCAGATGGAAGGATGGACTACAGAAACATTGCAACAGCTTTTAAGAAATTGTTGCTCTGCAACTCTGAAAATGGTAGTGACTGTCTTTGGTGATATTGACTATTGAGAAACAGTCAACACTTCTGTGCATTTCTTTCCTCATATCTGTCTTTGAATTCAATATGATGGTGGAGCAGATACAAGACTGATCATAATGCATTGAGCTCCTCTGAGTATCTTAGCAAGTGATGGGATCTTGTTATTGCTCCAGAGCAAGGGGGGCTTTTGAGAACTCAACTCCAGTCAGAAGTGACTGGAGTGGGAGCTAAGCCTTCTCAACCAAAGTATTTCATAGACGGTCAGACAGGAACTCTCTGCTGTGGGCATGTCATGATACAATAGAAAGAATAAGAGTATTGCAGTCTGACCAATATAGTTACAATTAAACTTTAAAACATAAGGGGTCAGACTGGCCATGTGCTGTGCAATAAATCTGACTGCCAGCTCAGGTTCAGTGCATGGAAGACTGGGGCTTCATCTGCTTTACAACAACAGAGCAAAAGCAGTTTTGTTGCATGTGAGTTTTGTGTATATTTGAAATCTCATCAGGTACTCTCTGCAGATGAAATAAATTTATTCCATTTACGATTGAATAAATTATTAATGAATAAATTATCTTTATTCAGACTTCTGTCATTATGGTCTTTCAAATGCTGGAATACAAAAGACAGATTCCAGTGAGTGCTGTTCACAGCAGTCCTTTGTCCTTTTCATCTCTGTGGCTGCAGATGATTTTATTCAGGAGACGGAATATTGCCTGGTTTTTATCTCCTTTGAGATGATCCTTGTCGGAAATGAGTCTCAGGAGCACATGTGGATAACTATATATATGTACATATTATTTATTTAAGATACTATTTATGCAAATGGTATTGAATTGTTCAAGAGATATCATTTTGTCAGCCAGGGCTTCTGAAGCTCTGACAAGAAGGGATTAATGGTTCAAGTCTTTCACCTTTTTTATTTGACAGGAAGCAGATTGTAATTTTATGAAATAATTGCACAGAGGGCCAGATTGTCTCTGAATTGCACTGAGCTCTCTAGGGTTATACTGAAGGCGGCATTAGTCATGGTCTTTATGCAATTTTTTTTTTTCTTTAAACTAGTGAGATGCTGATGAAAAATGAGCATGTTTTTGAAAGTGCTTCAAAGGACACTAGTTTTCTTGAGCCTGCTAGTAAATCTGTGAAGGACTTAGAATGTCAGAGAGGACTGAAGTAAAATATGTAGGATGTGGTAACACTTAAATAGATCTGAGTTGTGGGGATTTAAATGAACACAATTCCTGTAATTCATACAGACCATTTAATATCTTTCCTCCCGTACTGATTTAAATAACTCAAAAGAAGCTGTCCCTAATGGCACCTGAATTTATTGAATAATTCCATTGGTAGTGACACTGTCATTATCATAATCTGGGATTTTGGAAGGATAGTCTTTATTACTGATGTGGAAAATGATGGAAGGTTTCTCATGCTAAGAATAATTGGGAAAGAAAAGGTTTCCTGGTGTTCAAGCAGCTCCTGAACACAGAACTTAATTAATTTACAAGTAAATACTTTCTTAATGAGAAAGAATGAAAATGATGGGGATGGATCATAGAGCAGTGAAAAATGCTTTAATGAAATCATAGAAGATACTTGAATTATGTGTTCTCATGCACGCACACCATGGTGGCGGTTTTGAATCTGTTGCTACCACAGAATATTGGCTAAAATTAATTTTGCCACTTGCTTTATGCCACTCATAGCTCACTATGAGAGTATTAATGGATGTGCAAGCTTGTACACGGGTAAAGGTTCTGTATAAATGGTTCAAAGGCTCCACAGTTTGTCCATCCATTTATATTTTTATCCAGCTGCCTCTTAGGCAAACACACACAGGAACATGCAGAAACTGAGTACAGAAGAGGGTCTAGATTGGGATTGAGCTTGTTTGGAGCTTCAGGTTTCAAACAAGAGTGAATTAAAGGTAGAGTTTTGTTTTGATCTGTGCTGTTTTTTAGTGGCATTAGCCAGTTGGGAAAGGAAAATGCTTTATTCCTTTCCATATGTAGTTGAGATTTTCATGCAGCAGTCCAAGAACAAAAGAGAAGGTTAATTTTATTCAGCAAACCCTTGGGTGCCCTGGCAGAAATGTCTCTCAGCTGATCAAAGCAAATATTTCCTTTATCAATTTAAAATACAACTTGTACAGAAAATATTGTTTTGAAAATTAAGTTGGAAACTATTTGGCTTTTTAATATAATCATGGAAAGAAAAAATAAGAATAATTAAAATTCACATAAAAATATTACCTCTTGTACAATTTTAATGATAAATTTTGGTATGTAAAATATTTGGAAAGTGATGTATCAAGTCTGTTTCTTACTTTGAGCCTGCAATAAAAGAGAACAGAAAGTTTAAAAAAAGGTCAGGTGAAAATCAAGTACTTGAAGAATAATTATATTCTTCTATTATATTCTTCTGAAGATAAAATATATATAGCTATATGTGTATCTCATGGTAATAGCAGGGCTATTACTGTTACCTTTTTGCTACTCTTTCTTGCAGGGAATTGAAAAACTAGAGATAGAAGTAACTACATGGGAAAACAGGGTGTTTAAGGTCTCTACTATTTCTCTTAGGTGGATGAAGCAGCACTTTTGAAACGTCACAAGCAGGGATGGCTGATGGAAATCTCTAACAACCTGGACCATTGCATTGCTCGCCTTAGGTATGATTTGCAACATAAATCAATGAGCTTATCTCTGCCCCCTAACCCTCACTTCAGTCTTTCTGCCTTGTGCCATTGTAGTGTACATATCAGAAGGGGTGAGAGGCACCTCTGCTTATTCCAGGTCTGCTTTGGAATGTGAATCCATTTTCCCAAACTGCAGCAGTCATTATTAATGAGTACTAATGCTTCATATCATTTCTATGTGTTAATGTGTCTTCATTTGGTTTCATGAATATGCATAGAGTAATTGTAAATAATGTTACACCTGAAGCATCACTCAAGTGTTTTGGAGTCTGTGATTAACAGTTATATACAGGTTGAAAGATCTGTTTTCTTGATAAGTGTTGAGAATGACATGTAGACTTCTTTGCTGGGTTTGATTCTGTGTGTGTTTTGTACATTGCAAGATGGAACGAGGTGCATTTTCTTCAACCGATCCTTTTATTCTGTTCTAGAGAAGCAAGAAAGAATAAAATTGCCCTTAGTTTGGGTTACCATGGGAATGTGGTAGATCTATGGTAAGTATTATGTAGGGATAATGGATACATTAATGCTCTGGCTTGTTAGTCAATCTGGAATTAATTCCAAAACTTGGAAGAGAAGAGACATTCAATGCAGTGCTGAGTACATTACTGTAGCTGTTAATGAAAAACTATTGTCAAAAGAGGGATCTTCATCCTTGTATTTCAATTTTGATTTGCTTCCTATGCTCCTCCTTTCCTTATGGAAAAATAAATGGCTTAGGGAAATAAATCCTAAGATTCTCCCTTGGATGAAAAAGAATGTATCTATTTCCTCTTAGCCCTTCACTAGCTGGACTGCAAGAAATGTCTTTGACTTCAGTGAATCATAGACTTGTTTTGGTTGGAAGGGACCTTAAAGATCATCTAGATCTAACCCCCACACCATGAAAAGGGAACCCTCCATAAGATTAGGTTGAACAGGGTGACATCCAGCCTGCCCTTGAGCACCTTCAGGAATGGGAAATCTACAACCCATTTTGGTAACTTGTTCCATTGTCCTACCACCTTTGTAGTAGAGAATTTCCTTTTACTATCTAATCTAAACCTTCCCTCCCACTTAAGACCATTCTCTCCTTTTCTATTACTACATAACCTCATGAGAAGTCCCTTCCCAGACACCTTGTAAGCCCCTTCTAGGTACTGGAAGGTTGCTGTAAATAAAGAATAGAAATATTAAGGTACTGATTAAATAAAAATAATCAGGTGATGGATAGAAATTCTGGTGCTCTTGAGGCTTTATTCAGTGGCAACTCTTGCTGCCACACTGTATACCAATGGCTGAGGACTAACCAGTCAACTGGTAGGTAATACTGGTATCCAGCTCATCCATCAGCATTTCTGCACAAGTAAATATGAAACATAAAAATTGCACCCCTAAATCTTAGTCACCATCATTTCCCACATCCTGACTGCTCACACAAAAGCTTAGCTTGCCAAAGGCGTAATTTTACAAACAGCTTTTTGGTATGGAAGAAATTGTTCTGAAAGGGGAGCCAGACTGAAATGACAGCTCCTGTTCAATCACTCCATTCATTGTCTTCCCCAGGGAAAGATTGGTGTATGAGCTGGACAAAACGGGAGAGCTGCTGGTTGACCTGGGGTCTGACCAAACTTCGTGCCACAACCCATTCAATGGTGGGTACTACCCTGTCCAGCTTGGCTTTGAGGAAGCAAAGCAGCTCCTTTCCACCAACCCACAGAAGTTCCGAGCCCTGGTACAAGAGAGGTAAATGTTTTGGCAATACATCTTTTTTAGCCTTTGTTTAGTTGCTCTGCAAGTGACCAGATCTGGCTTCTTTCAAACAATCTCTAAGTGGAAATGGTATCACAGGAACCAGTCCTGAGGCATTCTCCATTATTGGAAAGAAAGGGCTAATTGGGCTGTTTTGGCCAAGGGAAAGGACAGAAGAAGGATGTTTAGCTGTTTTCATTATTTCTGTCTCTGCTCTGTGAACATCTTAAACTGAGCAGTTTTGTGTAGGCTGTTTTTTATTACCTTCCATCCCCCAATCTGGCTGCATTGCTTTGCTGAAAGACATGGTCCCTCCTTAATAATGAATGAAGTTTACTTAATGAGTGAGAATCACTCCAAGATTTGGGGATAACAGGTGCTATATAGAGACTGAAAGCATCTCAATTGATGACTTATGGGTTTATGTCTGAATTTATCTGGTGTCTTTCAGTTCTCTCTCTCTCCCTCTATTCCTATATCTCTAGTGAGTTCATAGTATTATTCTTTTTGATATTTCATCAATCTCAAGAATAACTGTTTCCTTTATTTCAGTCTGAAGAGGCATGTGGCTGCTATTAATAAACTAGCTGATAAAGGCATGTTTTTCTGGGATTATGGCAATGCTTTTCTCTTGGAAGCTCAAAGGGCTGGTGAGTAGATCCTGAACTTTAGGTAGAAACACAAACAATCCCACATGCATCTTCCCATCTCTGTATGTTGGTAGGATAGGGCTGGCCAGTGTGTTATTCTAACTCTTTAGTCTCTTTCTCTCTTGTTCTCTGACCCTCCATGGCTGAGGTACAGCCTTCATGAGAAGCGAGGTGCAATCTGGTTCTATGTTCTATGTTTTTTCTTCACCAAGTCACTGTTAAAATTCTTTTATAGGTGCTGATGTTGAGAAAAAAGGAGCAAATAAAACAGAATTTCGATATCCTTCTTATGTTCAGCACATCATGGGGTATGTAGGTCAGGGTTTGGAATATGCTTCGATTACCTTATGACTTCCTCTGTTTAGGGGGAGTGATTAGTGCAAATTTGCAATGCACTTGCAGTGGTCAAAAGGAGGCAACAGCAGTAGGAAAACTGATCTCACAGGTGTTGTCAGAGTTAGTCTAGACTGAAACATTGCCAAGTCAAAAATCTTTGCTCCTTTACATGAATAGCTGCATTTTCCCCTTGTATGAATTTTCCTTAGGCAGTTCTACTCAAAAGAAGAGCCAGGTCACAGCCTCAAACTTAACTATAGGGAACCTCACTTGTAGGTGCTAAAAAATGAGAGCCTGTCTTTCCAAAGCAGTAAAGAAGACACACCATGTCACCAGGCTCTTGTCACCAGCCTCTTACCCAAGCTGTACATGGTGCTTCTAGGAACAGCTGAGCTCAGGAGATCTGTCAAGGGACTGGATTTATAACCCATTTTTTCCTCTGACTCATGCTTAACTTGCTTATGCCATGTGAGCTTGAACACATAAGGGCTTGAACACAGAGTAAGGCACCAACCAGACTAGATCTTTTCTTTCAGATCTCAACTGAAGCGTGTCTCACTATTGTATGTAAACAATGTGAGCAGCAAATGAGTCTGGACTCAGGCACTTGTTCAGAACCTACAGTTGTCTGATAGTGTAGATGCAGTCAGGGTTAGCCTGGGTTAAGGACACAAAGACCAAGCAGCAGGGAGAGTATAATGAAAAAGAAGAAAAATTGCAAGTGATCTGGTGATGTACTTGGTTGGTTGAACTGCCCAACATGGCTATTGAAATTCTGGCCTGACTGTATTTTTATACACCAGTCGATGGCTGCATGAAACAACTGTTTAATTTCTCAATTAATGGTCCTTGATGCTTCTGTTTGGATTAGTTCATTGAAAATGTTTCAAATTCTTCTGTCCCAAGCTAATGAAAGAAAAGCACTGCTAACAGCCAGGATAAATAAGGAAAGAATTTCAACTATCTCTTAATGAAACATGTTCTATTCCCAGGGACATTTTTTCCCTGGGATTTGGGCCATTCCGCTGGGTTTGTACCTCAGGTGACCCACAGGACCTTGCTACGACTGATTCCATTGCCATGTCAGTGCTGGGAGAGTCTATACGTCAGGGAGGTAAGACATCATCCCATGTAATCCCATAATGTAAGGCTGGTGTTCAGCCTCATTTTCCTCCCAGGAGGTGAGCTATTGATAGAGTGGGTCTGACCCTGCAGTTCTGTCTCCTCTTCTAATCTTTCCTTAGGAGTTGTCTTCAAAAAGTAACACTGGAGCATGAGTTGTTTCATGCAGTGACCCAGGAGTGCTTACTCTGCTCTATGGCTATTGAAACTTGCATGTTTTTAAAACTGATCCCTTGGTTTTATTAAAGGGAAACTAAAATCCAATACTACAGTGCTAGATCTGTCTTCAGAAACTAGCAGTAATTTTTCTGCCATGTACTGTAGCCCCCAGAGATCTTCTCCCAGGACTGAACTGATGCATGACCTTGAGATGGTTTGCATTGCAAGACTGGGAAAAGAATAAGTTCCTGTGTACACAACAGTTTTGGGGGTGTTTATATAGATGTAATGTAAAGTTGGGGAGAGAATACTCTTGCACAGACAAAAAGCATTGAATTATTACTTGCATATTCTTAAGTGAAAAATGACATTTAAAAAATCCCAGCAGGTGAAAACAGGCTTAAGGACCACGCTATTATTTGTTCTTGGATTTGTCAGGACAATGGGAATTTGATTCAAAGAGAAAGGAAAACTGAAGTTGACCAGAAAATAAACAGGCATTCATGCATAGATGTTATTGAATATTCCACTTGCTCTCCACTTTCTGTGAGGCCTGGGTTTGGAGGAAATTTCAGTGTCTGGATATCCTCACACATACATCTAAAATCTGAACCTACCTTTTGAAATTTAGGAAAGAATCTGTTATGAAAATGGAGTGAAAACTCCACAGAGCTGAAGTCTGTTGCATTCCAAGTTTAAACTTTTGACCTGGCCCTGAATCCAATGTTCCCCATTCATCTCAGTTTGTGGTGATGAATATTTCCACTTATGACTTTTTCATGGTTTATGAGGTTTATGTTGTTTCGTCATCAGCTTCTACTTCTGAGGTACCTCAGCTTTCAGGATCCCCTTTCCATGAGATGCAGCAGTGATTATTGGGGTGTGGCTTGGATTTACACTCCATGATAATTTGAAGTTTGAGCTGATGCACAACAATATAAGCCTATCAAGAGCAAAGGCGAGGTGGTCTCTGTTGCTTGGGACTGTTTCTCTGAATACACAATACTTTCTAACGTCTTTTAAACTCCAAATATGTACAAGGGCCTATGAAATACCATAAGCAACACAGTAACTTGCCTGACTTCAAAACACATTCCTGTTGAGATGGGGAGATAAAAGTAGCAGTATAACAAATGAGATACATGGAATTACAGCTTTTTCTAGAATAACCTTAATTTTTAGTAAAACTTTCCAATTGCAGAAAGTAAGATTAAATAAAAGGGAAGATTCATCACTTTTCCAGGGATAATGGATGAAATTGAATTTTGGACACACCATTATTTAGGGGAGGGAATGTGGCTGTTTGTTGGAGCTGGCTCGGGAAGGGACAGATGTGCTGTGTTGAGATAGGCCCTTGTAGTCAGCGTTCTCATCTTACTTCTCTTCTGGATATGTTCTGTAGAACTTACAGACAGTAAGATCCTTTCTATCAGTCTTTGTGCTCTGAAGTATTGAGTATGGTAAACACTTTCTGACATAGATTATAAGTGATAAAAAGGATCCCATTCTCTGTTTGGTGTTCTTGGTTTGTTCTGTCTTTCTGGTTTTTTTTTTGCCTTTTTTTAAACAGTAACTCCCGTACAACCATTAAATACCTATAGTAACCTAAATGTACACTACCCATTACCTTCTAGAGGCTGCTTCCTCAAAGCTTATGAATGGCAGCACAATCTTATTAGGACAGCACTAGCAGATGTTTCATCTTTTACTCCCTGCGAAGTGAAGTGCTGACATGTTAATCCTCGCAGCAGAGTTTAGAAGCTATCACTTGGAGGTAACCCCCAGAGCACTGACAGGTCTTTTTAGGATCATTAAAGCTCTCTGTATGAAAGGCCTGTCTCTGCAGGAATGAGCATATTGTACATTTCCCCTTACAATGTGTTTAACACAGGTTAAATATGATTATCTTACATCTTCCTCTTTCCTTTTTGAAGTTTTGCTCTGCATAACTGCTGAAGTACTGCTTAGTGGAAAGGCACTACTCTAAACACTCTTCCCAGTGGACAGTTTCAAGTTAGCAATGTGCAGTTTCTGCAGTTTGACTTTCAAACGTAAGTTGTGTACATTATAATCTGACTTGAAAATGGCTAAGAGCTGGAATGCAAGGGATAACATGTTACCTTGGAATCTGCAGAAACGATTGACTTGAGGTTCCAAAGCACAAACAAGTCACTGTGGCTCAGCACGTTGTTACACACCAGCTGAGCCCTGGTAGCTGGTCATGTCCCTCAGGGCAAGGTAATGTGACATAGCTTAGTCCATGGAGGAAGAGCTTGTAGGCAGTAACTTCTTCAGCTACTGCAACCCCATCTGAGCTGTAAAAGCCCCCTAAATTAAGATAGTAAGACAACACTTCTATCCCATTCCATAGCCCCTCTCTTATTTGCTACTCACTCCAGATGGTGCCGTGCCTTTGGAAGCAGCTGATTGTACTGAGCTCACCAAAAGTCTGATGAATGTGCTGTATCTCACTGTCTTTTACTTCAAATATCTTTATTAAAACTCCTCTTTGGGTTGACTTAAGATGGAATGGCACAGATGTGAGAGAAGCTGGAGAATATAAGCCCATCATATATAATTCTCTTCTTAACAACATATATAGGTAAAGAAGATTTACACATAGGGTAGCTACTCCACAGTATGTTTTTCTGTGCTTGCTGTCTTAAAGGAGTGATTTACTACCTGGTGCAAGACTGGACTGTAGTCCACTGTCATGGAGTTTGATAAAGGCACTAATTTAGCAGAGGCCTGGAAATACATTGCCATTTAGTAGGCAGCAAGCCAGATGACCACAAATGAACAGTACATGTATCCTGTATTTCAAGGTTAAATTTAGTTTGCTGACGATCCAAATGAGAGTTATAGTTCCATCTGTCTCCTGAGTGACATCTTGTACCTTTCTCTAAATATGTGGTGCAGTTACTGCATCAGCTGCACAGAGGATTCTATACAGCATTTCCTATATGCGTGCTTATATCTATGAGGAGAATGTGACTTCCTAGTGCTGCCAGAAGAATTACTGTAAATTTAGAGCATATTGCATTAATTTTCAAACCCTATTCTTTCTTGCCTTCTCTTGCAAGTGAGCACATCTGTGAAGCAGCAGTACCACGACAACATCCGCTGGATTCGGGAAGCTGGCAGGCACAGCTTGGTAAGTTCACAACCTCCTTCAGCAGATGTGAGTGCTCCTGGTCCTGAATGCAGTTCTTGAATACTGGAGTGAAAAGCAGGAATGTGTATGTATGAAAACACTGGCTGTAGCTCCCAGGGCTGACAATTTAAACCTCTCTGTCCAAAGTAGGGTTTTAGGGTGAGCTGAAGCAGTTATTTCCCTTCATTTTCTCATCTGGAAATGTTAAAATAATCCAGTAATATCTGCCCTTGTATCTGGAATGAAACACATCAGTCATTCAAGCTCCACTTCAGTTGTACACACCATTCTTTCTGAGTGCTATTTGAAATGCACTTCTTGGCATTGGTTTGGGCCAACCTCTTCCTGCCTGCAGTTTCTAAAACCTTTTCAAAACAGGTGATAAGGCCAGAGCTGCCATCCTTTTGCATTGTGGGAAGAAGGATGCCAGTGGAGCATTCTTTATTTTTCTTTTAGTACAGTCACTGAAGCTAACCAGCAATGCTGTAGGACTCATATGTTCTCTCCTAATCTGGAAACCAGGTTGGTCTATGGGGAAGAGAGCAGCATAGCTGTGCAGGACAGATGTTATTTGCTATGCTTTGTCTCCACATTTCTCCTTCCTTCTAGCCCACCACCACCAGTTCCAAATCTCCGCATCTCAGCTGTTGGTAAGGGATTTGTTGATAGGGGGATTATAGCCTAGCAATCAGGTGGATTTAAAAAGTGGAATTTATTGGACAGTAGCAGCTGAATACAGAAATACATCTCATTGATTGTGTGAGTGGAGATAAAACTAAGTTCAAAGAGCGATCTCACTTTCTTTTTTCCTGGAAGCTGAATGTTAGTGAAGAAATAATCTGCACTTTTTCCTGTAGAAAGAAAGGGGTCACTCCTGTGACTCCATTCATCTGGGGCCTGAAGATAAACCAGCTGCAGAGAACCTTATCACTGTCGTTTTTCTTTTCCAGGTTGTTGGTTCTCAAGCTAGAATCTTATATTCTGATCAGAGGGGTCGTGTGTCTATAGCTGTGGCAATTAACCAAGCGATTTCTGAAGGAAGGATTAAGGTTTGTCTTTTTTGTCTTGATATGGTCCAGTAATTGTGTTTAATATTTGAGGCTGGAGTGGCAGGTGGGAAAGGAGAGATTCAACCAGTGAGAGAAGTGCCTGCCATTTACATGGAACCAGTTTCTGTCAGTGTGTGTTAAAGAACAGTCCTTCTGTGTGCCACCAATATTGCACCATGTGATAGCATAGAGATGGGTTTAGAAACTCTGAAACAGGCTACCTTTTGTTTTATGGTAGAAATCTGCCTTATTTTCTGTTTGGGCATCTACAAGCATGACATACCATTCTGTGATTTGCTGAGAACACAAGGCAGAGACTGTAACTCCTTAGTAGTGCCCCAAAGAAAAAAGGTAACAAGAGACTGGGCCACTCCCCAGTGCTTCTTCCCCTTTCTCCCTCACTTTGAGGTATTACAGCTACAGTCAGCTCTGCAGTCAATTTGCATTGCATATGTGAATAAAGAAAATCATTCGGCTTGACTCTGTCACTCTAGTGCATAATGCCCATATCTTGCTCATCTGGGGAAAATCGCACTGACCTTACATGGTGGTAGTAAAAGTATATACTATAGGCAAGACTGTATAGAGATTGTCTAGACTGTTCATGAGTATTGTAGGAAGATACACAATGTGACATCTTAGGGGTGGGGACGGGGAGACACCAAAATCCTGAAGGCACCACCCAGCAATTATACCTGTTCCTTGGGGTGGTTGTGTGCAGTACCAGGAGTTGGATTTGGATCCTTGTGGGTCCCTTCCAACTCAGAACATTCTGTGATTACTTGTGTGTACAACAGCATCAGACCATGTCACTTGTTCATCTCCATCTATTATATCTGGATCACAATTACCCTTTTTAAAGGAACAAGCTCACATAAAACTTAAAATGGATTCCAGCTGGAAAGGTCTGTTTTTTGTTACTTAGAAAATATTAGTTAAATATTTCAAGTGCTACTGACCTACTCAGGATTCCAAATGAGGGTCACTGCAAGCTAGTCTCATAAAATGAACCTGACCAGCCAGAGCACTCCCTTGGAGCTATGACTGACAAGGTCAAACTCCCAGGCCCTTTGGATTTTGTTGTGTCCTTCTTTTATTTCTGAGAACCTCCATTCCTTCTCTTGCAAGCTGGGTGCTCAAGTATATTTTCAATGATTTTTCTAATTCACTGCCAGCATAAAACACTCAGGTAATTTGAGACCATACCATGCCAAGAGTGAGTTATTCTTATATAAACCTTGTGTGTGGCAAATGGTAATGAAGACCTGGAAACTGATATAAATTCATACTTGTCAGTTAATTTCCAGATCAAGAATGGACTTGCTTGAGGTGTATGAAATCATTGATTTTCATTACTAAGCTATTTTTTGTCCTTAAGTAATCATAATAAAAAAATGCAAAATTGTAAAATTTTATACTGTTAGTTTCCATTTCAAACAGCAAACAAAAATCTGAATGAAGATTTTTTTTTTTCATACTGAAATGTCTTTGAAATTTCAGCAAAGAAATGCTTGGATGGAATAACCTCACTACTTCCCCTCTTCTCCCTGCCCTCCTTCATGGATGCCACCAATATAAAAATAGGACCTTGTTCTTTGTTATGAAGGGATGGTGGCTTTCAGGAAGGGTATGTGAACAACTGTTTCAGAATAAATAATAACAGGCAGAGAAGGTTTTTCAGGGGATTTGGGAGAGTGTTGGAACACATGCAGGTTTTCAGACTACAGAGCCAGAAGCAGTTTCCAAGACAGAGGCCTCAATGATAACAATGGAATCTGTAGGAGAGGGGACAAAGCTGAGATTTTAAATGATTCAAGACAGAAGTGAATTCAGCAGATCATGATCCTCAGTAGCGGTGTCAATCCATGAAGGATTCCACTTTCTTGCCCTTGGCTTTTTCCAGGCTCCAGTAGTTCTCAGCCGAGACCACCACGATGTGAGTGGGACTGACAGTCCTTTCAGAGAAACATCCAACATTTACGATGGATCCGCCTTTTGTGCAGGTCAGTGGAGCAGCTGAGGCTTGTCTGCCTGGGCAAGCAAGGAAAGAGCTTTAAAAGAGAAATAGTTTTTTATGCAATATTTTAAAAATGGTTTTGTTCAACCCTTTAATCCTAATCAAACAAATTTCCTGAGAACCTTTGTGGGATGTAATGGCAATAAAGACACTGTCTGTAATAGTGATACACACATAGACAACATATACAGAATGTGGAAGTATTTACATAGAACAGGTCCTGAACAATGCTGGAAATTTGATGAAGATGCACCAGATGTACCTGAGTGCAATTGAAGAGCAGTCTCAGAGGACTGTATTTTTCATTTGATTTTAATATTGTACATCAGTGTTTTCAGAGAGGTGGTCTGAGCAGAATTACAGCCTTATTTCCTTGGAATCCACAAGATCAAAATCAGGACTATAACAGTATTTTGCTTAAAGCAAAAGAGGTTCACAACTGCTTTCATTCCATTGCCTCAGGACTCAAGAAAACAGTCTGGAGTATCCAAAAGGAACTTTTCTGGTCATAAGGGAACATACTTTGATAGTAAAGGTGCAAGATTAGAAGTTAGGCATTCTAGATTAGATTAAAAGCCTCGTTACTGACCGATTGAATGACTGTGGGCAAATCATGTAGATTTGTTATACAAAAGGATATACAAAAGCCTGTAATGGTACTCATCTGACCTGAACTAACCAGACTCTGCTATTAAGTTTTTATATTATGCTTGAGAGAAATAAACCAAATAAATACCCAGATTGGAAACCCACAAAAAATGAATGAAGCACTAAGCAATTTCTAACCAAACTCTTCCTCATTTTTCCATCCATGAAGTGGAAATTATGATAATAGCTTCAGTCCAGTAGTGTTTCCATATGTCATCAACTAACAATCACAAAGAGGTGTGAAATTGGAGGATCTGCTGCTGTAGAAGGAAAAATTATGATAGAGGTAGCTGAGTATATTGAATTACTTCCATTTAGGGAATTTACAATAGAACCAAATTATGGCTCAATTTTAAGGATAAAAGTTCCCTGCTATCTTAACTGGATTTCCTGGTGAAATTAGGCTTTTAACTGCATCTATCAGACCCACTTCAACACTTTGAGTATGTTGGCTAGTTCTAATAGGCCAGATGAATAGATGCCTCAAATAATGTTGGTTTCTGGCAAGCTGTGAGAAAATGGTGCAGCTGCACTGAGAACAGCACTGCAAAGCAGTGTCCCCATCAGAGGGCTTAGTAGTGTAAGTAAATGTCAGGCAATGCCCTCAGAAGAGGCCAATAGAAACAAGGCTTGCTAAATTCTATTGCTCATCCTGCTTTGTGGTTTTCTTTGCGTTTTTTGGTTTACATGAACCATTTGCCTTCTGCAAGGGCTTATCTAAAGCCAGTTGACTGCTGGTATCACTGATCTTTGAAACCAGGCCCAACACTATTTTAGTAGATGAGCCTCTGGAGGTAATAAAATAACATCTTAAGTCTACCTCTCTCTTCTTTCCTGTTATTTTAATAGCACATTTGAACAGGCTCAGGTGAAGTTGGCTCCTTTTTAGCACACAGGACTTTTCCAGAATGTTTTTCTGTCTCGTTTTAAAGCACCTCAACCTGATGGGCTGTCACTGCTCTGCAAAGAGCATTTCAGCACAGACATTTGCAGTCAACGACCTTAATCAAAGCCAAGGAGCAGCAGGTTATGGCACTGTTAGGTCACCTGCCATACTCTGTCCAACTTCCACTCTTATCGTGCTGGTGGCTGAGGAGGAAATCTGTACATTTTAGAATATGGTGATTTAGATCTCTCCCATTGCATCTTGACAGCACTGTAATTATGATAATTGCATTATTAAAGTGACAATGTCAGATAAAAGATGCCATAATGGGGCCTTTGACAGGGTATAACATAGATTAGTGCTCAAGTAAACTCATTTTTCCATCAGACGCATAACTGTGGGTCTGAAAATGTGGAGGAGGGATATGGTTTTTTCTCTTATTTTGCTTGTTAAAAACATGGCAAATTATGGATCATTTCTCCTGAATAAAATCTGGACAAATGCTTTCAGTAAATTTTATCTGCTGTGTGTACCTCTTACCACCTCCTTGGGTATGTTCTCTACCACAAATTGTAGTGAATATACAAAACTAGTGAACAACTGAGTGGAAATCACACAGTTGACATGATCAAATTACATCCGTTTGTGAAACTTTCTTTTTTCCTTTTTTCTTTTTCTTTTTTTTTTTTTTTCTCCCTTCTCCTTTAAGGAAAAAGAAACCTCTTCTGTTGTTTCAGTAGAGTACTCCTCTTCAGAGTAAAATACCCCCATGTTCAGAGAATTGGGGTCAATATCACTTTTATCTCAACTTTGCTCTGAAAATGCAACTCCTTAGCTTTAGGTTGGTTTTCTGCACAGGTCTAAAATAATTCTCAACTCAGATCTGAAAATACTTCAGACTTCTGAGGACTGCAAGGTGTGTAATGTTCCAGGTGTTGTCCCCATTTTGAATCCATCCACACAGATGTGTCCAACCTGTTCTTCCATGACCGAAGTATCCCAAAGGAGGGGGTTGTATCTCTGACCACAGAGACTTCCCAGCTGAGGAGTGAGTAGGTCCTTCATCTGCTTGAATTGGAGCACAACACAGAAAGCACCAGAGTCCTTACAAACTACAGGGTGAAACTGGCATTTGTTTCCTTCGGTGTAGGGGCACTGAGGGGGAAGAAAATACCTCTTGCCTATTGATCCAAGAATGAGATGTTCAGTGTAAATCTGTGAGAGAAGCTGTGAGCAAACCCTGCCTTCACACAGCCACAATGAAGGTGTCAGTGGAAGGAGTGGGCAGCACAGCAGAGAGATGAATGCAGCATGTGAGATCCATAACACCTTTCCTCTCCTCCTAGACATGGCAGTGCAGAACTTTGTGGGAGACTCGTTCAGAGGAGCGACCTGGGTTGCACTGCACAATGGTGGTGGAGTTGGCTGGTAAGAGCTTATTTGTGTTCCTAAAGCTGGACTCTGAATCCCATTCCCATCCCATGTGTGTAGGAAGGAGAGACAGGAGGGGAACTGCTGAAAAGATGTGTGGTAGTAGTGGAGTAGTACAATGTCAGGCTGATGGGAAGGATGGGTTTGGAAACAAGGACTGGAAGGACAAATTTTAAGGCAGGGGGTGTTGTATGAGCCTTTTCTAATTAATGCCTATGTGTCCAGGAAAAGTGTTTCAAACACTGGCGATAGCACAGTTTGAAGAACTTAATTTGCCAAAGGAGGACAGTCTGCTGTGTTCTTCCTGAGCAGATCCTACTCCAAGTTGTCTTCACACATGCACAGCCAGAGTGTTAGTGGATAGATTATGTTGAGGTTTCCCCTTAAGCTGCATTTAAATCTGTGACCTTAGGACCCCAATATAAATGCTCATGTGCTGACGTGGAATGAGGGGTTATTGATACAAAACAGCTCACGTGCCAGCACCCCCCCCAGTCTTTCTCTCCCTGTTTGTGTTTGATGGAATAAAGACCACAACCATGTAATGACTGAACTAAACATGTCCTTCACACCAGATGCAGAACTAAGAGAAATGCCTAAACTGAGAAGAAGGAAAGAAATATATAGGGACAGGGAAACCAAACTCCTCCATATGCCAAAAGGTTGCTCTGGATTGCAAGAAATGTAGGGAAAAGAAAAGTCTGTCCACACTGCAGAGTCTTTAGCTCTGGTTTGTTTTTTCTAGCAAAGACTCTCCCATTTACAGTCATGTCTTCATTCGATGGTGTCATGAGTCAAAAGGGGCAAAATTTACTGTAGTGAACCTTCCCACTTCCCTGTTTCAACCAGTGCTGGAATACACCAACAACAGCGAGCCAAAGAACTTGTAGCAGATGTTATCCTCAGGGATATTCGATGATACCTAATTATTATTCATCTGGATGAGCTGAATCTAGAAAATATCCCCTCAGGTCAGCTGAAGAATTCCCTCCCTGTACTCTTAATTTCTTTGATTTCAATGAAGTAACTACTGCATAGAAGATGTGTGAGAGCAAAACTGAACAATGGGATAACAAATCTCTCTGGAGGCTTAGACACATGGAATGAGTTTGCCTTTACTGATTGCAGTGCTAAGAACCCATAGTCAGGGTTTCATTCACAATTTCCATAACTCTGAATGGAAAATACATACCAGAATATCTCTTTGTTTTGGTCATCTTAGACTTCAGAGGTAGGAGCAGACCAGCTCTATCTGAATTGCCTTAGCTGAGTTTAACATTTTAAAATATCTACTTGGGAAATACAAGCAAAGAAAATCACTTTTCACAACATGTTGTCCAAAGTATGTGTGATATTTTAATGATAATTATTAGAATTGCTAAAGTAATTGCTTATACCACAAATGTACAGTGCACTGATGATACTTAAAGGATAAAAATGATCCTATTCCTTTTTGGTCTCTCTCAGGCTAATCCTTCCTTCACATTTCTAGCCCTCTGAGCAGTTTCAAGAGAGCTTAACTTGAATGGTGAGACTGCCCTTTACTTTTGGAAAGCTGACACTGACCACATTGCAATTTCAGCTATGTTTAAGTTGTTTCTTACATGGAGTTATATCTTTAAAAGAAGCTTTACCCCCAGGCAGAGCAGAGGTGCTATAATATCTACAACGCATCAGAGAATTAGTGTGTGGCTACTTACTGAAATAAAAATATCTGTGGAAAAACAGGGTTTGCTTATCATTTTTGTAATTTCCTGTGGTTGCTTTATAGCTTGTCATTGCAGAACAGGATCCGCTCACCTTCTTGGGAGCTGTCATGGCCCTCTGTGACTAAATTACTGTGCTTCAGAGAAGAATGCAGGGCCTGAAAATTAGGCTTGTTTCTGCACAAGCCATAATAAGCCACCATGCTGAGACTCAGATGTGGCTACAATGTGGAGTCATTAGCTGCCATGGTCTAGAGAGCCCCCAAAAGCCAGGGCACGACATGTGGTTCTGCTTGGCTTAACTAGTTGTGGCACCACCCTGGCTAGTTAAAGGGCTGTGTCCGTTTACATTGTAAGGAGAGAGAGGAATAACTTAAAGGTGGCAAAAGAAGCAAAACAATCCCCAATTCTAGCAAATTGATTTCTTTGCATGGAAGAGGTAGATGCTTTTACAGTTTTGAACCCTGTTTTTCTTTTTCCCTGAAGTGCTAAAAATCCTACTGACTTTGCCATACAGAAATCTCCACGTGCTTGATAAATTCTTCTTGTCATCACCTGATCTTGAATTGTGAAAGTGCAAGTGAAAGCTTATATGTGTTTATAAATAAAGATACATGTAACTAGAGAGAAATCAAGCTGTTGTTGGCAAATTTCTGCCCAGGGAGTTAAAAAATGGCAATTGCACTGTTTGCCTGCAGGACTGTCCCTGCAGTGGCTTGCCTGGAACTGCTGAGATCTGCTATGTCTTTCCTAAGAGACTACAGAGGGGCCTTTTACCTGCTTTAATTTTTCTGTGTTATAGCCTTGTGGGACAAACAGCAAAAGCAGGATTAATATTTATTTAGCTGGAATCTGTATCACATGTGCTCTTGGAGAGCCTTAAGATTAACCTCAACTATAATTACAGCAAATTATTGTTATTGATTTTTGGCAGCCTGTTTCTTTGTTGGAGAAGGTATATTAGCACAGAGCCTGAATAACCTGTAGTAACAAAAAGGCAGAGGCAATTTACGAATTGAACTGCACTGTTGACAGCGTGACATCTTGATTGTGAGAGAGGCCTTGTTTCCTTTGATCATCTTAGAAGGAGACATCTGGAACTTGTAGGAGGTAGCTTAGGTCATGATGCCACATGTTTCTTTAATTACTTGAAAATGTGACCCAATGCTAATGAAGGTAGAGAGCTCCCCTTTAAAAGTGAGAAGTTTTGGTAGAAAATCCATCATAACAAACATTGGCCTTTAATGTGGGAGTGATTTTTAGACAGTAGAACAGACTCTGATGAGTGATTCTGATGTACACTGAGTAACTCTCTGAGAATCGATAGATAGGCTCTAAATTTATGGAGTACAAATGAGATCAAATGCTCACTGTTCATTCCTAAGCTTTGAAGGAAGCTCTTTAGGGTGCTGTGGACAGATGGGATCTTTGCCACTGGAGGAGCATCATCTTCCCCTATGGAATATCTTTATAAAGCAATGGTCCAGAGGTGTGATTTTCTTATTATCTGATATTTCCTGTAGGCTGCCTTGAGGGATGCTCATGCTGTGATCCCAAACATTGCAGTGGCATCACTGATGTTCCTGAGTGTACTCTGGCTTGGTACTTTGGCAGTAAAGAATGGTGTTACTCTGGTCTCAGGGGCAGCAGAGTATTGTGAGGTAACTGGCCCTGGTGTAATTACATTTGTAACATTGTCATCCAGTCTGGTTCCATCTTTTGGAGAAGACAGTAACTAAGTCAGCTATTCAAAAAGTAGAATGATTGCATCTATCCCCAGAAAAGGAACTAGTGAAAGATTTCACACAGTAAAGACATCCTGGGAATTAAATTCCAGGCTGAAAAGCACTGAGTGTCAGTCAAAAAGAATAATTTTATTTTGAAGAGTCAGATCTTACAATATTCAAACATCTCAAATGGAAACATGACTTTATTTGAAACTTTCCTGATTAATAAACCTGATTCACCTGCTGATGTTCTGCTGTAAGAACTGTCACTTTCAAGAAAACCATGCTTTTCAGCAGAAAATGTATTTGTAATAATATGTCTAATAATGGAAAAGTGGAGGGAATTTACAGAATGGTACAATGATGGTGAGGTCTGGAGCTCCAAGTTCCTGAGCTTTGTAGTAGGGTGCTATTGAACACACAGGTAGGGTATGTAAGTAGACAAAGGGAATTAACATGACACGAGTAACAGCATTACATGGAAAATGAGAAAATGTGAGATCTAGTTTCAGGAAGTAGATCTCAGGTCCGTGAGGCTCCAGTTTAGTCTCATTTCACCATTTTCTCAGAAGATCCAATTACTGCTGGAAAATATACAGTAAGAAACCATTGCTTCCCGGGCTGGAAGACATGAGACTCCTATCTGATTAATGAATATATCTGATGTTGTTCTATGTAAATTTTGTAAACTTATATTAACTTTAAAGCTCAGAGGACAAAATCCTGCCTTCGGGCATTTCCATTAATCTCCCATACCACGTATTGTTGTATGATATGCCCCATCCCTCAAGTATTGCTGATGCTGAGATATAGTGCCAGAACTTTCACAGATTTACAGCAACCAGCTGCATCCACCACTATTCACCATATGCCATGGAAGGGGAACTTGAGCAGGCCATATTCTGAAGTCAGACAAGATGTTTTGCTCTACGTGTTTTCCCTGTTCCTTTAAAACCAGACTGTTATTTCTCCCAAGAATAATCTGTTAGTTTAAATATATTTCTGTTCCTCTTCTGCCAGTAAGCCTGCTTCCCAAGAAGCTGGCACTGTCTCTAAACATCTATGCATCTCATAGAAAATGAATGACTGTTTTGGAAATGACTGAGGCAGATGTGCATTAAGTGGTGGTTAACACTTTTTTAATAAAATACTTATGCTCTCTCATTAGTCCCAAGAGAATATAAATAGATCCATCTGTCTGCTTCCATGAGTGCACTGTCCTCCTTGTGATCCTGTCTATATGGCAGGATGCAATGTAGCAAACATGAAGATCTTAACCTTCAAAAATATCCCAAGACAGGTAACTCCCTGGCCCACCAGAGCTGTTAACCTTTCTTCACTTATTTTTAGAGGCAGTACAGTGTGCAGGCCTCTTAGTTTATTATTTTTTTTCCCCCACGTATGTATAAAAGGTCACTTAGAGTGTCTCGTTTCAGCACCATTTCTACATTCTAATCATTCTTCTTGCAGTGCAACTGAATAAATTAACTCCTGTGACTTTTGTGGGATTGGTTTGAATTATTTCTGTTTTATTGTCTTACATTTATATTTTTTCTAGGGGTGAAGTGATCAATGGGGGATTTGGCCTGGTGCTGGATGGGTCCAAGGAGGCTGAAGAACGAGCTAGGATGATGCTCAGCTGGGATGTTTCCAATGGAGTAAGCAAAGCTCATTATATATGTTCACTCTAATATTTTTCTGCCTCATGACCCTGTTTATTTAGGTACTTTTATTCCAAAGCTAAATATGTTTTCATCTCCATAAGAACTGGCATGACTTGGGGTAGAAGAGTAGGAACAATTTGCACATATTCCCTGTTCCAGGCCTGAAATACCAAACTAGTAAACTATTAAAAAAGGAGTATGATAATTATATTCATTTGTAGATTCATGAAGATTCATTAACAAAAACTGTGTATAAGAGACAGCCTAATAAAACCCCAATAATCTTTTGCTGATTTAATAAAAGCCCCACAGTTCCACATATGTATTGAAGAAAGACAATCTGAGAGTGCTTACCCGTGTTTTATACAAGATTAAAAAAGTGGAATGTACCCTGAAAAAATCATAAATGAGTGGCAGGAAAATGGAGTTATTGACTTGAAAGGTCATTTCCAACTGCTATTGCTGTGATTCTGGAAACTTATTACCCTTATTTTAATCACATGCTTAAATCTTTTGCTAAATTGAAACCTAGGTATTTTCTTGAATGCTTTTGAGTCAGAATATTTCAGACATTGATTTGTAATTCCTAATAGAGATTTGTAAAGCATTGAATAGAAGGAGGGACTTATTTGTTTTCTGTCAAATCTCAATTTTTTTTTTCTTCTTTTTAATCTGAGGAATCCTGCTTTTACACAGATCAGAGTTTTACTGATGGAGGAGGGGTTTATGAGATATCTGGCTGTCAATAGACTTTCATACTTACGTGCTGGCAGAGAATTTGTCTTCTTGATTTCATAGTTGAAAATGCCTTGAGTGACACTTCCCTTTTTAAATATTTATCCCACTACAAAAGCATCAATTGCTTAAATGATACTGTTATCTAAAGTAAGTGCTAGATTTGCAGTGCTGGGATAGAGTGCACAATTATGTTTAGTGAGATAATTTTTAAAGTTTATAAGGTGCCTGGCTCTACCAATGTTATCTGTCCAATGTTATACATGAAAAAGTGTCATGGCTACTCAAATACTACTCATAAAAATGAAGTAGGTATTACAAAAATTACTTGCAAAATCAGTAAGGAAACTAGAAACCAGCAGAGGGCTGGAAGATTTATTGTCATGAAATTGAGTTGCCAGTGTTTGTGCAAATACTGTGCAACATGGATGTGGCAAGAGAGATGTAGGAGTTTTACAGCCGCTGATTCTCTGCTCTGACAGGTCGCCAGGCGCTGCTGGTCAGGCAATACCTTTGCTTATGAAACCATCTGCCAAGCAATGAAGGAGAACGACACATTGAGGGTGACCCTCCCTCACAAGGTGGTGGATGAGAGCATCCTGGAGCAAGCCATGAAACATTAGTAGTATTCCAAGTGCAGTGTTGTTCCTGCAGATAGATTTGAAGTTGCCTCCTTGATATCCTATTTTGCTCTCTCTCCAATGATAAAAGCTTTGCAAATGTCTGTCCCACATGAGTTCTTTTTTTCCTTTTTAACTTGGGACGAATCTGTGACAGGTCTGCTGATGCTGGGTACAGTCTTCACATTTGGAACACTGTTTGCAATTAGAAACCATTATAAGGAAAGGAATGGGGAATTTTGTCCCTGAAATTTAAATCGGGAACAAAATCCAAACAATAAAAGAACCACTTATTCCTGATAATTCATAGATTAATGAGATTTTTAGGTCTGGAAGATCGAATGTGGAATGGAAATTTGAACTTTGATTCTGCTGCTATCAGCAGAGAGACCTGAAATCCAGTAGCCAAACACAAGGTTAGGTAAACAAACTTATTTTTCAGCTGCTGGAGGATGGATTCATATCACATGTGCTACTCAAGCTTTTCCATAGTGCCATGAAAGAATTTTGTGATTGCAACAGAAAGTGGCAGCTAAACCTAAACCTGCGTGATTTTTATTCCTGAAAGTTTGTTCCAAGATACGCACCCCAAGCAGCAACAGAATGTAGTGACAAGTGGGTGAAAAGCCCAGAGGGCAGTAAGTACTAGACCATGTCCAAACATTGTACAATAAGGCCAGGAAAATATGAAACAACTCATAAATCAGTGTAAGACAAACTCTACATCAACCTGAGATAGTGCCATTTTGCTGCATGTGATATTGTGTGACCTTTGTTGACTCACAGTCTTTGGAGACTTCTAAGTGAATGGAAACCTCCAGAAAGTCTAGATCCTTTGTGCTGGCTGCTGCTCTTAATGAAAAAACATGGGCTGCTCATATTTGGATGTGAGCAGTGAAATTAATAAAGCACTGTGACAAAACAATGATGTGATTTTCCTTCTGAAAAAAAAACCAACAACCAAAAAAACCCAAAAAAACCCACCCAAAACCAAACAACAAAACAAACAGGACTGATGTGAAACAAGCTATAAAGCACTAAGGATGGGCTTCCTCAGGACAGAAATTGAATGTAATGTAAAATACCACTAGAAAGGTGTTTTCAATCTTCCTTTTTCTCCCTGTGAAGAGCTAGGGAGGCACAGAACCTCATATGCCCAGGTGCAACTGAAGGATTGTATGTTTTGCACCTCAGCCCACTATTACATTTGTGTTAACAGCAACTTACTTCAGTATCTTGTTCTATACAGGGGTGATGCTGAACTCAGAATTGAGGCTGGCTTTGAAGCCCCTATACACACACATAGTGACAGATCCATACTTAGATATATTTACAGAGGCGTATTTTATATACACATCTATAGAGATATGTGTACAAAAATAATTAGCTATCATGTCTCATGCTAAACATAGCTTTAGAATATGGGCCTCATTCCAGCATGAACACAGTGTCATCAGTCCCTTCCCCCAGTGCACATGTGGTATTGGACTTGGTCTGGCCTGTCACTCAATCTCCTTGGCACTGTATCCATTACCTCTTGGAATGAAAAGTGATGTTACAAATGCAAACGTGCATGGGCTGCTGCAGATAGGATGTGATGAGCTGCAGTCCTCAGGACTGGGGGGGTTCTTGAGAAACTGTGCGACTACTCGACCCCATGGACCCACAGGTGAGGACACTCAGCAGCTCTGTATTGCCTCTGGTGCTAAGTACTATTTATTCGTTTAGATTCACATTTCTTCATTTAGAATCCCAAATGAGTTCTTCACTCTGCTCACGTACTGAGTCTCCAGATGAACAGTGAGAGTCTGGCATCTGCTTGAAACTGAACCTTCTGTGAAGTGCAATCTGCAGTTGATAGGAATTGCTTCATAATATGGAAAAACCCGCTCACGTTGCCAAGTGAAACGATTGAGATGTGAGTAGCTGTCAGCCAGATTTGACAGCCTTTGCTTTGACATATGTTATGCATTACCTATTATTAATAATCACAGTGGACTGGGTCCAAAGTTAGTGTACTGGTATTGTACAAAACCACTCCAATCTTTATAACCCAAAAGCACTGGGTACTGCTTTGTTGGGAGGAACAACCAGTAAACACACTAGCTTTTCTGTACTAAGGAATGCAGAGCTGCTCTATAGATTCATCTTATTTTGGAGTTGAAAACCCATCGAAGACAAAATAGTGAAGAAATATTTATTATGAATTCTTCACCCTTGTATTGTTTAGTACTGGGGTACCCGCCAACATGCTCACCTTTACATTCCAGGCAAAAAAGGAACCTCATTTTTGTCCATGTAGCATTATGGACTGGAGGATATAACCTTGCCAGTGTATCTGTTTTTAACACCAGTCAGGTCTCTGGGAGCTTATAACTGTGGCCTCTCCGTAGGGAGACAACAAACCTGAATGTGTGGTGGCTATCCAAGAGCTACTAGTTGAAATTCAGATTAAAAAGTCTGTTAGAGGTAGCATGAATTGCTGCAGTGCAGTCTCAAGCTTGCCATAGGCTGAAGCATCTTTCCTATAAATCCTAGCACCTTAATGGTTTTCTAAAATGTAGACATATCACCCAAAAACCTTGTGCCTATTTGCAAACAGAGACAAGAGCTTGGCGACAAAGAACACTCAGATCTGTAGCTCTCCAAGCCAGGGTCTTTTTGAATCTCTCCAGATCAGGCAAACACAAGGGATTTGTAGCTTGATTGGCTTTTTAAACTTTATTTATTTGTTTATTTTTGTTAATCAGGGTTGACATCCTTCAATCAGGTATGCACCTTTGTGTTAAGCAATTAAGTTGGTGGAATACCTACCTTTTCCTGGGGAGGCAAAGTAAGGTACTACAACGATCTCCTCGAGGAGATTGGGCTGGCTGGGGGCAGCCAAAACCGGGAATGATCCAGACCCAGTGACCGTCAGCAGTGGGGTGAGGAGGATATCAGAGAAGGCTGAGCTCAAACACCCAGGGGTTTCACACTTGGCATAGATGACTATGAAGCTGCAGTGGAGCTCTGGGTGTACCTACAGCTCCTGCTGCCCTGGCGGAGGGTGCCTGGCCAGACATTTCCCATACGTGCTGCAGGAAACGCGATGCTAAACTGCTCCGTGGAAATGAGGGATAACCCGAGCATCGGAAGGATCACAGCACCATCTGCTGGGACTGCTAGTCGGTCCTACGGCAGGTGCGAGCTAGTGAATTTCCATGGCAAATACAGGATAATTTTGCCTTTTTTTCGTAAATGTTGGAGAGCCAGAAGACGGGTGAACGTTCTACCGAAGGAAGCCTTGCCCAAGAATTAAAATTTAAAAAATAAGTAAAGTTATGCATTAGCTGAATTTGTAGGATTTTTTTTTTCATAGTTTTAACTGACCGCAGCAAGAGTGTGTCATTTTAGAGCCTCTTTCCTACCCTCAGTTTTTGTCTGTGTCCCTTTTCCCTCCCTCCACGGCACCCTTCTCCCCTCTGTTCAGCACTTGCTCACTGTTGTCCTCCTCCCTCCAGTCCTTGCTGGCCTGCCTTGGGTGATGCTGTGACATGGCAGTGCTTGAACAAGGACTTTGCATCACCCAGGGCTGGTCCGTAGCACTGTTTTTCTATTTCCACTGATGGTGCACAGACTGTTTTGCTAAAGTATTTACCTATTACAGCTCTCCTGGTGTGGCTGAAACCTTAGCATTGCTCCTGCACAGCAGCTGAGGGAGGTCATCCTCCTCCTCTACTCAGTTCTCATGAGGTCACATCCAAAGTGCTGAGTCCAGTTCTGGGCTCCTCAGTACTAGAAGAACAAGGAGCTACTGGAGAGGGTGCAGTGGAGGTCACAATGATGAGCGGTCTGGAGCATGTCTCCTATGAGGAGAGACTGAGGGAGCTGGGGTTGTTGAGCCTAGAGAAAGGAAGACTGAGGGGGGATGTCATTAATCCATATAACTGTCATGAAGGTGGGTGCCAAGAGGATGTGCCAGGCTATTTTCAGTGGTGCCCAGCAACAGGATGGGGAACAATGGCCGTGAACTAAAACACACAAGTTTTACCTCAACATGAAGAAGTTCTTTCCATTGTGGGTGGTAGGGCACTGGAACAGCTGTAGAGAGAGATCATGGAATCTCTGTCCCTGGAGACATCTCAAACCCCCCTGCCTACATTCACCTGCTCCAGGTGACCCTGCCTTGGCAAGGGCGTTGGACGGGACGATCTCCAGAAGTCCCTCCCCACCCCGACACTCCTGTGACTCTCCCTGGTTATCAAGACACCAGAAAAACCCTCCGGACCCGCGATGACTCCCGGGGTGACCCTGTGGGAACCGCGACACTCACCCGTGGGCAGGGGCACACCACCCTCCTCCCCGTCCCGTCCCGTCCCGTCCGTTCTTCCGCTCTCCGCATTTCCTCGCCGCCTCCCGCCCCGCGCCGCTCCGTTACTCCGCTCTCCGCGTTTCCGCGCNAGAGAAAGGAAGACTGAGGGGGGATGTCATTAATCCATATAACTGTCATGAAGGTGGGTGCCAAGAGGATGTGCCAGGCTATTTTCAGTGGTGCCCAGCAACAGGATGGGGAACAATGGCCGTGAACTAAAACACACAAGTTTTACCTCAACATGAAGAAGTTCTTTCCATTGTGGGTGGTAGGGCACTGGAACAGCTGTAGAGAGAGATCATGGAATCTCTGTCCCTGGAGACATCTCAAACCCCCCTGCCTACATTCACCTGCTCCAGGTGACCCTGCCTTGGCAAGGGCGTTGGACGGGACGATCTCCAGAAGTCCCTCCCCACCCCGACACTCCTGTGACTCTCCCTGGTTATCAAGACACCAGAAAAACCCTCCGGACCCGCGATGACTCCCGGGGTGACCCTGTGGGAACCGCGACACTCACCCGTGGGCAGGGGCACACCACCCTCCTCCCCGTCCCGTCCCGTCCCGTCCGTTCTTCCGCTCTCCGCATTTCCTCGCCGCCTCCCGCCCCGCGCCGCTCCGTTACTCCGCTCTCCGCGTTTCCGCGCCGCCCGGCGCGGGCCCCGCC